>JANAVB010034420.1:17050820-17170967 GCA_029216955.1 Iris pallida
GCCACCTTACTCTGTGATTATTATATTCTTATTTTTAGTTGCTATTTTCATCATTTCTTGTTTCGTGATATTTAAACTGTGCGTCCAAGTCATACTTGGGACAGACGACTCTATCGGTCGTTTTCATGCTTTTACTTATTTCTCTTACATTGACTTAGTTTAGTGACCTTCCCTTTGATGATGAGGTATTGGTATATCTCATACGGCCTTGACACTTGCTTACCACGTGTTGTGAGTCACATGTAGGATATGTACCTGCGTAGCCGGCTGGCAACCGATACGTATGGAGCGTACGACGGATAGGAGTAACTGCCAATAGTATTGCATGTTAGAAGCTTGGCGGTTATTAGAGGTTCATATCAGTCATGGAGATAATGATACTAGGCATTGGGTGGGAAGAATAATACCTGACGTATGGGCTTCTTTGCACTTCCCTGATTACTTGTGCGCTCCTCCGGAGACGCAGGCTCCAGGCGCCCTCTGACGTTTCCCAGAGCGTTATGGACGTAGCCCCTAGCACATGGTGCCCTCTGACGCTTCCAGAGCGTTATGGACGTAGGCCCCTGGTGCCCTTTATGGAAAATATGCCGATCCCATTTACAGCCAGGGCTCATGCGTCGAAGGATTGTATCTCAACTCTATATTCACAGTAGAATGGTCAGGAACCCGATTGCATGCATACCTTTTTCTCTTGTTATATTATCACAATTTATATGGCATGGTGTTTTCTTGTATCTTGCTATGTCCCCTGAGGACCTGGTTATCTCTCCAGGGTTAGACGAATTTCCACAGGAGTACGGAGCGGCGTTGGAGCTATCATACATTGATGACGAGGCAGTCCCTACTGATTTCTAGTCTATTCTATATTTGAGACATTAGTGGACATTATTTTTACATCTCTTTTCTTTCTCTTTCGCGGAGGTTGGACTCCGATCTTGTGAGACTATTTTCATATCTATTTGGAGTGAGCATGTTCACCCGGCTATCTTTTGATACTTTATTTATTTATTTCGACTCTATTATCTTCTGTGTTGAGCTGTGATAAGATTAGATTATATTATTCTGGCCTGTGATTATTTATTTACAGCTTATGTGCATATATGAGGATTCCATATATTGGAGTATTCTTCGTATATGTGCAGCTGACATGTTCACGTACTCGGTCCTACGTATTTTGGGACTGGGGCGTTACATGTTTTTGTGGTGGCCCATGCAGGTCAACGTTAATATTATTGGGTTACACGACTGTGCCAAACAAGCCTGCATATAGGAATAGGAATATCTCATCCAAACTACTACTACCTCTTGACTTCCAATCTTTTCGAAACTTCCTTGATTTTTCGATTTACTTCATATCTAATCTTTCCTAATATCAACTTATCTTCTTCGTGCCAACAGTATGCATTTAAGAAGCGGACGGACTTCTGCCTTGGCCCTCACATCTGGTGAAGAGGCTACTCCGGAGGGACAGAATCCTCCCATGACTCCAGCGACACCATACCAGCCAGGACAGTCGCAGCCTACTACGACACCGATGACAGAGTACCCAGAGATCACAGCACCCTCAGGCAGCCAGGCTGGACAGACTACTACCATGCCACCAGAAGGGAATATACCTCTGCCTCCACCGCCACCATTCCCTCAGCAGTTTACCCCACAGTCGGGACCTCAGATGCCTCCACCACCGACTGATGGGAGCCCCACTACTCAGTTTATGTACGCCATGATGCAGGCTCAGTAGTAGCAGACTGAGCTGATGAGACAAACGATGATGGCAGCAATGGCTAGATCTCCACCACCACCTCCAGCACCAGCACCAGCACCAGCACCGGCTCTGCATCCTTATGAAGGCTCTATCAAGAATTTCACAGATATGAACCCCAAGGTCTTTAGAGGAATAGAGAAGCCATTAGAGGTGTCACAGTGGCTTATTAGTACAGAGAAGCTACTGAAGGCATCCCAGTTGCTAGCTCGAGATTGGATGACAGCAGTGGACCTACTTTTGGAAGACAACGATCACCACTGGTGGAAGGCGGAAGAGAGACGATTAGGCACTTGGATCACCTGGAAGTAGTTCTGTGATGTATTTTATGAGAGATTCTTCCCTATTTATGTTCGAGAAAGTCTCTATGACCAGTTCCTTCATCTAAAACAAGGGAATATGACCGTTGATGAGTATGACTCAGAGTTCAATCGCCTGAGTTGATTTGGTGCGGAATTGATTCCGACAGAGTTAGAGAAGGCGAGGAGATTTCACCAGGGGCTTGCACCAGAGCTCAAGTCTTATACGACTACCCAATCTCGAGTCTCCCATTCAGCTGTTCTGGAAGAAGCTCGTCCTCAGGAGATTCTTCGCAAGGAGCAGCAGCAGACATCGAGACGACATACCCCAGCAGTTACACCAGCCCGAGCCACCTATAGTGGACCTATTAGGAGGGCCACAGGACAGTTCCAGCAGAGGCCCTCACCTTATCAGAAGCCCGTTTGCCATTACTGCGGAAAGCAAGGACATCTCCAGAACGACTGCAGGACTCGCCTTGGATTATGCTTGAGATGTGGATCCAATCAACACATGCTCAAGGACTGTCCGGAGCAACAGGCGATAGTACAAGCTCGGCAGAACCCGAGGCCCACATCCCCAGCTCTTCCAGTACCACGGCCCGTAGCGGAGCACCTCGTCCACCATTGCCTCCCCAAGGCGTACAGTACAACAAGGCCAGAGCTCAGGGCCCAGGACAGAATTATGGGCAGTTATTCTCACTTGCTATGGAGGATATAGAGACAGAGGTCGAGGTTATAGTAGGTATGGTTTTAGTTGCATCTTTTCTTGCTATTACATTATTTGATACTGGAGCCACACATTCATTTATAGCCACTAGTTTTGCCACTAGACACAGCATTCCCATCACACCCTTAGCTAAAAATGTTAAAATCCTCACTGGAGGAGTTGTACCTGTTAGTGGTGTTTGTAAACTTTGTCCTGTAGTGATAAGTGGCAGAGAGATGATGGCACGACTTCTTGTATTCCCTATGTCGACATTTGATGTGGTTCTTGGAATGGACTGGTTGAGCCAGCATTTCGCTCTCATAGACTGCCATAGGAGCAATATTATCTTTAGACCACCGAATGCGGCAGAGTTTGAGTTCACCAAAGAAGACGAAGAGAGTTATGATGCACCCACATCGGGGACCCATATGATGATGCATGACACCCCTCAGCACCCTATTATCATCGAGTTCGAGGATGTATTCCCCGAGGAATTGCCAGGACTACCACCTGACCGAGATATTGAGTTTTCTATTGAGCTTATTCCCGGAGCCGAGCCTATTTCATCTCGAGTATATCGTCTGGCACCCAAGGAGTTGGTAGAGATGAAGACGCAGATTGATGACTTATTAGAGAAGGGATTTATTCGTGCTAGTGCGTCACCATGGGGAGCGCCCGTTCTTTTTGTGCCTAAGAAAGATGGGACAGTGCGCATGTGCATCGACTACAGGGCATTGAATGCAGTGACGGTGAAGAACAAGTATCCCTTGCCGCGTACAAACGATCTATTCGATCAACTGAGTGGAGCAAAAGTATTCTCCAAGATTGACTTACGATCAGGCTATCACCAATTGAAGGTTCGGAAAGAAGACATTGCAAAGACAGCTTTTCGATCGAGGTATGGACACTACGAGTTCTTGGTCATGCCTTTCGGTTTGACCAATGCTCCCGCAGTCTTCATGAATTTAATGAACAAGATCTTTCACCAGTACTTGGACAAATTTGTAGTAGTCTTTATAGATGATATCTTGATTTACTCTAAGAGTCAAGAGGAGCATGAGCAGCATCTACGGATAGTTTTAGGAACATTGAGGAATGAGCGACTTTTCGCGAAGCTTAGCAAGTATGATTTCTTTCTCAAGGAGGTATCATTTCTTGGTCATATTGTTACGGGTGATGGCATATCAGTGGACCCTGAGAAGATCACAGCAGTCAAATCATGGCCCGCTCCTACATCAGCTTCTGAGGTGAGAAGTTTCCTCGGACTTGCGGGTTACTACCGACGGTTCGTAGAAGATTTCTCTCGAATAACGGGGCCCATGACTTGATTAACTTGCAAGGATCAGGAGTTTGTATGGACAGACGAGTGTCAAGCCGCATTTGACGAGATGAAGAAGCGATTGACCACAACACCGATCTTGACACTACCATCGGGCCCGGGAGGATTTGTGATCTATAGCGACGCAGCCGGGAAGGGATTAGGATGTGTATTGATGCAGCACGGTCGTGTAGAAGCATATGCATCACGACAGTTGAGGGTGCACGAGAAGAATTATCCAACCCACGATCTAGAGCTCGCAGCGGTTATCTTTGTTTTGAAGCTATGGGACACTACTTGTACGGCGAGAAGGATGATATCTACACTGATCATAAAAGCCTCAAGTACGTGTTCACACAAAAAGAGTTAAATATGCGACAGCGACGTTGGTTGGAGTTGATGAAGGATTACGAGATCGAGCTACATTGTCATCAGGGCAAGGCTAATGTCGTAGCAGACACATTAAGCCGTAAGCCCATGGCACACTTTTTGACTATACAGAAGGAATTGATTAGAGACTTGGAGCAGCTTGGTATTGAGGTAGTATTGCCTGGAGCAGACGGCGTATTAGCCAACCTTCAAGTGAAATCATCATTGGTAGAGCGCATCAAGGCGGCATTGCCTAATGATGCTAGATTTTGACGGCTCAGATAAAGGACTGAAGTGTGAGAGCAGACGGGATTGAGGATCCACCCCGATGGGACATTGCGATGTGGTGATCGCCTTTATGTACCCAATGGAGAGCTACGACAGGAGCTGATGGCAGAGGCTCATAGTTCGACTTACTCCATTCATCCCGGAGGAACCAAGATGTACCGTGACTTACGACAGTATTATTGGTGGCACGGAATGAAGCGAGAGATAGCTCGTTTCGTTGCCAAGTGCTTGGTATGCCAACAAGTGAAGGCGGAGCATCAAAGGACGGCCGGATTATTGCAGCCGCTACCCATTCCCGAGTGGAAGTGGGAGCACATTAATATGGATTTCGTCACGGGTTTTCCTCGGAGTCCTAGGGGACGTGACGCAGTGTGGGTGATTGTTGATAGACTTACCATGTCAGCCCATTTCTTACCTTTTAGAGTGGGCCAGTCGACAGAGGTATTGGCAGAGATGTATATGGAGCAGATTGTGAGGTTACACGGTGTGCCTGTTAGTATTGTGTCGGACTGTGACTCGAGATTTACCTCGTATTTTTGGAGGAGCATGTAAGAGAGTTTGGGCACCCGATTGAAGTTTAGCACGACATACCATCCGCAGACAGACGGCCAGTCAGAGCGTACCATTCAGACGCTAGAGGATATGTTGAGAGCGTGCATGCTTGACTTTGGCGGTTCATGGGAGGACCACCTTCATCTTGTTGAGTTTTCCTACAACAATAGCTATCAAGCGAGCATCGAGATGGCTCCGTTTGAAGCGTTGTATGGTAGGAAGTGTTGGTCTCCTGTTTGTTGGAGCGACATAGGAGAGCGACAGCTATTGGGTCCCGAGTTAGTCTTGAGCACAGTGGAGACAGTGAAGAATATTCAGGGCCACCTGCGAGCAGCACAGGATCGTCAGAAGCAGTGGGTAGATAATCGTCGCCGACCCTTGGAGTTCAAAGAGGGCGACCATGTGTTCTGGAAGATATCCCCCACTAGAGGCACAATTCGATTCGGAGGACGTGGCAAGTTGAGTCCAAGGTACATCGGGCCTTTCGATGTCTTGGAACGTGTTGGAGAGGTTGCCTATAGATTGGCCTTGCCACCGTCGCTGTAGGGAGTGCATGACGTATTCCATGTATCTCAGCTGAGGAGGTACGTGGCGGACAACAATCATGTGCTCGATCACTCCGAGATTACAGTTGGACCGAGTTTATCGTACGAAGAGAAACCAGTAGGTATCCTCGATCGCCGAGTGAAGGTGTTGCGGAATCAGTCTATTCCATTGGTTCGCGTGGCATGGAAGCATCACTCGCCAGGGAAGTCTACTTGGGAGCGCGAGGACGACATCCGAAATCGCTACACGCATTTGTTCGAAGGCGAAGGTATGTCTTGCATTTTAAGTACTATTATATTCCTTGCATTGCATTGATCCCCGACCTTAGTTTAATTTCGAGGACAAAATTTTTTTTAAGTTGGATAGGATGTAAACCCCCAATATTTTACTATTTTAGTATTTTAAAAATTATTTTTCTATATTATTTAGAGTTAATGAAGTGATTGGTATATGTACGTATGTAAAGATATATATAAATATAATATATGTATGTTTGTGTGCTTGATATTTTAAATACTACTAAATATAGCCTACCTTTGTTACAAAATATTTTTTTGATACTTGATTACGAATTATAGAATTGTTCTTGTGAACATATACATATATATATGTGTGTGTATATATATATATAAAATATATATATATATATATATATATATATATATATATATATTATATATATAAAAAATATATATATATATATAACATCAGCTGCTATTGTATCAACCCGAGCCCCCCATATTCGAGTCCTAATAAGAATAGAGCGACGGCAACAGTATAAATACTGCTCCCGCAAAGCCGAACCCTAACTCACCCCAAATCGACTGCCACCCCTCCTCCTGAACCCTTCCCGACTTCACGCACACACCTCCGACCCGTCGCCGCCGCCTGACAGCCACCGCGCCGCCGCACCACCGTGGAACCCGACATCGACCGGCCGGGACAGTGGCAGTGCCAGTATCTTTACGCAGCATGGTAACCTCCTTTCTCGCCATCACACCTCCTCTATACGTGATCGTTTTCGATTCTACAAACTCGTATAGGAAGCCAGTATAACCCTCTTCGCATCCCCTTTCATGGATCCCGACACCGTTCCTTAGATCGGTCAAAAATTTGACACGAAGTTGAGCCCGCATCGCTCGAAAAATAGAGCAACAAGGCTGTTCCAAACCTCAACTTGTGAGCCTAATTACGATCTAAATATTAGGGTTTTTGATGAAGTAATTGAAAACAGTAGTTAACAACATAAACGAGATTACAACGCAAATTTTACTTCTACAATTCGATCACTATGCACGAATTAAACTGCTGTTAAAGTTTGTCGAAAAACTGCGTATAAAATAGTAAATTTTAGGAACTTTATCCCGATACGGCACGTGCCCCGAAAAATCGGGCAATATGGTCGCGCGCTATATGCATCGAAAGGCGCGTATGGACGTTGTCGACATGTAGGAACTGACAGAACTCAGTTTCGTCGTGTGTGCGCGACGAAATTAGTCCGTATCCGTCGAGATACTCCCGTATCGCCAATTTGCAAACTTGACCCTAACTTCGTGTACAGTTGTCGATTCGAAATGAAACTTGCGCCAACAGGTCCGGATCGAAATTTTGGTCCTGTGTGCCAAGTTTGGTTCGATTCTGAGAAGGTCGAATCGGAACCCTTTTTTGGCGGGCCTACGACCCACTCAAACGGGCGATTTTGTACACGGCTCATCGGAATCCAAAACTGGACATACCGTTGAGTTCCTCTCCTCAAACTGAATCCGTAGACATGTAGTTTGACGACTTTAGAGACCATAGACTTTGGCACGCATTTCGGTACAAAGTGGGTCCAACGACGGACATCGTTTTGACCTAAAATTACGATTTTGCCCCTGTTTCAGAATTAGACTTTTGGACAGGTGTTTTCTAGGTATATCTTTTACACCGAGTGCGTTTTTGTTATTTGTTTCAGCGTCCGGAGTTGTTTGGAGACTGTGACGTTTCTTGGCTAACATTGTGATTTCCAGGACTTGGCATTTTTGCACCATCGGACAAGATACCTTGCCACCTTACTCTGTGATGATTATATTCTTATTTTCAGTTGCTATTTTCATCATTTCTTGTTTCGTGATATTTAAACTGTGCGTCCAAGCCACACTTGGGGCAGGCGACTCTATCGGTCGTTTTCACGCTTTTACTTATTTCTCTTGCATTGACTTAGTTTAGTGACCTTCCCTTTGATGATGAGGTATTGGTATATCTCATGTGGCCTTGACACTTGCTTACCACGTGTTGTGAATCACATGTTGGACACGTACCCGCGTAGTCGGCTGGCCACCGATACGTATGGAGCGTGCGACGGATAGGAGTAACTGCCAATAATATTGCATGTTAGAAGACTTGGCGGTTATTAGAGGTTCATATCAGTCATGGAGATGATGATACTAGGCATTGGGTGGGGAGAACAATACCTGACGTATGGGCTTCTTTGCACTTCCTTGATTACCTGTGCGCTCCTCCAGAGACGCAGGCTCCAGGCGCCCTCTGACATTTCCCAGAGCGTTATGGACGTAGCCTCTAGCACATGGTGCCCTCTGACGCTTCCAGAGCGTTATGGATGTAGGTCCCTGGTTCCCTTTATGCAAAATATGTCGATCCCATTTACAGCCAGGGCTCATGCGTCGAAGGATTGTATCTCAACTGCATATTCACAGTAGAATGGTCAGAAACCCGATTGTATGCATACCTTTTTCTCTTGTTATATTATCACAGTTTATATGGCATGGTGTTTTCTTGTATCTTGCTATGTCCCCTGAGGACCTGGTTATCTCTCCAGGGTTAGACGAATTTCCACAGGAGTACGGAGCGGCGTTGGAGCTATCATACATTGATGACGAGGCAGTCCCTACTGATTTCTAATCTATTCTATATTTGAGACATTAGTGGACATTGTTTTTACATCTCTTTTCTTTCTCTTTCGTGGAGGTTGGACTCCGATCTTGTGAGACTATTTTCATAGCGTTTGGAGTGAGCATGTTCACCCGACTATCTTTTGATACTTTTATTTATTTATTTGGACTCTATTATCTTCTGTGTTGAGATTGGATTATATTATTCTGGCCTGTGATTATTTATTTACAGCTTATGTGCATATATGAGGATTCCATATATTGGAGTATTCTTCGTATATGTGTAGCTGGTATGTTCACGTACTCGGTCCTACGTATTTTGGGACTGGGGCGTTATATGTTTTTGTGGTGGCCCATGCAGGTCAACGTTAATATTATTGGGTTACATGACTGTGCCCAACAAGCCTGCATATAGGAATAGAAATATCTCATCCATAACTACTACTACCTCTTGACTTCCAATCTTTTCGAAACTTCCTTGATTATTCGATTTACTTCATATCTAATCTTTCCTAATATCAACTTATCTTCTTCGTGCCAACGATATGCATTTAAGAAGCGGACGCACTTCTGCCTTGGCCCTCACATCTGGTGAAGAGGCTACTCCGGAGGGACAGAATCCTCCCATGACTCCAGCGAAACCATACCAGCCAGGACAGTCGCAGCCAACTACGACACCGACGACAGAGTACCCAGAGATCGCAGCACCATCAGACAGCCAGGCGGGACAGACTACTACCATGCCACCAGAAGGGAATGTACCCTGCCTCCACCACCACCATTCCCTCAACAGTTTCCTCCACAGTCGGGACCTCAGATGCCTTCACCACCGACTGATGGGAGCCACACTACTCAGTTCATGTACGCCATGATGCAGGCTCAGTGGCAGCAGACTGAGCTGATAAGACAGGCGATAATGGCAGCAATGGCTAGACCTCCACTACCACCTCCAGCACCAGCACCAGTACCGGCTCTGCATCCTTATGAAGGCTCTATCAAGAATTTCACAGATATGAACCCCAAGGTCTTTAGAAGAACAGAGAAGCCATAAGAGGTGTCACAGTGGCTTATTAGAACAGAGAAGCTACTGAAGGCATCCCAGTTGCCAGCTCGAGATTGGATGACAGCAGTGGACCTACTGTTGGAAGACAATGCTCACCACTGGTGGCAGGCGAAAAAGAGACGATTAGGCACTGGGATCACCTGGAAGCAGTTATGTGATGTATTTTATGAGAGATTCTTCCCTATTTATGTTCGTGATAGTCTCTATGACCAGTTCCTTCATCTGAAACAAGGGAATATGACCGTTGATGAGTATGACTCAGAGTTCAATCGCCTGAGTCGATTTGGTGCGGGATTGATTCCGACAGAGTTAGAGAAGGCGAGGAGATTTCACCAGGGGCTTGCACCAGAGCTCAAGTCTTATACGACTACCCAGTCTCGAGTCTCCCATCCAGATGTCCTGGAAGAAGCTCGTGCTCAGAAGATTCTTCACAAGGAGCAGCAGCAGACATCGAGACAATATACCCCAGCAGTTATACCAGCCCGAGCCACCCAGAGTGGACCTATTAGGAGGGCCACATGACAGTTCCAATAGAGGCCCTCATCTTATCAGAAGCCCGTTTGCCATTACTGCGGAAAGCAAGGACATCTCCAGAGCGACTGCAGGACTCGTCTTGGATTATGCTTGAGATGTGGATCCAATCAACACATGCTCAAGGACTGTCCGGAGCAACAGGCGATAGTACATGCTCGGCAGAACCCGAGGCCCACAGCCCCAGCTCTTCCAGCACCATGGCCCGTAGCAGGAGCACCTCGTCCACCATTGCCTCCCCAAGGCGTACAGTACAACAAGGCCAGAGCTCAGGGCCCAGGACAGAATTATGGGCAGGTATTCTCACTTGCTGTGGAGGATATAGAGACAGAGGTCGAGGTTATAGCAGGTATGATTTTAGTTGCATCTTTTTCTGCTATTACATTATTTGATACTGGAGCCACACATTCATTTATAGCCACTAGTTTTGCCACTAGACACAGCATTCCCATCACAACCTTAGCTAAAAATGTTAAAATCCTCACTGGAGGAGTTGTACCTGTTAGTGGTGTTTGTAGACTTTGTCCTGTAGTGATAAGTGGCAGAGATATGATGGCACGACTTCTTGTATTTCCTATACCGACATTTGATGTGGTTCTTGGAATGGACTGGTTGAGCCAGCATTTCGCTCTCATAGACTGCCATAGGAGCAGTATTATCTTTAGACCACCGAATGCGGCAGAGTTTGAGTTCACCAAAGAAGACGAAGAGAGTTATGATGTACCCACATCGGGGACCCATATGATGATGCATGACACCCCTCAGCACCCTATTATCATCGAGTTTGAGGATGTATTCTCCGAGGAATTGCCAGGACTACCACCTGACCGAGATATTGAGTTTTCTATTGAGCTTATTCCCGGAGCCGAGCCTATTTCATCTCGAGTATATCGTCTGGCACCCAAGGAGTTGGTAGAGATGAAGACGCAGATTGATGACTTATTAGAGAAGGGATTTATTCGTGCTAGTGCGTCACCATGGGGAGCGCCCGTTCTTTTTGTGCCTAAGAAAGATGGGACAGTGCGCATGTGCATCGACTACAGGGCATTGAATGCAGTAACGGTGAAGAACAAGTATCCCTTGCCGCGTACAGACGATCTATTCGATCAACTGAGTGGAGCAAAAGTATTCTCCAAGATTGACTTACGATCAGGCTATCACCAATTGAAAGTTCGGAAAGAAGACATTGCAAAGACAGCTTTTCGATCGAGGTATGGACACTACGAGTTCTTGGTCATGCCTTTCGGTTTGACCAATGCTCCCGCAGTCTTCATGAATTTAATGAACAAGATCTTTCACCAGTACTTGGACAAATTTGTAGTAGTCTTTATAGATGATATCTTGATTTACTCCAAGAGCCAAGAGGAGCATGAGCAACATCTACGGATAGTTTTGGGAACGTTGAGGAATGAGCGACTTTTTGCGAAGCTTAGCAAGTATGATTTCTTTCTCGAGGAGGTATCATTTCTTGGTCATTTTGTTACGGGTGATGGCATATCAGTGGACCCTGAGAAGATCACAGCAGTCAAATCATGGCCCGCTCCTACATCAGCTTCTGAGGTGAGAAGTTTCCTCAGACTTGCGGGTTACTACCAACAGTTCGTAAAAGATTTCTCTCGAATAGCGGGGCCTATGACTCGATTAACTTGCAAGGATCAGGAGTTTGTATGGACAGACGAGTGTCAAGCCGCATTTGACGAGTTGAAGAAGCGATTGACCACAACACCGATCATGACACTACCATCGGGCCCGGGAGGATTTATGATCTACAGCGACGCATCCGAGAAGGGATTAGGATGTGTATTGATGCAGCACGGTCGTGTAGTAGTATATGCATCGCGACAGTTGAAGGTGCACGAGAAGAATTATCCAACCCACGATCTAGAGCTCGTAGCAGTTATCTTTGCTTTGAAGCTATGGGACACTACTTGTACGGCGAGAAGGTTGATATCTACACTGATCATAAAAGCCTCAAGTACGTGTTCACACAAAAAGAGTTAAATATACGACAGCGACGTTGGTTGGAGTTGATGAAGGATTACGAGATCGAGCTATATTATCATCCGGGCAAGGCTAATGTCGTGGCAGACGCATTAAGCCGTAAGCCCATGGCACACTTTTTGACTACACAGAATGTAACGTCCCAGTCCCAAAATACGTAGGACCAAGTACGTAAACATGCCAGCTGTATTCATACGAAATACGTAGGTCTCGTATGAATACATAAGCTGTAAAATGCAGTAATCCAAGACAACTAAATCTCATCCACAATGAAAAGAATAATAATATGAATATCAACTCAAATATTTATGATACAATCGTTGGGCGGAGACAAGGTCCACTACCAACTATCCCAATGAAAGAAAATGTACAATAAATCGAGCGATAAAAATGCAAGACGAACCAAGCGCAAGCGTCTTCGAAAGAATGAAGAAGACCACGGCCTTGAATAGGGTACCTGCGGAAAACGTGAACACACACCTGGGGAAAAACCAGGTCCTCAGACGGACGTAGCAAGATACAGGAAGAACAAGCTAATATGAACTGTCAGAATAAAATATTATATAAATGACTATTCTAGACACACACATGCAAAGGAAATTCTAACCGCCTAATGTGCAATTTAGAGGACAACTTTCATGCGCATGGGTGAGATTTGTGGCTAAAAAGTACGTAACTGGCATCCAGTGATCCGTATCCGTCCGTAACGTCTAAAACGTCAGAGGGCAACTGCAAAATATCGCCATAGTTCCTTTCGAAAACTATGGGTTACCTGTTTGGCTTCCCATACGCACTAGCGACTGTCCTCCCCCAATATATCCCACACTGTTCAAGTCATGTCCATGGCTCGTCCAGTTTTGTAACTGCTTGAGTCTCTAAAACCCTAGTCATAGCAGTTACGATCATCTATCCGTCACACGACTTTAGAGAGGGCCAGTCCATAAGTCATGTCTCTAGCAAAAATGTCTCAATCCGTGTAGTGTGAGTGTCACGGCCAAAGGAAGATATAAGGATATCCCCCAATAAAAAGGTAGTCCGCTAACACTAAGTCAACATGCATAAAATAAAATAAAATAACGACTAATAAGGTCGCTTGCACCCAAGTATGGCTTGGACGCACAGTTTATAACAAAGGAAATTAACAATATGAAACAAATAAATAATGCAGAAAATAAATACTTGACAGTTAAATTAGCAAGGTATACTTGCCTGTTGCGACGCCTGGTAAGCCGCCTGGTGTGGTACAATAAAGGTGGCACAAGATCAACTTCGGTGTTACAACTATGCAAGACGACCTCGGATGATGGCACGGACAGTTCCATTGGGTCAAGAATGGTCAATTTAGTTAGGGTGGACACAAGGTGGTCTAGAATTGGTGAGGGATTGGGAGTAATGAGCTTAGTCGCGGACAAAAGAATAATCCAAAGAAATATTGATAAATAGAATATACAAATTTTTAGAAAAACATTTATAATACTTTTAAAAATATACTACACTAGTCGAAATAAGTTTTAGGTAAATACTTTTTAAAATAGAAATCACTTTAGGCTAAAACCCTAAGTTTGTCAAAATACTAATTTTAGGTAGACATCTATATTATTTTTTTTTGTTAGTTGAGAAAATTTAGATTAAAAATATATTTGCAAGATGACAGTTTTTTTTTTTTTTTTTTTATAGGTCAAAAAGCTATAGTCAAAATAACTTGCAATAATATTTTCACAAATATATTACTATAATTATTTTATAAAATTTACTATATTAATAATGGCAAAATATTACAATCCCCGTTTATGAGTCATACCTAGATGTTGTATCAAATAGAATAACCAAAATAATAATATTTAGTACAATAATACTAATAATAATAAAAACATCAAATGACTGTTGTAGTCTTTTCTTGTATACCAATTGAACAACCAAAATAATAATAATAATAATAATAATAATAATAATAATAATAAATAATAATAATAATAATAATAATAATAATAATTAATAATAATAATAATAATAATAATAATAATAATTAATAATAATAATAATAATAATAATAATAATAATAATGTCCACAGCTACTCAAATAAATAATACTTAACAGATAATAATAAGTAAAAAATAATAATAAATAAATCAAAAATATCAAACTGTGGTTCTCCTCTTTCGAGGAGAACACATCCAGAACTACGAATGGACACAAAAAAACAACTTAAGAAAGATCATCACAAAAAACACTCAGTAACTCCAAAGAACCCAAGAAGAAAGGGATTAGGAATAGGAGAGAGAGAGGATGGGGAAACTGAGAGTGGAGAGCGCGAGAGAGAGGATGGCGGAGGAGGCGATCGAGGGGGTCGGAGATCGGAGTTGCAGGAGGATGAGCTCGGGGAGGAGTCGTCGTCGCCTGCGCCGGGCGGCGGTGCCGAGGTGGGCGCGGCGAGGGTTCGAAGAGGAGGGGTTCCGGCGAGGGGCGGAGTCGGGGAGCGGCGGCGCACAGTAGAGGGCGGTCGTGGCTGGGCTCGGTGGCAAGGGTTTCGAGAGGGGAACGGCGACCGACGAGCGGTGGACTTGGGAAGAGGGCGGCGGACGGAAGTCGAGACGACGGGGCGGTCTCAGGCGGACTGGTTCTTGGCCACGGTGGCTAGAGTTCGTCGGCGGACGGGCGGACACGGGTCGGAGGAAGGTTTCGGGGTTTCGCGCGGCGGACTAGGGCACGCCGGCGGCGGAGCGGCTGAGCGGGAAAGGCTTGGCCGGCGGTGGCTACGGCTAGGCGTGGCGGGAGATCTCCGGTCAGACGGCGGAGCGCTGGGCTCGCGGTGGACAGCGGGAAGTGGTGGCGGAGCGCAGAGGTGGAGCACGCTTGGCGAATCCTGCCGGCGGTCACGATGGCAAGGACGCGGCGGGAATCGATGGTGAGTAGGTCGAAATTTTGTTTTCTATTGGGTTTGGTTTTTGGTGGTCTGTGGCGATTGCGTTTTCCGGCCAGTGGCCGCAGTGGCGTCCTGTTGGTTGGGTGCGATTGTTTTGATTGTTTGGGTGGCGGTGGTGGAGTTGCGAGGTCACGTCTGTGGTCGGAGTTGGGGACTGGTGGTGAAGGAGATGGTGGCTGGCGCAGAGTGGCTCCGGCGGTGGCGTGGTGGTGGTAGGGTTAGGATTTGCTTATAGGTTTATGTTGGGGTTGGCGTGTCCTACGAGACACATGATTGGATGGACGTGTCCGGAGTGTCGGACACGAAGGATAAATGTATATGTAATAATAGAAATAGTGTAAAAGAGAATATGGACACAGACACAATGCACGAACTTTGGTGGTGGAATTTCATGGATGAATAATTGTGGAGAAATAATGGAGGAGTACCTGCCTATTTATAGGATGTGGGAATTTCCATTTGGATAGGATTAGGAGTAGTTTAAAATCCAATTTAGATAATTCGTACTTTTAAATTAAAATCAATCTAAATCAAAATACAAATCCAAATTTAAATCAAATTTAATCCTTGGTTTAATTCAATGGAATAAATCAAAATTTAAAATATTTCACTATTTAAATAAATCCATCAATTCGAATCAAGATTTGATTCGCCATAATAATTTTAAAATATATTTTCCAAAAATACAATAATAATAATTTCGAAAATAATAAATATTTTTGAATATCTTTTTGGAATAATAAAATATTAATATTAAATAATTTCGAAAATTACAATAAATATTAATATGAATACTTTTAAACTACTTTCGAAAATCACAATAAATTTCGAAAATAATAAATGCTTTTAAACTATATTCAATAATTTAGATAAAGAAATTTCGAATTTAAACATAAATAATCAAGTCTTGCTAAATTACTTTTTTTTTTTAAAATAACTATTGTATATATATTTTGAAACTATCATCGATAATAAAATCAAAATATTTTTCTAAAAATGTACCTCGCACATATTCGCACTCGAGTAAATACGGAAAACACAAATTTCCCGTGCGACGTATAATACTACTTTGCGACGTACAAATACAAAATTTTTAAATCCGTACAAATTTTAATAATAAAAATATAGTAGAAATTTAGGGGTTTTACATCCTACCCAACTTACAAGAATTTCGTCCTCGAAATAAAAATAAGTAGGGGGGTTGAGAAGGTACTTGGGTATATCGGTAATGAATACGATCAAGTCACTAGACGAGGCAAAGAAACGACGTTCAATGCAAACATGCATTAGAAAATCGCGATGAACAAAAAATGGTGAAAAAAATAAATCATGGATATGGCTAACTAACGCTAGAGGGACAATGATTAAGGTTAGTGTTTAATCAAGATAACCTGCAATAAAGAATAGTACGGTATCAAGAGAAATAATTTTGAGAACTTACAGACATGGTTCCTTGAGAGTAGGTTGGGGGCACGACTAAGAGAGCGATTAGAAGGTCATGATAGTAAATATAGGGCCGAGAAGAAGGACGAGTAGTTTTAAGACGAAGATATAGCATCATTGAGTGGTAATGGTCTTAAGCGATAGGACATCTAGAGAAAATTCAAGTATGATCGTCTTCGCCCTTCGAAAACTAGGTGAAGGCGAAAGCAATATAGAGTTCAAGACGATATTATCAAATACAAATACGTGGTTCAAAGGCGACCGAAAAATTTCAAAAAAAAGAATTTTCCAAGGCAGTCGTGAATGAGATTCTAAGGGTAAGTTTAACTATATCTCAACCACGTAGGATAATCGTGTGAAAGGCGAACCAAAGTGCACTAGGTTGATCAGACCATCATGCACCGGCTCTGAGTAGACAATATGTTAGTGGGGGCCCCCAATAAAATATATGTCCTTGAACAAGCTTGATAAAAAGTAAGCTTGCAAAAATTAGGCTATTTAGCAGCATTAGTCACGATGGTAAAAATATAGGCACGAGAGCGTAAGAGTGAAAGAAGGTAGAATTAGTTCAACTCCTTAAGAATCTAAGTCATGTCATGTGTTGGTCTCGATACAGTCGTCCTATAGTTTTCTTTTGTCCAAGTCTTTGGTTGACTATATGGGTTAGGGTCCTCTAATTTCTAGAACCTAAGTGAACTTGCTAATATAGGTCACAAGGACAAAGGGATTGCTAGGTCATAAGTCATTCTACCCAACTTACAAGGGTTAAGCTAGTAGGGTGATGGGACAATGGGACAAGTCTACCTAGTATGGATTACTTTCCTATCCAACATCAAGCACGAAAGAAGGATAAGAATTAACGGTAGAGGGAATCAAGCAAGATGCAAAATAAAGGAGTCAAAGCAGAATCGAGGAGGTCAATTATGTGGATGAGATCCTAGACTCTAATCCTATTTGCAGGCTTGCTTGGTACGGTAAAGTAACCAAAACAATTTATCTTGACCTGCATGGGCCACCACAAAAACATGTAACGTCCCAGTCCCAAAATACGTAGGACCAAGTACGTAAACATGCCAGCTGTATTCATACGAAATACGTAGGTCTCGTATGAATACATAAGCTGTAAAATGCAGTAATCCAAGACAACTAAATCTCATCCACAATGAAAAGAATAATAATATGAATATCAACTCAAATATTTATGATACAATCGTTGGGCGGAGACAAGGTCCACTACCAACTATCCCAATGAAAGAAAATGTACAATAAATCGAGCGATAAAAATGCAAGACGAACCAAGCGCAAGCGTCTTCGAAAGAATGAAGAAGACCACGGCCTTGAATAGGGTACCTGCGGAAAACGTGAACACACACCTGGGGAAAAACCAGGTCCTCAGACGGACGTAGCAAGATACAGGAAGAACAAGCTAATATGAACTGTCAGAATAAAATATTATATAAATGACTATTCTAGACACACACATGCAAAGGAAATTCTAACCGCCTAATGTGCAATTTAGAGGACAACTTTCATGCGCATGGGTGAGATTTGTGGCTAAAAAGTACGTAACTGGCATCCAGTGATCCGTATCCGTCCGTAACGTCTAAAACGTCAGAGGGCAACTGCAAAATATCGCCATAGTTCCTTTCGAAAACTATGGGTTACCTGTTTGGCTTCCCATACGCACTAGCGACTGTCCTCCCCCAATATATCCCACACTGTTCAAGTCATGTCCATGGCTCGTCCAGTTTTGTAACTGCTTGAGTCTCTAAAACCCTAGTCATAGCAGTTACGATCATCTATCCGTCACACGACTTTAGAGAGGGCCAGTCCATAAGTCATGTCTCTAGCAAAAATGTCTCAATCCGTGTAGTGTGAGTGTCACGGCCAAAGGAAGATATAAGGATATCCCCCAATAAAAAGGTAGTCCGCTAACACTAAGTCAACATGCATAAAATAAAATAAAATAACGACTAATAAGGTCGCTTGCACCCAAGTATGGCTTGGACGCACAGTTTATAACAAAGGAAATTAACAATATGAAACAAATAAATAATGCAGAAAATAAATACTTGACAGTTAAATTAGCAAGGTATACTTGCCTGTTGCGACGCCTGGTAAGCCGCCTGGTGTGGTACAATAAAGGTGGCACAAGATCAACTTCGGTGTTACAACTATGCAAGACGACCTCGGATGATGGCACGGACAGTTCCATTGGGTCAAGAATGGTCAATTTAGTTAGGGTGGACACAAGGTGGTCTAGAATTGGTGAGGGATTGGGAGTAATGAGCTTAGTCGCGGACAAAAGAATAATCCAAAGAAATATTGATAAATAGAATATACAAATTTTTAGAAAAACATTTATAATACTTTTAAAAATATACTACACTAGTCGAAATAAGTTTTAGGTAAATACTTTTTAAAATAGAAATCACTTTAGGCTAAAACCCTAAGTTTGTCAAAATACTAATTTTAGGTAGACATCTATATTATTTTTTTTTGTTAGTTGAGAAAATTTAGATTAAAAATATATTTGCAAGATGACAGTTTTTTTTTTTTTTTTTTTTATAGGTCAAAAAGCTATAGTCAAAATAACTTGCAATAATATTTTCACAAATATATTACTATAATTATTTTATAAAATTTACTATATTAATAATGGCAAAATATTACAATCCCCGTTTATGAGTCATACCTAGATGTTGTATCAAATAGAATAACCAAAATAATAATATTTAGTACAATAATACTAATAATAATAAAAACATCAAATGACTGTTGTAGTCTTTTCTTGTATACCAATTGAACAACCAAAATAATAATAATAATAATAATAATAATAATAATAATAATAAATAATAATAATAATAATAATTAATAATAATAATAATAATAATAATAATAATTAATAATAATAATAATAATAATAATAATAATAATAATAATGTCCACAGCTACTCAAATAAATAATACTTAACAGATAATAATAAGTAAAAAATAATAATAAATAAATCAAAAATATCAAACTGTGGTTCTCCTCTTTCGAGGAGAACACATCCAGAACTACGAATGGACACAAAAAAACAACTTAAGAAAGATCATCACAAAAAACACTCAGTAACTCCAAAGAACCCAAGAAGAAAGGGATTAGGAATAGGAGAGAGAGAGGATGGGGAAACTGAGAGTGGAGAGCGCGAGAGAGAGGATGGCGGAGGAGGCGATCGAGGGGGTCGGAGATCGGAGTTGCAGGAGGATGAGCTCGGGGAGGAGTCGTCGTCGCCTGCGCCGGGCGGCGGTGCCGAGGTGGGCGCGGCGAGGGTTCGAAGAGGAGGGGTTCCGGCGAGGGGCGGAGTCGGGGAGCGGCGGCGCACAGTAGAGGGCGGTCGTGGCTGGGCTCGGTGGCAAGGGTTTCGAGAGGGGAACGGCGACCGACGAGCGGTGGACTTGGGAAGAGGGCGGCGGACGGAAGTCGAGACGACGGGGCGGTCTCAGGCGGACTGGTTCTTGGCCACGGTGGCTAGAGTTCGTCGGCGGACGGGCGGACACGGGTCGGAGGAAGGTTTCGGGGTTTCGCGCGGCGGACTAGGGCACGCCGGCGGCGGAGCGGCTGAGCGGGAAAGGCTTGGCCGGCGGTGGCTACGGCTAGGCGTGGCGGGAGATCTCCGGTCAGACGGCGGAGCGCTGGGCTCGCGGTGGACAGCGGGAAGTGGTGGCGGAGCGCAGAGGTGGAGCACGCTTGGCGAATCCTGCCGGCGGTCACGATGGCAAGGACGCGGCGGGAATCGATGGTGAGTAGGTCGAAATTTTGTTTTCTATTGGGTTTGGTTTTTGGTGGTCTGTGGCGATTGCGTTTTCCGGCCAGTGGCCGCAGTGGCGTCCTGTTGGTTGGGTGCGATTGTTTTGATTGTTTGGGTGGCGGTGGTGGAGTTGCGAGGTCACGTCTGTGGTCGGAGTTGGGGACTGGTCGTGAAGGAGATGGTGGCTGGCGCAGAGTGGCTCCGGCGGTGGCGTGGTGGTGGTAGGGTTAGGATTTGCTTATAGGTTTATGTTGGGGTTGGCGTGTCCTACGAGACACATGATTGGATGGACGTGTCCGGAGTGTCGGACACGAAGGATAAATGTATATGTAATAATAGAAATAGTGTAAAAGAGAATATGGACACAGACACAATGCACGAACTTTGGTGGTGGAATTTCATGGATGAATAATTGTGGAGAAATAATGGAGGAGTACCTGCCTATTTATAGGATGTGGGAATTCCCATTTGGATAGGATTAGGAGTAGTTTAAAATCCAATTTAGATAATTCGTACTTTTAAATTAAAATCAATCTAAATCAAAATACAAATCCAAATTTAAATCAAATTTAATCCTTGGTTTAATTCAATGGAATAAATCAAAATTTAAAATATTTCACTATTTAAATAAATCCATCAATTCGAATCAAGATTTGATTCGCCATAATAATTTTAAAATATATTTTCCAAAAATACAATAATAATAATTTCGAAAATAATAAATATTTTTGAATATCTTTTTGGAATAATAAAATATTAATATTAAATAATTTCGAAAATTACAATAAATATTAATATGAATACTTTTAAACTACTTTCGAAAATCACAATAAATTTCGAAAATAATAAATGCTTTTAAACTATATTCAATAATTTAGATAAAGAAATTTCGAATTTAAACATAAATAATCAAGTCTTGCTAAATTACTTTTTTTTTTAAAATAACTATTGTATATATATTTTGAAACTATCATCGATAATAAAATCAAAATATTTTTCTAAAAATGTACCTCGCACATATTCGCACTCGAGTAAATACGGAAAACACAAATTTCCCGTGCGACGTATAATACTACTTTGCGACGTACAAATACAAAATTTTTAAATCCGTACAAATTTTAATAATAAAAATATAGTAGAAATTTAGGGGTTTTACACAGAAGGAATTGATTAGAGACTTGGAGCAGCTTGGTATTGAGGTAGTATTGCCTGGAGCAGACGGCGTATTAGCCAACCTTCAAGTGCAATCATCATTGGTAGAGCGCATCAAGGCGGTATTGCCTAATGATGCTAGATTTTGACGGCTCAGAGAAAGGACTAAAGTGGGAGAGCAGACGGTATTGAGGATCTACCCCGATGGGACATTGCGATGTGGTGATCGCCTTTATGTACCCAATGGAGAGCTACGGCAGGAGCTGATGGCAGAGGCTCGTAGTTCGACTTACTCCATTCATCCCAGAGGAACTAAGATGTACCGCGACTTACGACAGTATTATTGGTGGCACGGAATAAAGCGAGAGTTAGCTCGTTTCGTTGCCAAGTGCTTGGTATGCCAACAAGTGAAGGCGAAGCACCAAAGGACGGCCGGATTATTGCAGTCACTACCCATTCCCGAGTGGAAGTGGGAGCACATTACTATGGATTTCGTCACGGGTTTTCCTCGGAGTCCTAGGGGACGTGACGCAGTATGGGTGATTGTTGATAGACTTACCAAGTCAGCCCATTTCTTACCTTTTAGAGTGGGCGAGTCGACAGAGGTATTGGCAGAGATGTATATGGAGCAGATTGTGAGGTTACATGGTGTGCCTGTTAGTATTGTGTCGGACTGTGACTCGAGATTTACCTCGTATTTTTGGAGGAGCATGCAAGAGAGTTTAGGCACCCAATTGAAGTTTAGCACGGCATACCATCCGCAGACAGACGGCCAGTCGGAGCGTACCATTCAGACGCTAGGGGATATGTTGAGTGCGTGCATGCTTGACTTTGGCGGTTCATGGGAGGGCCATCTTCATCTTGTTGAGTTTTCCTACAACAATAGCTATCAAGCGAGCATCCAGATGGCTCCGTTTGAAGCGTTGTATGGTAGAAAGTGTCGGTCTCCTGTTTGTTGGAGCGACATAGGAGAGCGACAGCTATTGGGTCCCGAGTTGGTCTTGAGCACAGTGGAGACAGTGAAGAAAATTCAGGGCCACCTGCGAGCAGGGCAGGATCGTCAGAAGAAGTGGGCAGATAATCGTCGCCGACCCTTGGAGTTCAAAGAGGGCGACCATGTGTTCTTGAAGATATCCCCCACTAGAGGCACAATTCGATTCGGAGGACGTGGCAAGTTGAGTCCAAGGTACATTGGGCCTTTCGATGTCTTGGAACGTGTTGGAGAGGTAGCCTATAGATTGGCCTTGCCACCTTCGCTGGAGGGAGTGCATGACGTATTCCATGTATCTCAGCTGAGGAGGTACGTGGCGGACAGCAATCATGTGCTCGATCACTCCGAGATTACAGTTGGACCGAGTTTATCGTACGAAGAGCAACCAGTAGGTATCCTCGATCGCCGAGTGAAGGTGTTATGGAATCAGTCTATTCCATTGGTTCGCGTGGCATGGAAGCATCACTCACCAGGGGAGTCTACTTGGGAGCGCGAGGACGACATCCGAAATCGCTACCCGCATTTGTTCGAAGGCGAAGGTATGTCTTGCATTTTAAGTACTATTATATTCCTTGCATTGCATTGATCCCCGACCTTAGTTTAATTTCGAGGACAAAATTTTCTTTAAGTTGGATAGGATATAAACCCCCAATATTTTTACTATTTTAGTATTTTAAAAATTATTTTTCTATATTATTTAGAGTTAATGAAGTGATTGGTATATGTACGTATGTATAGATATATATAAATATAATATATGTAAGTTTGTGTGCTTGATATTTTAAATACTACTAAATATAGCCTACCTTTGTTACAAAATATTTTTTTGATACTTGATTACGAATTATAGAATTGTTCTTGTGACTATATATATATATATATATATATATATATATATATATATATAAATACAGATATATAAATCTATAAATCTATATAGATGTATATAAAATATATATATATATATATATATATATATATATATATATATATTATATATATATATATATATAGATTTTGTATAAAAAAATATATAGATTTTGTATAAAAAAAAAGAATTATTGTGGTGGCCGAACCCCCCACCAACAGCAGCAGCTAAAGCTGCGGGGGGGCCCGACCCCATATTCCTAATACCCAAATCGACGTAGCTAAGTAGCATCAGCTGCTATTGTATCAACCCGAGCCCCCCCATATTCGAGTCCTAATAAGAATAGAGCGGCGGCAAAAGTATAAATACTGCTTCCGCAAAGCCGAACCCTAACTCACCCCAAATCGACTACCACCCCTCCTCCTGAACCCTTCCCGACTTCACGCGCACACCTCCGACCCGTCGCCGCCGCCTGACAGCCACCGTGCCGCCGCACCGCCGTGGAACCCGACATCGACCGACCGGGACAGTGGTAGTGCCAGTATCTTTACTCAACAAGGTAACCCCCTTTCTCGCCATCACACCTCCTCTATACGTGATCATTTTCGATTCTACAAACTCGTATAGGAAGCCAGTATAACCCTCTTCGCATCCCCTTTGATGGATCCCGAAAGCGTTCCTTAGATCGGTCGAAAATTCGACACGAAGTTGAGCCCGCATCGCTCGAAAAACAGAGCAACAAGGCTGTTCCAAACCTCAACTTGTGAGCCTAATTACGATCTAAATATTAGGGTTTTTGATGAAGTAATTGAAAACAGTAGTTAATAACATAAACGAGATTACAACGCAAATTTTACTTCTACAATTCGATCACTATGCACAAATTAAACTGCTGTTAAAGTTTGTCGAAAAACTGCGTGTAAAATAGTAAATTTCAGGAACTTTATCCCGATACGGCACGTGCCCCGACAAATCAGGCAATGTGGTCACACGCTATACGCATCGAAAGGCGCGTATGGACGTTGCCGACATGTGGGAACTGACGGAACTCAGTTTCGTCATGTGTGCGCGACGAAATCAATCCGTATCCGTCGAGATACTCCCTTATCGCCAATTTGCAAACTTGACCCTAACTTCGTGTACAGTCGTCGATTCGAAACGAAACTTACACCAACAGGTCCGGATCGAAATTTTGGTCCTTTGTGTCAAGTTTGGTTCGATTCTGAGAAGGTCGAATCAGAACCCCTTTTTGGCGGGCCGCGACCCACTCAAACGGGCGATTTTGTACACGGCTCATCGGAATCCAAAACTGGACATACCGTTGAGTTTCTCTCCTTAAACTGAATCCGTAGACATGTAGTTTGACGACTTTAGAGACCATAGACTTTGGCACGCGTTTCGGTGCAAAGCGGGTCCAACGGCGGATATCGTTTTGACCTGAAATTACGATTTTGCCCCTGTTTCAGAATTAGACTTTTGGACAGACGTTTCCTGCGTATATCTTTTACAGCGAGTGCATTTTTGATGTTTGTTTCAGCATTCGGAGTTGTTTGGAGACTGTGACATTTCTTGGCTGACATTGTGATTTCCAGGACTTGGCATTTTTGTACCATCGGACAAGATACCTTGCCACCTTACTCTGTGATTATTATATTCTTATTTTCAGTTGCTATTTTCATCATTTTTTGTTTCGTGATATTTAAACTGTGCGTCCAAGTCACACTTGGGGCAGGCGACTCTATCGGTCGTTTTCATGCTTTTACTTATTTTTCTTGCATTGACTTCATTTAGTGACCTTCCCTTTGATGATGAGGTATTGGTATATCTCATACGGCCTTGACACTTGCTTACCACGTGTTGTGAGTCACATGTTGGACACGTACCCGCGTAGTCGGCTGGCCACCGATACGTATGGAACGTGCGACGGATAAGAGTAACTGCCAATAGTATTGCATGTTAGAAGACTTGGAGGTTATTAGAGGTTCATATCAGTCATGAAGATGATGATACTTGGCATTGGGTGGGGAGAACAATACCTGACGTATGGGCTTCTTTGCACTTCCCTGATTACCTGTGCGCTCCTCCGGAGACGCAGGCTCCAGGCGCCCTCTGACGTTTTCCAGAGCGTTATGGACGTGGCCCCTAACACATGGTGCCCTCTGACGCTTCCAGAGCGTTATGGACGTAGGCCCCTGGTGCCCTTCATGGGAACTATGCCGATCCCATTTACAGCCAGGGCTCATGCGTCGAAGGATTGTATCTCAACTGCATATTCACAGTAGAATGGTCAGGAACCCGATTGCATGCATACATTTTTCTCTTGTTATATTATCATAGTTTATATGGCATGGTGTTTTCTTGTATCTTACTATGTCCCCTGAGGACCTGGTTATCTCTCCAGGGTTAGATGATTTTTCACAGGAGTATGGAGCGGCGTTGGAGCTATCATACATTGATGACGAGGCAGTCCCTACTGATTTCTAGTCTATTCTATATTTTAGACATTAGTGGACATTATTTTTACATCTCTTTTCTTTCTCTTTCGTGGAGGTTGGACTCCGATCTTGTGAGACTATTTTCATAGCTGTTTGGAGTGAGCATGTTCACCCGGCTATCTTTTGATACTTTTATTTATTTATTTGGACTCTATTATATTCTGTGTTTAGCTGTGATGAGATTAGATTATATTATTCTGGCATGTGCTTATTTATTTACAGCTTATGTACATATATGAGGATTCCATATATTGGAGTATTCTTCGTATATGTGCAGCTGGCATGTTCACGTACTCGGTCCAACGTATTTTGGGACTGGGGCGTTACATCTCCACTTCTCTCCTTCTAGTTCTTCCCCTTTCTAATTTCGAAATGGTGTATTGGGAAAGCCAACAGTACGGGAAAGAGTATAGTACGGTTTACATTAAGTAGTTATTAATATTATTAATACCGTTATTATTATTTCGTTATATTACTATTATTATTATTATTATTATTATTATTATTATTATTATTATTATTATTATTATT
Organism: Iris pallida; assembly: GCA_029216955.1. Lineage (NCBI taxonomy): Eukaryota > Viridiplantae > Streptophyta > Magnoliopsida > Asparagales > Iridaceae > Iris > Iris pallida. The sequence continues at coordinate 17,077,348 of JANAVB010034420.1, forward strand.
ATTACTTCCCTCTCTCTCCCTCTATTTCTATATTCATTAATTTTTATTTTAGCTTTTATTTATTTAATTAATTCTTTCTTAAACACATATGCAATAAATAGTATATAAGAATTTAGTTGTATTTATATTAGGTTGTATGGCTAGTAATAAATTAATTATTCAAGAAACTTTATATGTTTTCAAAATTATTACCATAACAAATATAGATTTGGCTTAGACTAAAAAAATATTATTTTTTCTTTTACTTGAAAAAGGGTATTTCCAAGTTAAATTTAGTTTTCTATAAAATATATATATATATACTAATTTATTCTCGAATATGTTATTATATCTTACTATAAAGTAGTACAAAGTGATAGTTTTTCTAGTATTTGGAAAATATTTTCCTAAGTATTGTGGACTAATAAAAGCTAGTTTTCAAAAAGTTATAAATAATTTTAAGACTAGTATATATATATTTCTCCCCCACAAATTTCTCCTCGATTTTCACCATTTGTCACGACTGATCCCTCGTTCCTATTTTCATGCAATTTTGGACCCTTACGCATCAAACATGGCTATCAGACAAACAGGACTTGTCGGAGCATCGCACCACCCCAGGCGACCCTCCAGGCAAGATACTTTGCCATCTTGTACTTATATTTGATTCATGATATTTTATATGTTGCTAGTGTTTTACATTTGTAAGAGTGTGTCCAAGTATGACTTGGGTGCCATCGATATGTATATCGATGTTTGTGTGTGTGCGTGTGTGTGTGGACCATATGTGATAGTTGACATTTCCGATGTGTTGAAGTTATGCTTTATAACTTCTTTGACCTGTTGACACATTTCATACACGACATGTGAGTGAGGATCATAGAGTCGACACGAACCTACGTATTCGACTTGCTACCGATACGGGTGGTTCGTGTGTCGGTTCATTTATGGATTATCGGAGTCTAGATAGCGACTTGCATAGAGATATGGATCGCCAAGCCATGGATGTGACTTGTGTGATACATGGGCGGAGAAAACTACTGGGACGTATGAGCTAGCCCAAAGCCTTCTAGTTGCCTGGTTATGGGTTCATGGTTTCCCTGTTATAGGTGTATCGCTAGAGGATATATCCATTGCACGGCCCTGACCACGCGTCAGATATGGTCAGGAGGTATGCTAGCGATGCAAAGTATGGACTAGGGGATATATCCATTGCATGGCCCTGACCACGCATCATATACGGTCAGAGACGTATACTAGTTCATGCGAAAGCCTCTAGCGGATGCTATGCTTTATTCCTACCCACTTATACGTTCCAGTATAGTTTTCGACTTGCATTACACCTAGATGGTTAGGTTCCATTGTGTTGGAGCATGTGATCTTTCCTTTGTCATGTTTCATTTACAGTTCATTATGATATTATTTTTATGTATCTTGTTACGTCCCTCTGAGGACCTGGTGATCTCTCCAGGTGTGTGCTTTCATGCTTTTCTACAGGTGTTCTAGCCAAGGCCGTGATCTTCTCCATTTCACGAAGATGATTGCTCTTAGTTCGCTTTGTCATTTTGTCGATCGCTTTCTTGTACATTTATTTCATTGAGATTGTTGGTAGTGGACTTTGTCTCCGCCTAACGATTGTACCATAACTATTCAAGTTGATTCTATCTTTATCCTTTATATATTTGTAGATGAGATTTAGCATGTCTTGGTTCTCTACATTTTACAGCTTATGTATTTATACGAGGATTCCATACATTGGAGTATTCATCGTATATCTACAGCTAGCATGTTTTCGTACTTAGTCATATATGATTTTGGGACTGGGGCATTACACACGCACCCACTAGTTAAGCAAAACACACGCACGCACCTATTCATTGCAGAAAACCAAATATTGGACACAGAGATTTAAAATGGAAATACTTCTTTTATTGATAAACTTGATAGGAATACAAGTACAAAGCTTTGCAAACTAAGAGTGCCTTATATTGGCTACATGATTCTCTTTGAAACTCTCTTTTGAAAATAGTCGCAATGCCCATACATCATATCCCTTTATTACATGTTGGAAATGAAAGATACCTTCAAGAGGAAAAGAAACTTGAAACTTGACTGGGAAAGAAATTGAAGCTTCGAGACAATCTATGAGCTCTACTGGGCTAGACGAGCTTCGGTGCCTCACTTGAAATCCTCCTATCTCCTTTTGCTTTCTGAAAAGGATGCCCACAACGTGGGTCTGCACACATCATGTACTGGCGAGCGGCTTTTGGCCGAACTCACAAATCTCTACACTAAATCAATATGTGGAGCTAATATTTACTAGTGATCTGTCTACTTGTCTAGGTTCTTTTTAACAATTCATAAGAACATGATGGTAGAAATATATCATAAGCAACATACCAACGCCGGCAGTCATCCCTGCACAAAAACATGTTAGCACAATTTGCATAACGAGTAATTCATGTTTCATTCATGCAGATATTGAAGTTGTAATTTGGGTCATGCAGGTGGACTATTCTACATGTTGGTCCATGGGTTATCCCCATGATTAGCCGCTGTGACTCTCCGGTTCAGCTCATCGCTAAGGACTCAGATATCGACTCCCATTTTCACATGGAGGACCTAATCTCTCCTAGGCCGAGCGGTTCCAGGTGCCCCCAGATACCACCCGAGAGACAAATATTTTCCTTGTATAGAAATTGTCCGAGACCAATATGCATGCTCTAGCCGTTCTATCAGATAAGACACATTTGGACTTATCCACAGATATACGAAACGTTCATTTCATGCCTTCTTTTTCATCTCAACACGTACAAGTTCGTCTGTACATGTCTATATTTTCAAGCATACTTAGTAACCAAACAGATGATCATTCTTATGGAGCAGATAGAGTAGCAATACATATTCTTGCATTCGATTCAATTCAATTATCTTCTCTTATCTTTTGTTGATGTGGTATCGTTGATCATAGGGACAAGGCAACAGAGTGGACTAGAGATCATTTTTGTTAGGCGTACAGATCAATGTTTGTTCGGTTGAGGCAACTTACCGAGGTGAATCTTAGTTGAGAGAAGGAGGGACTTCACGCGCCTTTCACGAACAGTTCACGCGTCCTACATTGGCACCAACAGTTGATTAGCATACTTCGTCTCTTTCTCTCAAGATTCGGAATGAATGCGAAATGCGATGAAAGCGAACAATGAAAACCAATCATCGAAAACCAACACGAAAACACATTCATCAAAACCAAACAGCGAAAGAAAACATCCAACAAAACTCTTGGATTCATTTCAATAGAAGCCATTCCATCAATTGGAAAGGTTCATTGCATTTCATCGTGATCAATCGATACCGGTAAAGGTTTTCCCAAATCCTCAGTTCAAGACAGAGTCAGCAAGCCGTAGGTATTACATAGTGGACCGCGAGGAGCGGGGCACTACATAATAACCTACTGAAAAAACGTTTTGTCCTCAAAACTTAAGATACAAACTCACCTCCACTTTCAGGATCAAGTAAGGTGGAGAGATTATAGACGCGTGTTGTCGCGGTGTTAGCATTCCGCAATTGCTGATTGTGCGGATTATCTCGGAGCGGCGGTGGGCCTGGCAGCTGCCCACGCTCTTCAGTGTCATTACGGTTTTGAGCCTTCTATTCTTTTTCGGGCAATTTCTGACTGAGTGGCCCTGTTGGCCACAACCAAAACAAGCGTTATTAGCGGCACGACAGTCCTCCTTGATGTGCCCACTCTTGCCACAGTGACTGCAACTCTGACCAATCACATAGCGACAGTCTTCCTTAACATGCCCTCGTCGATCGCAGAAGGTGCATACGGGCTTGTTGTTCTGTTCCCCGTCAGTCTTTTTCTCTCCGTCATGATATCTCTTGGCGGGCTGATTTCGACTGTACTGCATTTTAGTTGACGCCTTCTTCAGGCAGAACTGTTCTACCTGTAGCGTCGCATCAAAGGTCTGAGAGTACGATCCACATTCTCGGTTCAGCACGCTTAACTGAATATCGTCATTCATACCTCCAACGAATCGATCTATGCGAGTCTGCTCTGTCGATTGCATAACAGCAACAAAATTTGCCAGCTTAGCAAATTCAGACTCATAGTCCTCTACGGACATATCTTCTTATTTTAGTATGATGAAGTCATTCTCCATTTTCATGCTCATAGCTGGAGGCAGATATTGATCCAGAAACGCCTTCTTGAACGAGGCCCATGAGATATTTCCATTCCTAGCCGTTGCAAGCAGCGTCGGCTTCTTCGCTTTCCACCAATCTTTTGCCCGCAGTCGTAGAAGCAGAACGGCACAAACTACCTTCTTGCTACTCGGAACTCCTACAAATGCGAATAGACTCTCCATTTTATCAATCCAGTCCATCACCTTATCGGGTGATGTCCTGCCTTCAAATTCTGGAGGTTTTGCGCCTAAGAAGTCCTTTGGCCTAAAGGAAGAGTGCCTTTGCGCTGGCTGGGGTTCGTCACCCTCCACGGGCTCAATCTCGGGCATTTTCGTTAGTTTGGTCGCTACAGTAGTATCCCGATTTGTTGCAAGCACAGTTACCAGTTGGGTCAAGGCATCCAACTGTTTCTGTTGGGCCTCCATTCGAGCCTGTTGTATCTGGTTACGTTCCTCATTGTCCTGCCTCTGTAATTCCAACAAAGTCATGATCCGTTCTACCGGATCGGTCGAGACAGCAGGTCGAGTAGGGGCCATTTCTCTACAAAAGAGTATAACTTCTGTCAGTCTCATAAAATATTATGGACTTATCATATGGGGCATTGGTTTTCATAACTCAAAATGGGGACTCTTTTGAAAGCATCAAAATACTTTATATACTTTTTCGAAAACGATATTTGCAAGAGGCAAAGGACGTAAAACTGTGCTCTGATACCACTTTGTCACGCCCCGATCCCGCTAGGGTCGTCCATCTTGCCTGGATCCCTGCGGGATCGATCGTCCTCGCTAAGGCGTGATGTCGTGCAAGCCTAAGTTGCGCTTGCACAAGGCCATGTACCTGCACAAAAATAACTAGTCAAGCAAAAACACACGCACGCACCCACTAGTTAAGCAAAACACACGCACGCACCCATTCATTGCAGAAAACCAAATATTGGACACAGAGATTTGAAATAGAAATACTTTTTTTATTGATAAACTTGATAGGAATACAAGTACAAAGCTTTGCAAACTCAGAGTGCCTTATATTATTGGCTACATGATTCTCTTTGAAACTCTCTTTTGAAAATAGTCGCAATGCCCATACATCATATCCCTTTATTACATGCTGGAAATGAAAGACACCTTCAAAAGGAAAGGAAACTTGAAACTTGAGTGGGAAAAAAAAATTAAAGCTTCGAGGCAATCCACGAGCTCTACTGGGCTAGACGAGCTTCGGTGCCTCACTTTAAATCCTCTTGTCTCCTTTTGCTTTCTGAAAAGGATGCCCACAACGTGGGTCAGCACACATCATGTACTGGCGAGCGGCTTTTGGTCGAACTCGCAAATCTCTGTACTAAATCAATATGTGGAGCTAACATTTACTAGTGATCTTTCTACTTGTCTAGGTTCTTTTTAACAATTCATAAGAACATGATGGTAGAAATATATCATAAGCAACATACCAACGCAGGCAGTCATCCCTGCACAAAAATATGTTAGCACAATCTGCATAACGAGTAATTCATGTTTCATTCATGCAGATATTAAAGTTGTAATTCGGGTCATGCAGGTGGACTATTCTACATGTTGGTCCATGGGTTATCTCCATGATTAGCCGATGTGACTCTCCGGTTCAGCTCGTCGCTAAGGACTCAGATATCGACTCCCATTTTCACATGGAGGCCCTAATCTCTCCTAGGCCGAGCGGTTCCGGGTGCCCCCAGATATCACCCGAGAGACAAATATTTTCCTTGTATACATATTGTCCGAGACCAATATGCATGCTCTAGCCGTTCTATCAGATGAGACACATTTGGACTTACGCACAGATATACGACACGTTCATTTCGTGCCTTCTTGTTCATCTCAACACGTACAAGTTCGTCTGTACATGTCTACATTGTTCAAGCATACTTAGTAACCAAACAGATGATCATTCTTATGGAGCAGATAGAGTAGCAATACATATTCTTGTATTCGATTCAATTCAATTATCTTCTCTTATCTTTTGTTGATGTGGTATCGTTGATCATAGGGACAAGGCAACAGAGTGGACTAAAGATCATTTTTGTTAGGCGTACAGATCAATGTTTGTTCGGTTGAAGTAACTCACCGAGATGAATCTTTGTTGAGAGAAGGAGGGACTTCATGCACCGTTCACGAACAGTTCACGCGTCCTATATTAACACCAACAGTTGATTAGCATACTTCGTCTCTTTTTCTCAAGATTCGGAATGAATGTGAAATACGATGAAAGCGAACAATGAAAATCAATCATCGAAAACCAACACGAAAACGCATTCATCAAAACCAAGCAGTAAAAGCAAACATCCAACAAAACTCTTGGATTCATTTCAATAGAAGCCAATCCATCAATTGGAAAGGTTCATTGCATTTCATCTGTGATCAATCGATACCGACAAAGGTTTCCCCAAATCCTCAGTTGAAGACTGAGTCAGCAAGCCGTAGGTATTACATAGTAGACCGCGAGGAGCGGGGCACTACACCAGCCGCCCTCACCCCCCGCCCTTCCCCCCCCCCACACACACCCACCCCTAACCCGAACCCTAACCCTAGCCCCCCTCCCCCCAGCCCCCCTCCTCACCCCCAGCCGCCCTCACCTCCCTGCCCCACCCCCCCAGCCACCCCCCACTCACCCCCGACCACCCGCATCCCCCCTGTCCCTCCCCCCGAGCCACCCACACCCCCCTACCACCAACAACCAAAATAAAGAGAGAGAGAGGAGGGAGAGTCACGTATCGGAGAGGGAGGAGAGTCGTCGGAGAGAGTGAGAGTCGCCGAAGAGAGTGAGAGCACCGAAGGGGGGGAGGAGAGAGAGTGAGAGAGTAAAATAGGGGGGAATGAATCGTTGGAGGGGATTTAATTAGAATTTAGCGACGTTCATCCTAACGTCGCTAAATTAGTCGCTATTAGCGACGTCATAGCAACATTTTGCGACGACTAGCTCATGTAACTAATATACGTCATTGTCACGTCGCTATTTTCGTCGCTAGTAGCGACTATTAGCGACGTTTCTATTAAACGTCGCTAATGTGCACAATTTAGCGACGTTATACTAACGTCGCTAAATTTTCGTCGCTAATGGAGCAGATTTTAGTAGTGGAGGACAGAGGCAGGCATGTAGACTGGAGTACGGATTCACGAAGACGAGACTTTGAGGTATAGAGATTGCCTACATGTTCCAAATGGAGAGTTGTGTCAGGAGCTGATGACAGAGGCACACAGTTCAGTGTACTCTATTTATCCCGAAGGTACGAAGATGTATCGAGATTTGAGGTAGCACTACTGATGGCACGGGATGAAGAGGCAGATCGCCAGGTTCGTGTCATGATGTTTGGTCTGTCAGCAGGTCAAGGCTGAACATCAGAGGTTGGCAGGCCTATTGCAGCCTCATCCCATTCCTGAGTGGAAGTGGAAGCATATCACGATAGACTTCGTCACTAGATTCCCACGAAGCCCCAGCGGGAAGGACGCAGTCTGGGTGATTGTGGATCGACTTACGAAGTCGGCACACTTCTTGCCTTTCAGAGTTGGGCAATCGACTAAGATCTTGGCAGATATGTACATGAGGCAGATTGTACGGTTGTATAGAGTGCAAGTCAGCATTGTGTCAGACCGAGACTCGAGATTCATATCACATTTATGAAGGTGCATGCAGGAGAGTCTTGGCACTCGACTGAAGTTCAGCACTTCATACCACCCTCAAACAGATGGCCAGTCTGAACGGACCATTCAGACGTTGGAGGATATGCTCAAGGCTTGTATGTTGGATTTCGACGGTTTATGGGAGGATCACACCTACACTTGGTGGAATTCTCCTATAATAACACCTATCAGGCCAGTATTCAGATGGCACCTTTCGAGGCACTTTATGAAAGAAAGTGTCGATCTTCCGTATGTTGGAGCGAACTCGAAAAGTGACAGATATTGGAACCAAAGCTAGTGACTAGCACAGTTGAGAATGTGAAGCAGATTTAGGGTCACCTGTGGACAGCACAGGACAAGAAGAAGCACTGGACAGACGCACATCGCCGACCTTTGGAATTCAAGGAAGGCAACCATGTGTTCTTGAGGATCTCGCCTACCGGGGGCACTATCAGTTTCGGAGCTAAAGGCAAGCTCAGTCCAAGGTATATCGGACCGTTTGACATCTTGGAGCAGATTGGCGAGGTGGCTTACCGACTTGCATTGCTTCCATCCCTAGAAGGCGTGCATGACGTATTCCATGTATCATAGTTGAGAAGGTACGTGGCTGACCCTATTCACATGATTGATCATTCAGAGATCACAGTGGGGCCGAGTTCGTCCTATGAGGAGCAACCAGTTAGAATTCTCGACCGCACTGAGAAGGTGTTGAGGGGATAGACGATTCGACTAGTCCGTGTTGCGTGGAAGCATCATTCACTAGACGAATTGACTTGGGAGCAGGAAGATTCTATTCGGGAGCGTATCCTTCGTTTATTTGAGGACTCAGGTACGAAATTACGTGTTGCCTTTAATTCTCATAACTTTCAATTATCGTATTCCGATTCATGCTAATATCATAAATTTTGGGAACAAAATTATTCCAAGTTGGGAAGGACGTAAACCCCCTTCTTTAAAATTCCTTTATTTCTAATATTCGTAACTTAAATATATATTATCTATTAAATTAGATAGGTGAATCAGTATATACCTGCATATATATATATATATATATATATATATATATATATATATATATATATATATATATATATATATATATATATATATATATAGGTATATGGTATAGGGCATAAAAATAAAAAAATAAAAAAATAAAAAATAAAAACTCAGAGGATATTTTTTATGTGTATATGGTATAGGGCATATGTATGTATGCATGTAAAGTGAGAATGTGTATATTATCTTTAGAGTATATAGGGTGTATATCTCATTTTTAGAATATATATATATATATATATATATATATATATATATATATATATATATATATATATATATATATATATATATATATATATATATATAGGTACATGGTATAGGGCATAAAAAAAATAATAAAAAATAAAAAATAAAAACTCAGAGGATATTTTTTATGTGTATATGGTATAGGGCATATGTATGTATGCATGTAAAGTGAGAATGTGTATATTATCTTTAGAGTATATAGGGTGTATATCTCATTTTTGGAATATATATATATATATATATATATATATATATATATATATATATATATATATATATATATATATATATATATATTAAACCAAAGCCGGTGGACGACTCCACCCGACCTTGGCCCCGAGGCCGTGGCCACCGCCACCCAGCCACCTCCGTGGGAGGGAGGGCTCGAACCCGGCCCTCACCCCCGGTGCACGGTGGTGTTACCAGTACACCACGACTTGATGTGCTTGGAATATATATTAAAAAATATATATATATATATATATATATATATATATATATATATATATATAAGCATATATGTAAATATATACATAATCAAGTAAATGCATATCATGGATATATCAATATAATGGCATATAATTAGTAAATGTATAGTGCTAATCTTTACAGCTAGAGTACCCATGTGCAAACCTAAACCCCAGGCCCAAAGCCATTGCCATCCGCATCCCGGTCGGGCGAACCCTGAGCCCGAACCCAAACCCACAAGCCCTAGTAACTTAACTCGCTGGGCGGGCGGGTAACTCAACTCGAACCTGCCACAGCTAACCGCGCTCTCTAAATTTGAAAGGGCTACTACTGTTCATCTTCTCCCCCTTCGTTTCTTAGTCGTGCAGATGCCTGCGTACCGCTGGCAGCACACAGACGCGTAGGCCACACAGTACGAGCGTGAAAGAGGCCAACGGCTCTCCCTCTCTCTCCCTACATATGCAGACCACCCTCCTCTTCCATATAAGATACCAAATTCTCATCTTCCCTCCCCTCTCCAGAAGAGAAACCTTTGCCGCCTCTAAAGATTTATCAAACACCTCTCTGAGCGCTTAGCCTACTGTCAACCCGTCCCTAGGCGAGGCAGGCGACCACTTCCGACGGTAGGCGACCCTCCTTCCGTCGACCGACTGTCCGAGGTCACTCCCCTCTAGACGAGGAGCAGCTGTCGGTGCCAGCTTGTTGGCGAGGATGAGCATTTTCGGCGTGGCATGGATTGAACTCTTTCACTAAGACGGGGTTGTTCCCTCTTCGTGGTTCATCGGGATGCTATCCCTGTGAGTCTCTCCACCACCTTCTTCCTTTCGCCTATATAGAAATGGATATTAGAGTAGTGTTAATAGATTTTGTTATGTGCATTAAAAGGGTTGGTGTGCGTGTGAGTCTCTTCACAGAGTATAGGTAACAATGGGATGTGGGTTTGGGAAGTCTCTTCACAGAAGCTTGGTAGCCATATACATAATAGTGTGTGTTCCCACACCATAGAAAAATTGATAGGGTTCACAGTAGCTTTGGCAGTAGGCTTAACTAAGAGGAAGAAGAAGTAGTATAGTACTTGCTAGCACCTTAATAAAAGAAGGAGAAAATATATAATCAATGGTGAGCTTTAGCTCATTTGGTATGATGGAGGGATAGTAGTTCTTTGGGACTGAATTCGAGCCCCATGTTTTGGGGTTCTGAAGGTTTTTTTTTTTTTTTTCATATGAGTTCACTATGGGGCTGTTTGGATAGAAGTAACTCTTTGAAAGTGTGAAAGTGGCACTTGCAGCAAGTTGAGTTTTCGTGGACTTGCAGCAAGTGTCACTTTCCAAAATGTGTTTGGATAGAATATTTCTTGTCTGCTGCAAGTGGAAAAAAAATTGGTTTGGTGTTTGGATAGTTATGTAAGTAGAAAGTGAAAGTTTTTTTTGGAGATGTGGTAAACCTAGGTATGGTTACCCCCAATAATTAAATTAGTTATCATAATTAAACCAAAAAAAATAATATTTTTTTTTTACCACAAACACAGAACCCATTTTGCTATTTTTATTGGATAAATTAAACTAAATTAATTAATCCTAAAATAAACCAAATCAAATATATATATCCTCTCTTTCTCTCTTCTCTTCCCCAAAAGAAACCCATTTTGCTCCTGCCCACCGCCTCCTCCAGGCCCCTCCTCTCTCCACCGCCTCCACCACGTCGACTGCCTCCTCCCACCGCCTCCTCCTCCTCAGACCACCACCACGGCCTCCACGAGCCACCACCACCGCCTCCTCCTCCTCCTCCTCAGACCACCACCACCACCTCAGACCACCACCACCTCCACGAGCCACCACCACCGCCTCCACGAGCCACAACCACCTCCACTACCTCCTCCCACCGCCTCCTCCTCAGACCACCACCACAACCTCCACGAGCCACCACCACCGCCTCCAAGAGCCACCACCACCGCCTCCACCACCTCCACTGCCTCCTCAGACCACTACCACCGCCTCCACGAGCCACCACCACCCCACTCCAGCTCCCCGCCACCACCACCACCGCCACCACCCCACTTTCATCCCACCTCCCTCACTTTTGTGAGGGAAGTGGAAATGAACAAAAAAGAGGGGGACAACAACTGTGCAGCAAGTGAGATTCCTCACTTGCTGCCTCCAGTTGCTGCCAACCAAATACCGCAACTTCCGCAAAATCCAGCCACTTACCGCATCTCCTTCCACTTTCCGCGCATTCACCGCGAACCAAACAGCCCCTATGTGAAAGTTCATAGTTAATAAGAGCCTTATTTCAACATTATTGAGCATTAGCCCAGTTGGTTGGGGGTTAAGGGTTTGCTTATGTTAAGGTCTAGGGATTGAATCCAGGATTATGAGTGTTGTGAGAATTTTTATGATTTTTTTTTGCCTTTGTGCAAACATAAAATACTTGGGTCCAAACTTAATGCATTTTTAACCATAAAACCCAAATACTAGCCATTCCAAATGAATATAGCCATTCCAAACTTAATGCATTTTTAACCTTTTCTTATCCTAAATAAACTTTCAGCATTGATTACGAGTAACACTAGTAGCGAATGATTAATTAATTCCTAAATTATTACTAGGCTCCTTGGACTACTTGGACTAGATTCCCGTGCCAGACTTTTATGCTTTGCTTCCGGTGACAGGCAAGTATACCTTGCCACTACATTATTGCAATTTAAGATTTCATTACTTATTTTGCTACATTATGCTATTATTTGTCTGCACGTCCGTGTAAGACTCTGGGTGCAGCCAACTGGGTTGGTTGGTTATTTCCTTACAACTTAGGCCATTAGAGACTACCCCTGAACTACAATAAAGATACACTAGTATCTCACAGGACCTAACACTTGTTTAGTCATGATTAGATGTTACTGAGATATAGGATGTGTGCCCCCGCATCCGACTAATCATCAATGCGACCGGGACATGTGACGGTATAGTACATGCCTTCTTTATTTTATATACTATACTTCATGTTAAGACTGAGCACGTCGAGGAGTTGCCTTGTGTAGCACATTGGGTGGGGAAGACAGTCATTAGACGGAGGGGCTTACCGCAGCTTTCACTTAGATGTTGCTGCATGTTGGTGCCTCGGATGAGCACCACTGCACATATACTCCTTAGAGACAACATCTCGGTCGAACGTTGTCTTCATTACATTTACACTTAACTGGTAGATCACCCTGGACACTTTTTCCCCTGCTTTCCTTATATTGCATTTCGGCTCGTATATTATGATGTCCCGCTGAGGACCTGGTCTTTTTCTAGGCTTAGCAAAGCAGGAGCATGAGCAGGTTTATGGACCGGGACCTGACGCTGCCTTTGAGGACGAGGAGATAGCCCCGGGAGAGTACATATGATATTGGGTACGACACCACGAGATGTAGCTTATCATTTAGAGTCTGTATCTAGTTATCTTACTTTCAGCACTTTTATTTTGTATTTTCATTTAGTACTCTATATTCAGACTATTTGAGCAGTGGATGTGTCTCCACCAACTTATCATTCATTATGGTTCTATATGACTTATTCTGAGCACATAATTTATTCGTATTCAGACCAGTTTACTTTCCTATTCCGTGGATGAGATTTAGCATGCCTGTGATATGATATTGTTTAGATTATAGCTTAGTGCATATTCAAGGATGCCATTATATTGGAAAATTCATGAATACGTATCTGATGGCCTTTTTACGTATCTCAAGTCCTGAGTATTTTGGGACTGGGGGGCGTGACACGCACCGATAAAATGAACGATCTTTCCATCACATAAACCATCTTTTGAAGCTTCGGGATTGCATATTTTTGTCACATATTCTTTTTCTATTGGCACCAATGCAATTAGGTTATTTTACTACAATTTTACTTTTGTTGAAGATGACTATCTTGTTCCAAACCGTGTCGCCGGCATTGATATTCATTTCAATGATAAAGATCTAGCGACGATCCTACAAATTCCAAACGTAGGTGAGCCGCTTGCCGATATCACTGATTTTGAATTTCCTGACAACATGACTTTGACCAATTTCAAGAATCAATATGTGCTCCTGATTCCATCCATCCATGCAAGCTTAAAGCCATGAACTTGAGTTAGTACTTCTATGAGTTACATCGGACCATCTTTTCTACCATACTACCCAAGTCCACCTCAAAAGACGATGTAACCAATCTTAAATTATCTGATATCTACCACATTCGTCATTGGATTCCTTTTTTTGTCCCTAAGACTATTATCCGGATGATGGCTAGGTGTCGTGAGATGAACAAGAACCTTCTCTACGCAATGATCCTACCTATCATCTTTCAGCATTTTGAGATTGATTTGTCTGCTTGTTCTCATGACTCTGAGCCCAAACATCTGCAGCTTTCATGTCGTAGTTCCTCAGCCCCTCCTACTACACCACCTCCTCCACCTCAGACCTATCCTATGTCCTTTGGGGGCATCCACCAGCATTTGGATGAGTTGCGGCGTGCTCAACTGGATAAACACACCTCTTTGCCTGCGTATGTGACCGAGACATTGAAGGAACAAGAGTTCTGAGATGCCAATCAATTTCAGACCCTTGCAAACTCTTTTATGGATCTGCGTTTCGCTCAGACTGGTCAGTATGCCAGTTCTCTTCCACGAGATCCTACTATTTCTGGTTACCGCTACGAGGATGAGGTGGTTCATCATTTCATCGACCCCGGTAACGTCTATGATTGGTACCGTGGTCCTGGTGCTACTCCACATCTATCTCATGGAGATGATACTTCTGGTGTTGGACCTTTCGAACATGGTGCTGCTGCTGCAGCTCATGCTGATGATGATTCTGACTAGATGACGACTCGATCTAGACGCTACAGTTTTTGTCTAGATGTTATCTTATCTTAGACTCTGATTATATCTATGTTTTCTTGGAAATGCTCCTACATTCCAAGATAGTACTTTTATTTATGCACTTTTATGTATGACTTTTTGAGATGCTGAGTTTGATGTTCCAAACTCTTTCAATTTTATGCATTTTTATTTCAGTATTTATTTATATTGATTGTCCCTTTTGGTATGCACTTATGCTTAGCATTATCTTTTAGCTATTACTTCAAATCATAGACTAACTGTGAGATATTTGTTATTTTCTTGATATTATCTCTGCTTTTCTTTACTGTTGCTTAAGCATAAATTGAGGGGAAGCTTATCTCTTTGCAATTATTTTGTTAAGTGAGAATGGGAGAGAAAAGAATCTAACACCTTTTTAGGATAATATCTGCCAAGAGGAGACAGTACCAAGCACGTTTTGAGATTTTCAAATCAAGACCAAGATGTTGTATCGGTCAAGGTTTGTCAATTATCAAAATAGGGGATATTGTTGGCCCATTGGTCATGGTCGAACTGGATTTTAATAATTGATCTAACCTTGTCTCGATATAAGGTCTACTTGGACGAACTGCGATAGCCTGTGCCTGCTGCCGTTCATTGAGCTGTGTTTATCCTCGCGTCTGTATTTTAAATCTCAATGTGATTTTATATTTTATTGAGTCTAGGAATACAATATAAATCGTATCGTACTGGCAAATAGGCTACCCAAGAAACTTTTTCAAAATACCCTTTCATTTTGAAAACAAGTCCACTCATAAAGCCCAAACTACTTCCTAACTGCTTGAAAATTCGAAAGCCCAAAAACCTGAGTTGCAAACCCCAAAATCAACCCATTCTGGACTATCCGAATTCTGTACGAATTGGCCCCGAATTTGGCCCATGTTCGACTAACCTGAATGTTTTATTTTAAATTCAGTCTTCCCGCAATTACGGATGTAACGACTATATGCCGAGATTCTCTCATGGAATTATGCTCGAATTATGTCCGAATTCTGCCCGAATTCTGTCCGAATTCTGCCCGAATTCTGTCCGAATTCTGCCCGAATTCTCACTTTGAAAATCCTATAAATAGAGAAGAAATTCCACCATTTCAACTCACTTATTCACTTTCATATCTCTTCTCTCTAAGCTTATATGATCTTCCAAAGCCCCACTAAGCTTTCAATTTCAAATCCCAAGTCAGTTGTAGAAGCATGAAAAATATAAGACAAAAGAAGCAATGCGCCCATATAACACAAAGGGGGCTATGCGTCCACATAACCAAAGGGAGGCTATGCACCCACATGATCAAAGAGGGGCTATGCGCCCACATGGTCGAAGAGAAACTATGCGCCCACATGCACCCAAGTGTGGGCGCATAAACTCACTCCCACACTATGCGCCCAAGACAACAGATCCCTATGACTCAGTCAACATCCACGATCAGTCGTGCACCGAAGCATGCGGCCACGTCAGTCTCCATGAGCAAATCATGCACCGAAACTTGCGGCCACGTCAACCCCATGATCTACCAATGATCATCCATGCGCCTACACCATATACGCCCAAAGGGGTGTTATGCGCCCATAGTAAAATTAGTGTATTTTCCACCTGTGGGCGCATAACAGTCATTTCAGTGCAAAACGACTATAAATAGGGGTCTCATACCTCTTCAAAAATAGACGGAACAGAGAGAATTTCAAGAGCCAAATTGCTGCCCTTCTTGCCAGTGAGCCGAGAATTAGCAATTTTCTTAGGTTTTCTCCCACATTTGTAATCGGAGTGTCAACGGAGTAAAGGAGCAACTGCCGCTCGATCTCCATCGTCCCATTCCCTAGAATTCATTTTGTACTCGAGGATCTTCAGTGCTCGCTGGAACTGCACTACGTCCTGCTGCCTGGGAGCGAGTGATCGCCATCCTGAGGATGAATTGAACCCAAAAGATCAATATGGCACAAGATAAGATATTATCAAAGGAGGACAACTGAATTCAAATGCAAGAAGAGTTGTCATGGTAATCAAAAGATCAGAATTTTTCTAAAATGTGATTGAGTAACTCCTATCATATCCTAGATCTTATGTCCTAGTCGCAGGCTCGTAATTAGTACTCTAAGTCGAACACCATTACGAGATCGCACTAATTGCGACACTGACCTGCATGGGCCACCACAAAAACGTGTCACGACCCGCACCCTGATTAGGGGCACGAGAAGTGGGTATGTCCAGCCTACGCCGCAGCATCGACGGTAGAACGCTGTCTAGGTCATCTATAAATACTACAACTAAACAGATAAATGTTCCTGTACAGTATGTACACTCCGAATGGAGGTGACATAGCAATACAGTCTCAATCACAAAAATAAACTAAGGTAGATAGCTCGGAAAGGAAATATGATAGATGAAAACAGGAAATAGTTCAAGATCCACACAAGCCCAAAACTATACACAACACCACAGAGTCACAGAAATATAAATATAAACTACTACAGTCTAAAACAAAAGCTGGATCGCAGTCCAGGCAAGCCTAACTAATGCTAACTACTCAGGGAGTATAAAATCTAGTGGCCAAACTATCAGGCCACAGCCCTGGCCTGAGTCTCTATCTGTCTCGACCCCATAATAGGTCGAGCAGCCTACCTCAGAAACATCTGTAAAATTTATCAACGGTATCCTGTCAGAAAAATGAGCAAGTACAAACACTAACAGCAGTTCCATATGAATTGACAAATTCTATAAGAGACAGTATAATGAAATACAAGACAAAGATGTAGGGCGACTTGGGAACCATTCGAAAGTCGAGTTACAACCCTTAACCAAACAAGGACCAGGGTTGTAACCCTTCTTTCAAACAGGACTTAGTCTCAAATCATGGTATAGTATAAAGGCAGGTAGAGCATGTGAGAAATGAAATCATAGCATGGTGAGAAGTACATAAAGTAAAGCTGAACTAGAAATATAAGATACGCTAATAAATGTAAAAGGTGATTTGAACTATTAGAGCGATATGTGATCGGCTAGGGAGTCAAGAGAGAGTTATCCACTTGGCCCGACAATCCGCGGTGTCCTCAACGGAGAGTCATGCCGTCCAACTTGGATAACTGGCAATGGGGTATCTGCTACACCCTACGTGAGGTGAGGGTGGCCCTAGCAAAATAGTGACAGGAGGCTTTGATCACATAACCCCTAATAATTCCCCCATCCCCTAATAGTATAGTGGATCTGGACATGACACATCATGACACGGGATTCCATAAGAGGGTAGCAAGTCCCCTTAGAAATCGGTGTCTATACCAATACATGGAAATAAGACCGAATATGTATCAATATACCATGGAAATCTAGAAACAACATCCCATGTCATGATCCAACATATACTAGTCCGTGAACTATCGTGACTGGGAATCGAGTAAGACACTACAACTGAATCGGATATAGCAGATATCAAGACAATAAAAACTATCAGTAAATGTACTCGCCTGCGGTCCTGAGCTGATAAAGTGAACAGACGCTCAGAGAAATCACAGACCTAAAATAAGATACTATATGTCAAAACATGGTTTAATAATGAAAGGAAAGCTAATCTAGTCATGATATGCAAGTCTAAGTCAAAACTAGGTCAAACTAAGTCACACCAAGCTAAACTAGGTCATACTAGGTCAAACTAGAACACACAGAGACACACTAGAACAAACAAGGTCACAGGTAGTCAATCCAAGTCAAACTCGGTCAAACTGGGTCAAAGGTTGACTTTTGGTCAACTGGTCAACCCTGGTCAACTCTAGGTCAACCCTAGGTCAAACTAGGCAAATGTTGACTAATAGTTGACTTTTAGTCAACTGGTCCACTCTGGTTTGGTTTTGGGTCAATTCTAGGGTTTTGGGTCAATTCTAGGTAAAGTGTTGACTCGTAGTTGACTTTGGTCAAAAAGTCAACTCTTGGTCAACGGAGGTCAAAACTAGACTAAACTACCCTTATCTAACCATTACCTACAAAGATAACATATTTCTAACCCCATCTTAACAATCAAAACCCCTTCTTAGACTTTACCGCAAATTCCTACTTATACCTTTAATACAAGATACTAACCAACTCTAACATATAACTTCTAACCATGTATTCTAACTTAGAAACCTAACACAACTAACATCCACTAACTAATATCTAACCATAACATATATGTATATATATCCATCTCTAACTCTAACCAACTAACATATGTCATCTCTAACTAACAATAACATAAACTAACACAACTAATTATCTAACTTATACAAGATATCACTATCTAACTTCTAAGATATCTCTAACCTCTACATAGATTCTAACATAACCACCAACATACTAACATATCCATACATACAACATTTAAATTTCTCTCCACTCCAATACTAACACACACACACAAACACATATACCAAATCCGCCACCCTTCTCTTCTAACACACCTACACACATCTATATACAAACACGCTACCACTCAACAAAAACACAAATTACTCAACAAATCACACTAGCCTCAAGTCAAATAAGATGGCATGATCCTCCCAACTCTCTCACCTTCACAACACACGCACTACACTACCATATATACAACATCAAACACACACTAGCACACATCCTCTATCAATCTCACTTCTCTCTACTAACCACACACATCCTTATCTCATTTAAACACACATACTATACTAACATATATTACATAACAATAATATATATATATATATATATATATATATATATATATATATATATATGTGAAACCCGTATTTTTCGGTAATATCTTAGGTATTATTTTAATATTGTGCTGTTAAATAAATAATGTGTTAAAATATTATTATTTAATTATTAAGAATTAAAAAATATATAAATTATATAGATTTTTGGTTGATAGCCCAAACCCGAACCAGGCTCGAAACTCGATTTGAGACTAAATTATTTTTTATATTAAAATAGAATTTTAAAATATTAATTGTATTTTTATAAGAAAGAAATTATTTCAGCCTTTATATTGACAGTCTAATTTTTCCAAGGCCTATTCTCTAAAAGCCAATTTGACCCAAAACCTTAAAACTATTTTCACCAATGTACATATTCTTTTTAGCCATTTCCTAGCCTAGCCCATTTTGCTTAATTGGGCCAAACCCATTTTATATGAGAACCCATAACCCTTTACATTCATTTATATTGAATGAAAGTTTTGTTCTTTCATGTAGGAATGGTGGGCTGTAGAAAATTTGCCAACCCATTTGGTTTGACTAAGTTGCTGTTAGTATTCTTTCATTCATTAGAATGAAGTAAAAAGTGGGTTTTGTTTGCTGTTGGAATCAAAAGAAGAACTTTTCTTCTTCCTCCCAACCGAAGACTCGTTGATCTCCCTCGACTTCACCGGTCGGCCCTTGGCTTTCCACACCGCCGGCGCCATTAAGGATGGGCTGGCTCTTGCCCTTCCTCCTGGTGGTAACTCCTCTTTCCCATCTCTATAAAAACCCACTTCTTCCCATTCATTCTCCCCACACCAACTCCATTCTTCTTCTTCTACAAAAACCCTTTCTAAATCCCTAGCCCCAAACTCCGGTGAAACTCTGGCGAAGTTCTGATCCCGAGGCCAAGGCCATCCCGGGCCGCCCCTACCCGGCGCACCTTCCCGACGCCACCCCGGCGCCGCTCCCCGTGGCCGCCCGCCACCGCACCTGACCGGCGCCGACCCCGCGCGGCTGGCTCTGTCCGCCGACCCCCTTCGCTGTCCGATCTGCTTCAGGTGCTGAACCACGTGGCCGTGAGCTCTGTCGACGTTTCTCCATCCCCGTGCCGTGACGGTTCGGTTTCCGTGTTCCGAAGATACCCTTCGGTTGGGTAATCTCTAACCCATTAATTTTCCTTGTCTATGATGAAAACTGGTCCAACCGAATTCCTCGGGAATTCGGGTTTCCGATAACGTAACGGTTACGTTACCAATTTTGCTTTCTGAAGTTTTCTCGGAAATTGTTGCTGTTATTTTACTTCTGGATAAAATTGGGTGTTGTCGGAAGTTTAGTTCTGTGGAAATTTCCGGGTTCTCCGAGAATTTCGGGAATGACTTCTGAGATTAGAAATTTTATGTATAAATTAGTTTTGAGAAAAGTAGTGTTCTGTGAGTTTCCGATATTTTCGGGTTTCCGTTATTAATTCGGGATTTTCCGACTTCTTCGGGAATTTCGTTTTATTTTTGGGTTACCGAAATTATTGCGGGATATTTATATTTGTGGTTGTTTTATATATATTGGGGTATCCCTGGTTTGGAAAATTCTTTTGCAGGAAAACCGGAGTATTTTCCAGTTTTTTTTGGTTGACCAAAAACAGAGGGAATGCTGCCGGAATTTTCGGGAAATTTAATAAAATGATTTTAAAATGATTTTTGGTATTTGGGCGACAACCATAATTGGTTACTGGGCCCCAACGAAATGCAAACGTACCGGTTCGACCGGACGTTGAGGCAGAGTAGTTGAAAATGACGACTGGACCAGAGTCTGAGACATCTATTATTTTAAATTTAAATTAGAAATTACTAGTTTTATTAATGTTAATTGTAGGTAATTTTCAAGACTAACCTATCTTTCTTATTTCAATTTGCAATAAAATTTGTAAGGGCATAAGCCCAATTCCAGTAAATGTGGTTTTGTAATAAGTAGGAATTAGCATTTTATTTTATTTTCTGGGAATGTGTGATAGCGTAGGAACAATCAAAATATTGTTATGAATTATTAATTAATAATTCACAATTTCTCATTTTAAGAAAATAAATATATTTTATATATATTAAAAATATCAAAGTTTTTCAAATAAATAAATATCATGTTTTATACGTAATTTGATAATTACAAGTTTTCCCGAAAAACCAATGTAAATTGATTTCCTTAATTTCAACGCACTAGTAAACGTTGTGATGTTGTGTTAGCTAATTAACAACTAAAACTGATTAGGAAAAACAATTAGAGATTGTAACTAGATAACTCTGGTGATTGCTTCTGAAACAAGTTCCCGGAATGTAGGATTCGAGGAAGAGCGTGACTGTTCAAAATCCCGAAGTACCGACTTTTCAAACCAAGGAGATAAGGCAAGTACATTTATGTAGATTTTACAATTATTTTCACAATTGTTTCATTGCAAGTTTAAACCACTGTTACACACGAACTCCTTCGGGAGCATTGATCGTACTGTTGGGGACTGGGGGAGTAGAGTAGTGGATATGACCAAATCCAAACTTAGGATAATGAATGTGTTAGCTTTCCCCTCTTCACACGGGGACAAGCCATACCGTATCGTTAGGATACTATTGTAACCCAAACCGGTCATATTCATTACCTATTCACATCACTGTACTGTACTATTTCAAAAACTGCTCATCTTTAAATTGTTTAAAAATGCATGATTTTAATTGTCATTTTAATTGTTAAAAGTTTGCATGAATTGTACTTTGCTCCCTCCTGACTGGAGATAACATTTTAGGTATTACTGAGGATCTGGAGATGATGATCAATAGCTATTATGATCCTGACTTGTACCCGGCGGTACTACCAGCTGATGATGATGTTGTGGCGTCTCCATAGATGCTACATTAGTTGAAAGTTTAGTTGTTTCTTTATTTCCAGTTTATGAACTTTGTACTGAAAGACAAGTTTTTATTATCGTAAATTAAATGTTGTGGCAACTTTTAAATTCAAGCTTGTTGTTGAAATGACCTGCAATATGGATTACAGCTTACTGCCGCCGTCTCATCAACGGCGCAGGCTGGGCATGATCCGATTCGACCCAAGTATTTGGGGACCGGGTCGTGACATGTTTTTAGTGGTGGCCCATGCAGGTCTAATCAACAACTTAGGAGAACCAACTTAGAAGCAATTAGAACACTAGAACATCAAATTGCCACAACATAGGACCGGTATATATATATGATAAATAATTTTGTTTAATTATAGACTGGTAGGATACCTTGCTTATGTTTGCATCCTAAACCTTCCAGAGAATGACCACTGACAAAACCAACTCTGCTAGCGAGGAGGTGTCATCTCCGGATCGCACTCCGCCTCCTTAATCAAGTCCGAGCTTTACACCCCACCAGCTGATTGATCATCCCCATAATTCATCCAGTGAAGTTTTCACTACACTGGCAAATCCTACCTCTTTTCAAACTGAATTGCATTTCCTTGGGAAAGTGCCCACTCCGGTTTCCCCACCAGTACCAGTGATGGTTGCTCTATTTCAAGAAATCCTGGAGTCCCAGAAAGCTCAAGCTGAAGCCCAGCAGGAACAGATGGATATCATAAGAGAAGTCATGAAGAACGTCAATGATGTAACCTTAGCTGTCCTAAACCAAGTTGGAGCAGAACCTCGTCCTAGGAGGGATATCCTTGAATATAGAAGATATTTGGGCCCTATCAAGTACTCTCCTACCCGGCAAACTTGCCGTAAGACGCTATTGGTTTGTAAATTCTGCAAAAGGCCTGGTCACCAAGCCAATAATTGTCGCAAGAGATTGGGGAAATGTTTGGTGTGTGGATCTGCTGAACATCGGGTAAAAGACTGCCCCGTATCTTTCTATCAAACCAGAGCACCTATCTCAGCAACACCTGTGATTCCGCAACCTAGGGACTCTCTTCCTATCCAGCAGACCGTGCCTACTACACCCACTGCAGGAAGGCATGAAGCAGACTCAAGGATCATAGAAGATGTAGCAGTGGAAGACTGCTCATACAAGAGCCAGAGCCATGAAGAATAGAACCTAGGACTGTCTATTAAAAAGTTGTAACAGGATATCCTTAGAACAATCATGAGAGTCTTGTTGTAATTCTCTTATATGAATAAAATTCTTAGTTACATCTTTATGGTAGATGCTTTCTGATAGTCTTTCCAGATTACCCTAGATCAAGACATAGAATCCACCATTGACCAAATTTCTGGCTGTTTCCCTATTTTTAAGGGAAGTTATAGAGTCAACCTGAAGAAGGCCAAGGACCATAGAATTCTTTCGAGACAGAGCTTCACCCTAGGGAGCACCTGTCTTGTTTGTGCCAAGAAGGACGGAACAATACGGATGTGCGTCGACTATCGGGCATTGAAGAACTAGTACCCTTTTCCCCGGATTGATGATCTGTTTGATCAATTTGAGTGGAGTTAAGGTGTTTTCGAAGATTGACTTAAGATCCGATCACCATCAGATCAAGGAGGACATTCTCAAGACGACGTTCAACACCAAGTATGGGTAGTTTGAATTTTTGGGCATGTCGTTTGGACTGATGAATGCTCCTGCTATGTTCATGAATCTCATGAACAGAGTCTTTCATGAGTATTTGAATTAGTTCGTTGACTTCTTCATAGATGACATTCTGATATACTCGAAAACTGAAGAAAAGCATGAAGAGCACCTGAGGAAAGTTCTGAGAACTTTGAGGAAAAAGAAGTTTTATGGTAAAGCTATCTAAATATGGATTTTCTTAGACAAGGTGGATTTTTGGCCATGTTGTCTCAAGAGAAGGAGTTTCGGTAGATCATAAGAAGATAGCTACTATTGAGAAGTGGACTACCCAAGTTCAGTTGCTGAAGTTGGATTGGCTGACTACTACCAGAAGTTGGTGAAGGATTTCGTCAGGATTGCTGAACCGATGACGAAACTCACAAGGAAGAATGAAGAGTTAAACTGGACGGAAGATTGCCAGGCGGCATTTAAGGAGTTGAAGAAGAGACTTACCACTGCACCAATCCTTGCATTATCCGCAGGAACCGGTAGTTTCTTAAGTTACAGTAATGCCTCTGGAAAAGGACTGGGTTGTGTTCTTCAACAACATGGGAAAATAATTGTTTACATATCTAGGCAATTACAGACTCATGAGAAGAACTATCCCACACATAATTTGGAGCTTACTGCAAGTATCTTTACTTTGAAGCTATGGAAGTATTATTTTATGGAAAGGGAGTGAAAATAAATACGGACTATAAAGTCTGAAATATGTCTTCACTCAGAAAGAGCTGAACGTCAAACAAAGAAGATGGTTGAAGTTGATGAAGGATTTCAACATCGACCTTCAATACCATCCAGGAAGGGCAAATGTGGTAGCTGATGTACTTAGTTGATACCCGATGACGATGTTTTAAACAAGGAGCGGCACCTGCTAGAAGACATCAAGAAGTTTGGATTAGAGATTAAAGCTGTCTAGAGATAGGAGGATGGAGCTGGATGCTGATGAAGTTGCAAGTGAGCTCGAGTTTGATGGACAAAGTCAAGGACAACTTGCAAACTTAGATATCAAGTGTTAGCAGGAACAATTGAGGGTTTTTCTACTGCCAATGATGGAGCTCCGAAAAATGGTACGAGGCTTGTGTACTATCTGGCAAACTAAGGAATGAACTAATAAAAGAAGCTGACCAGTCGCAGTATTCCATACATTCTAAACAAGATGTATCGGGATATGCGTACCATTAATTAGTGTTATCGAATGGAGAAGGACATTTCCAGGTATGGGGTTAGATGTTAATTTGTCAAACATGAAGAATTTAGCAGAGACCAGCAAGCTTGTTGCAGCCGCTGGACATTCCGAAGTGGAAGTAGAAGCATATAACATTAGAATTTGTGTCAGGATTACTTGTTCCCAAGGAGGGAAGGACACCAATTAGATTATTGTGGATTAACTCATTTTCAAGGATGATTTATTCACTGAGAAGTTGGCAGCATGGTACGAGAGGCACACTTGCTGGAATTATGGAATGCAAACCGATGGACAATCAGTGAGGTCAATCCAGACGCTTGAAGACATGCCGAGGATCTTGCGTCTTGGAATTTGTAGAGCTTTGGAGAAGTGGTATACCGGTTAGCTCTATCAGCTAAAGGGTATGCACAACGTCATCCACAGTTCAGAAGTTGCATCTTGAAGCTGAGTAATATTAAGCCTTACAGTATCAGAAAAACCAGTAGCAAGCGTGGTCAGAGGTGAGTAGAAGATCAGAAGTTTGATTCATTATAATTCTTATTTCCTTCAATCCTTATCTTTTTCGTTTTGAACTTGACATATGCTGCTAGTTAGCCTAGTTTTGTAAGCTATTTTTCTCGAGCTTGATCATGACAGTATTTTATTGGAGGCCTCCATTAATATATTGTCTAATCAGAACCGGTGCATGATGGTCTGATCAACCTCGTACACTTTGGTTCGCTTTTATATCTTATTTTTATGTGGCTTGTGACATAATTAAACTTGTCCCTATACCATCTCACTTATGACTAATTTGGAAATTCTCATTTGTTTGAATCTGAATTATGAGCATCATACTTGTGCCTACTTGAATTGTGGAAATCCTGTCCTACCTAATCCTTAAATTTCGAGGACGAAATTTTCTGAGGAGGGAAGGTTGTGAAACCCGTATTTTTCGGTAATATCTTAGGTATTATTTTAATATTGTGCTGTTAAATAAATAATGTGTTAAAATATTATTATTTAATTATTAAGAATTAAAAAAATATATAAATTATATAGATTTTTGGTTGATAGCCCAAACCCGAACCAGGCTCGAAACTCGATTTGAGACTAAATTATTTTTATATTAAAATAGAATTTTAAAATATTAATTGTATTTTTATAAGAAAGAAATTATTTCAGCCTTTATATTGACAGTCTAATTTTTCCAAGGCCTATTCTCTAAAAGCCAATTTGACCCAAAACCTTAAAACTATTTTCACCAATGTACATATTCTTTTTAGCCATTTCCTAGCCTAGCCCATTTTGCTTAATTGGGCCAAACCCATTTTATATGAGAACCCATAACCCTTTACATTCATTTATATTGAATGAAAGTTTTGTTCTTTCATGTAGGAATGGTGGGCTGTAGAAAATTTGCCAACCCATTTGGTTTGACTAAGTTGCTGTTAGTATTCTTTCATTCATTAGAATGAAGTAAAAAGTGGGTTTTGTTTGCTGTTGGAATCAAAAGAAGAACTTTTCTTCTTCCTCCCAACCGAAGACTCGTTGATCTCCCTCGACTTCACCGGTCGGCCCTTGGCTTTCCACACCGCCGGCGCCATTAAGGATGGGCTGGCTCTTGCCCTTCCTCCTGGTGGTAACTCCTCTTTCCCATCTCTATAAAAACCCACTTCTTCCCATTCATTCTCCCACACCAACTCCATTCTTCTTCTTCTACAAAAACCCTTTCTAAATCCCTAGCCCCAAACTCCGGTGAAACTCTGGCGAAGTTCTGATCCCGAGGCCAAGGCCATCCCGGGCCGCCCTACCCGGCGCACCTTCCCGACGCCACCCCGGCGCCGCTCCCCGTGGCCGCCCGCCACCGCACCTGACCGGCGCCGACCCCGCGCGGCTGGCTCTGTCCGCCGACCCCCTTCGCTGTCCGATCTGCTTCAGGTGCTGAACCACGTGGCCGTGAGCTCTGTCGACGTTTCTCCATCCCCGTGCCGTGACGGTTCGGTTTCCGTGTTCCGAAGATACCCTTCGGTTGGGTAATCTCTAACCCATTAATTTTCCTTGTCTATGATGAAAACTGGTCCAACCGAATTCCTCGGGAATTCGGGTTTCCGATAACGTAACGGTTACGTTACCAATTTTGCTTTCTGAAGTTTTCTCGGAAATTGTTGCTGTTATTTTACTTCTGGATAAAATTGGGTGTTGTCGGAAGTTTAGTTCTGTGGAAATTTCCGGGTTCTCCGAGAATTTCGGGAATGACTTCTGAGATTAGAAATTTTATGTATAAATTAGTTTTGAGAAAAGTAGTGTTCTGTGAGTTTCCGATATTTTCGGGTTTCCGTTATTAATTCGGGATTTTCCGACTTCTTCGGGAATTTCGTTTTATTTTTGGGTTACCGAAATTATTGCGGGATATTTATATTGTGGTTGTTTTATATATATTGGGGTATCCCTGGTTTGGAAAATTCTTTTGCAGGAAAACCGGAGTATTTTCCAGTTTTTTTTGGTTGACCAAAACAGAGGGAATGCTGCCGGAATTTTCGGGAAATTTAATAAATGATTTTAAAATAATTTTTGGTATTTGGGCGACAACCATAATTGGTTACTGGGCCCCAACGAAATGCAAACGTACCGGTTCGACCGGACGTTGAGGCAGAGTAGTTGAAAATGACGACTGGACCAGAGTCTGAGACATCTATTATTTTAAATTTAAATTAGAAATTACTAGTTTTATTAATGTTAATTGTAGGTAATTTTCAAGACTAACCTATCTTTTCTTATTTCAATTTGCAATAAAATTTGTAAGGGCATAAGCCCAATTCCAGTAAATGTGGTTTTGTAATAAGTAGGAATTAGCATTTTATTTTATTTTCTGGGAATGTGTGATAGCGTAGGAACAATCAAAATATTGTTATGAATTATTAATTAATAATTCACAATTTCTCATTTTAAGAAAATAAATATATTTTATATATATTAAAAATATCAAAGTTTTTCAAATAAATAAATATCATGTTTTATACGTAATTTGATAATTACAAGTTTTCCCGAAAAACCAATGTAAATTGATTTCCTTAATTTCAACGCACTAGTAAACGTTGTGATGTTGTGTTAGCTAATTAACAACTAAAACTGATTAGGAAAAACAATTAGAGATTGTAACTAGATAACTCTGGTGATTGCTTCTGAAACAAGTTCCCGGAATGTAGGATTTCGAGGAAGAGCGTGACTGTTCAAAATCCCGAAGTACCGACTTTTCAAACCAAGGAGATAAGGCAAGTACATTTATGTAGATTTTACAATTATTTTCACAATTGTTTCATTGCAAGTTTAAACCACTGTTACACACGAACTCCTTCGGGAGCATTGATCGTACTGTTGGGGACTGGGGGAGTAGAGTAGTGGATATGACCAAATCCAAACTTAGGATAATGAATGTGTTAGCTTTCCCCTCTTCACACGGGGACAAGCCATACCGTATCGTTAGGATACTATTGTAACCCAAACCGGTCATATTCATTACCTATTCACATCACTGTACTGTACTATTTCAAAAACTGCTCATCTTTAAATTGTTTAAAAATGCATGATTTTAATTGTCATTTTAATTGTTAAAAGTTTGCATGAATTGTACTTTGCTCCCTCCTGACTGGAGATAACATTTTAGGTATTACTGAGGATCTGGAGATGATGATCAATAGCTATTATGATCCTGACTTGTACCCGGCGGTACTACCAGCTGATGATGATGTTGTGGCGTCTCCATAGATGCTACATTAGTTGAAAGTTTAGTTGTTTCTTTATTTCCAGTTTATGAACTTTGTACTGAAAGACAAGTTTTTATTATCGTAAATTAAATGTTGTGGCAACTTTTAAATTCAAGCTTGTTGTTGAAATGACCTGCAATATGGATTACAGCTTACTGCCGCCGTCTCATCAACGGCGCAGGCTGGGCATGATCCGATTCGACCCAAGTATTTGGGGACCGGGTCGTGACAATATATATAAAAAATATATATATATATATATACATATATGTACTATATCATACATATTCTTGACAACCTATGGTACCTACATTCACATGATATATATACTAGGCTCATAGGTTACACAAAATGCCTACGTCGTGTAGTCACTCTTCTACTTAAAACCAATACTGTACCAATTGGGCCTTCACTAAATTCTAGGATTAAAGTATGTTGTATCTCTTCGTGTTAGCTTTCCGAAACTTCAAACGGATCGCATTTTCGTATCCGGAAGCTCCCGGAATCGCGAAAACACCGAAACACGTTCTTCTTTCATACAGCTGACACTCAAACAATTCTACAAAAATTTCTAGAACGAATTTGGCTTATTAAATATATATTTGGAAATCTAACTTCGATACGCTTCTTTTAAAAAAAACGGGAGGTTAATTGGAGTTATGAGCTAAAAGTTATGGCATTTCTAAGTTGCTCTAGCTACTAAAAACGTGGATAAAAATTATGACGAATTTGGGTTGTTTGGACAAAAAACACATGTAGGCCAAAATACTTGGATACCAACATAGCTATCTAAATAAAACTTATTCTAACCATCCTAACTAAGATCAATCCACTTTCTAACCATCTAACCACACACACAAATAAATATATATATGCACAAACCACACACACCTATATATATAAAGAGACACACCAATCTAAATAAAAAATGAATATGATACAATATGATACTATAAAGAACACATTAGGAACAACTCTCTAAAAATATAAATCTGAGATTAAAACACTAATTAATCATTCCTACAATATATATATATATATATATATATATATATATATATATATATATGCATACAAGTGTCCAAAATAGGGATTTTTTCCACTAGGACACAACCACAACACAAAGGACACTCCAATGACCTCCAAATGGACACGAAATGGACACAAATGGAGATACAACCATGGGGGTCATTCCTATGGGTTCAAAATATTCCTATATGCATGTAGGGATGGATTAGAGGAGAGATTATACCTTCCGGGATAGAGATTCAAAGGAAAATCCTTCCGACACGACACCGACACGTAGAGATTCCAAAAGGACACGAACGAGCTTCGAATCCTCCCAAACTTAGCTAGCACCTTCTAACCATGGAGTAGAGAAGAAATGAAGAAGATTTGGTGGAAGGAGGGGTTGATTTGGTGGAGAAATCAATGGGGTTCCTTTTCTAAATTAATTTGGGGAAGAACAAGAGAGAGAAAGTGGATGAAAACAAATGAATGAAAGAGTGACTCACTCCTTATCCCCCCCCATAGGTGGCTTCCCAAAAAGGGTGAGGTGTCCCCATTTTGAATGTCCAAAATGCCCTCTACTAATCCATTTGATTTAAATTAGGAATGGGTTAAAGGTTGAGGTCAATTTAGTCTAGTTTTAAGTCTCTAATTAAACTAAACCTATCCATAAATAATTAGTCTAACTACTAACTAAAATTAATATCATGTGCACTAAAATTAATATCATGTGGGCCAAGCCTAACTAGTGTATGGGTCCGACTAGAGTCAAACTACCCCCCCCCCCCCCCCGGGTCCCCGTTTCAAGTCGGATTGAGTTGAAATTCGAACCCGACTCAAATAACCCCAAAACAATATAATATTTTCAACAGGTCCAATCAGGACAGGAACAAATACATAGCTCTCACACAGTTCATATCATGACAGAAAATGTAAAGCATGTTATTGAATAAAGTACATGAAAACTGTAAGAATAAACATGAAAGGAAGTGAGAATATGATAACAAAGATATCTATATATGGTAATAGAGAAATGTAAGTGACTAAGTGATTTAGAGTACAAGATAGTTATGTGAACGGCTTGAATTTGCACATGATTGTACTACAGAGTTTGCACATGATTAAACTACTTTGGAATTGTTCACATGACCACTTCTACTCCCCCGTACCCCAATCAATACAAAAGGATCTAGACAGGTTATGTTATTGTACATGAAAGTTTATACATGAAGCTCATGAGAGTACATGAGGGCACTGTCATGACCCGCACCCAGTGTAGGGGCACGAGAAGTGGGTACGTCCAGCCTACGCCACAGTGTCGGCGGTAGAACGCTGTTCTAGGTCACAGTTAAAACTAAATACAATATGATATACTCTCCGTACGGAGGACAATCACAACAGGATACAACTCAATCACAAAACTAGAGGTAGCACGATAAGATAACTATGAACCCACAAAAGAAGTACAACAGAGAGAAATAAATCCTGATGTTATCCACACCAACTCAAGCAAGTATAAAATAAATACAACTCAAGACAACAGAAAATAAAATAAGAACTCTAGCAATCAACTCCAACCTCTACTGTGTCTTCTCTAGGCTAGCAGGTAACCTCCAAGCTCTATGTAAAATTTTATCAACAGGTCCAGTCAGGACAGGAGCAAGCACAGTACATCTTACGCAGTTCATATCATGACAAGAATATAATACAGGCAATAGAGTAAGATACATGAAACGCTGAAGAGTATACATGAAGTAAAAGAGAATATTGTAAAGAAATATTTACTATAAGTAAAGAGCTACAGTGAATAGTGATTTAGAGTACAAGATAGACATGTGAACGGCTTGATAATAAACATGAGAGGTTGTACATGGCTACACTACTTTGGTAATTGTCCACATGACTATTTATACTCCCCCGTACCCCAATCAATACGCAAGGATCCGTTCAAGTTATGTTATTGTACATGATATCACATGGGGGCCCATAAATGGGTGCACATGAATGTAAACATGGGAGCTTCGTGAACATGAGAGTACATGAATCACGAGAGTGCACATGAATGGTGAAAGCACAAGAATACATGATGAAAGTGAAACGCACATGACATGATGTATCCGATGCTCCCGAGGGGGATAACATTGCATGAAAAGATCCAAATAGTACTAATCCGTGTTACCATCGTGACAGCATCAAGTAAAGTAATCTAGAGCAAGAATATAGTCCTAGCAAGTATGAAACGGTCAGAGAATGTACTCGTTTGATACCCTGAACAGCTGATATAAAAAGATGGCCAACTGGAGTCACAGAGTCCTAGTTAGAGCAATACAGGTTATAAAGAGTTCAATTTATATGGCAATTGAAATTATAATTCAATCTACATGAGTCTAAGTCAATCTAGGTCAAAGTCAACTCTTGGTCAACTCTAGTCAACTATGGTCAAACTAGCTAGGGTTGGGTCAACAATGGTCAACTAGTCTAGGTTAGTCAATTCTAGGTCTAAACAAACTAAGTCTATGCAAATCAAGTATCCAAGATAGCTACTAACTCATAGCCTAAGTCACTTGCTAAACCAAGCACAATCTAGGTCAAAGTCAACTCTTGGTCAACTATGGTCAAACTAGCTAGGGTTGGGTCAACAATGGTCAACTAGTCTAGGTTAGTCAATTCTAAGTCTAAACAAACTAAGTCTATGCAAATCAAGTATCCAAGATAGCTACTAACTCATAGCCTAAGTCACTTGCTAAACCAAGCACAAAACTAAACCATAAGCTAACAAGGCACACGAACTTTGTCATATAATGTATATATATTATTCACATTCACATATTCATATAAATAGATATATATAGGAAAGCTATATATATAGGCACACACACACACACACACATACACACACACACACACATACACACACACACACACACACACACATATATATATATAAGGAGAGGTAAAAGAGTAAGTGAGTGTGTGTGTTTGTGTGTGTTAAAGGATATGTGTTAATGTTCTCAGATTTAGTGATAGGTAGGTGTATATGACATGGGATACATGGTGTCAAAGGGTGTATGAATGTATGTGTGTAAAAGATTATAGGTTAACTCAATTTATAGAAATGCATACATACATACGTACATTGCATACATGCATACATACATATCATATATGCATACTTGCATTCATTCATGCACCTATACATACATACATAGATGCATACATACATATTTTAATACATTATATACATTGCATACATGCCTATATACATATCATATATGCATACTCTACATTATATTACATTCATTCATGTATACATGCATGCATATAATATATGCATACAAACTCATATATTTAACTCAAAATATATGTGAATATACACACATATATATATATATATCATTCATTCATATCCCATATACATGCATATTTCAGTTCAGGCATTATATCCATTCACATATCATTAAGTTGTATACATATACTTATTTTTATTACATATATGTCATTCATGCATATTACATACTTACATGCATGTAAACAAATAGAAGAGGGAAAAAATGGGAAAAACTGAAATGGAAAGGGAAGGGAAGGAAAAATGTAAGAAAAAGGAAAACAGTGGACATATACGTGCTTGCATCATATATTCTAAATTACCATACATGCTATCATTATATATTGTATTACATTATGTATACATTATGCATTCAAATCTATCATTACATGTATACCTTGCATTCATATCTAGCATTCATTATATACTTTCATGTATACATTGTATATCATTCTTTCATTCATACATTTATGCATTGCTTACATACATTACATTGATTGCATTCCTACATGCTTGCATTCAACCATATATATACATTAATGTAAAGAGGATACATATCATATATATATCATTTCATTCATCTAACATATTATGTATTACATACTCTACATTTATTTAATATTCATACTACATAGGCTCATAGGTTACACAAAATGCCTATGTCGTATAGTCACTCTTCTACTTAAAACCAATACTGTACCAATTGGGCCTTCACTAAATTCTTGGATTAAATTATGTCGTAGCTCTTCGTGTTAGCTTTCCGAAACTTCAAACGGATCGCATTTTCGTGTCCGAAAGCTCCCGGAATCGCAAAAATACTGAAATGCGTTTGTCTTTCGAACAGCTGACACTCAAATAGTTTTACAAAAAGTTCCAGAACGAATTTTGCTTATTATCTTTCGGACAGATGACACTCTACGTCCATGCCATTTCTTACAATATCTTATTCAATTTTGTATCATCATTGCATATAGTTAAAATCTCTTCTCTATTACTAAATTCCTAAATTTAACAACATAGCCTTAAAGTGTAACGTCTCAAGAATCAATAACCAAAATTTATCCAAGTTCTCGAAACTAAGTTGACCTCGAATATCCTCATCAGTTTTGAAATACATCTATAAATTATTCATACCCAAAAGATTTCTCTAAGTATGATTGTTCCTAAATTGATAATATAACTCTCTTGATTTTATCCTCAAATTCAGTCGCATCTCTATCCCAAACCTATATCAAGGTCCATCATATTATAACCCTAGCAAGATTATCACAAGATAACAAATCAAGTCTTTTTCGAGTTAGACGATTTACGTTACTTCCTCGACCTTTCGAAGGTGAAAAGATATGGAGATTCAAGGGTGTCAAAGTATAGCTGACAGAATTAGATACGAGACAGGTGATTGATGTAATCAGGACAGTTTTATTTTTTTAAAAAATAGTAATACAAGAAATAATGGCAAGAAAGAAACAATAATAAAATCTGTTCTTCATCAACTGTTAAAAAGAAATGAACCCATTTAAGATAAAATCTGATACCATACACGTCTTCCTAAAATCATGTTGTCTGAATTTTGCTACGCCAGTAAGCATAGCTGCAATAAACAATAGAGTCCATAACGAAGGTATACACCCTATAGTCATGTTATCTAGAATTCTTACCACGCCACCCGGTATGGCTGCAAGAAAATCTAGATTTCATAATTAGGATAAGTATATCTAAATCAGCTCTACGTCTATGTCATGCTAGCAAATATGACTGTGATAAATTCTAAACTCCATAAATAAAGTAGACTTTTACCTTTCTCACTGTCCTTATCAAGTATGTTATCAGGTTATGCCTTAATTCCAAAAAGATGTATATATTTATATATATATATAAATATATAAATACAAACTCAAATTCAACAACTAACATCAAGATTCAAAATTCAACAATAATCCATCAAAAATCAAATTCAATAACAGAAAGTAAGGGTGAATCAAATCAAGGGAAAAAGAGATTTTAAATCGAAGTTAAAATAAGATTCTCAAGGGTCGTCCCAGGAATCTCTCAAGAAATTCTAACAGTGATTGAGTATCCTCTCATTCTAACCCCTATTCCTTATCTCTAATCGCAGGTGCGTAGCAGTACAACTAATCGTCGTACTACCACAACTTCGCATAAATGTGAATCTCGACCTGCAAGGGCCACCACTAAAAATGTGTCACGACCCGCACCCAGTGTAGGGGCACGAGAAGTGGGTACGTCCAGCCTACGCCGCAGTGTCGGCGGTAGAACGCTGTTCTAGGTCACAGTTAAAACTAAATACAATATGATATAATCTCCGTACGGAGGACAATCACAGCATGATACAACTCAATCACAAAACTAGAGGTAGCACGATAAGATAACTATGAACCCATAAAAGAAGTACAACAGAGAGAAATAAATCTCGATGTTATCCACACCAACTCAAGCAAGCATAAAGTAAATACAACTCAAGACAACAGAAAATAAAATAAGAACAACTCTAGCAATCAACTCCAACCTCTACTGTGTCTCCTCTAGGCTAGCAGGTAACCTCCAAGCTATCTGTAAAATTTTATCAACAGGTCCAGTCAAGATAGGAGCGAGCACAGTATATCTCACGCGGTTCATATCATGACAGGAACATAATATAGGCAATAGAGTAAGATACATGAAACGCTGAAGAGTATACATGAAGTAAAAGAGAAGATTGTAAAGAAATATCTACTATAAGTAAAGAGCTACAGTGAACTAGTGATTTAGAGTATAAGATAGACATGTGAACGGCTTAATAATAAACATGAGAAATTGTACATGGCTACACTACTTTGGAAATTGTCCATATAACTATTTATACTCCCCCGTACCCCAATCAATACACAAGGATCCGTTCAAGTTATGTTATTGTACATGATATCACATAGGGGCCCATAAATGGGTGCACATGAATGTAAACATGGGGGCTCCGTGAACATGAGAGTACATAAATCACGAGAGTGCACATGAATGGTGAAAGCATAGGAATACATGATGAAAGTGAAACGCACATGACATGATGTATCTGATGCTCCCGAGGGGGATAACATCGCATAAAAAGATCCATATAGTACTAGTCCTTGTTACCATCGTGACAGCATCAAGTAAAGTAATCTAGAGCAAGAATATAGTCCTAACAAGTATGAAACGGTCAGAGAATATACTCGCCTGATAACCTGAACAGCTGATATGAAAAGATGGCCAATTAGAGTCACAGAGTCCTAGTTAGAGCAATACAGGTTATAAAGAGTTCAATTTATATGGCAATTGAAATTATAATACAATCTACATGAGTCTAAGTCAATCTAGGTCAAAGTCAACTCTTGGTCTACTCTGGTCAACTATGGTCAAACTAGCTAGGGTTGGTTCAACAATGGTCAACTAGTCTAGGTTAGTCAATCATAGGTCTAAACAAACTAAGTCTATGCAAATCAAGTATCCAAGATAGCTACTAACTCATAGCCTAAGTCACTTGCTAAACCAAGCACAAAACTAAACCATAAGCTAACAAGGCACACAAACTTAGTCATATAATGTATATATATTATTCACATTCACATATTCATATACATATATATATATAGGAAAGCTATAAGGATAGGTAAAAGAGTAAGCGAGTGTGTGTGTGTGTGTGTGTTAAAGGATATGTGTTAATGTTCTCAAATTTAGTGATAGGTAGGTGTATATGACATGGGATACATGGTGTCAAAGGGTGTATGAATGCATGTGTGTAAAAGGTTATATGTTAACTCAGTTTATAGAAATGCATACATACATACTTACATTGCATAAATGCATACATACATATCATATATGCATACTTGCATTCATTCATGCACCTATACATACATACATACATAGATGTATACATACATATTTGAATACATTATATACATTGCATACATGCCTACATACATATCATATATGCATACTCTACATTATATTACATTCATTCATGTATACATGCATACATATAATATATGCATACAAACTCATATATTTAACTCAAAATATATGTGAATACACACACACACACAAACACACACACACACACACACACACACACACACACACACACACACACACATATATATATATATATATATATATATATATATATAAAATATATATATATATATATTATTCATTTATATCCCATATACATGCATATTTCAGTTCAGGCATTATATCCTTTCACATATCATTAAGTTGCATACATATACTTATTTTTATTACATACATGTCACTCATGCATATTACATACTTACATGCATCTATACATTATATACATTGTATACAACATGTAAAAAATAGAAGAGAGAAGAAATGGGAAAAATTGAAATGGAAAGGAAAGGGAAGGAAAAATGTAAGGAAAAGGGAAAACAGTGGACATATACGTGCTTGCATCATATATTCTACATTACCATACATGCTATCATTATATATTGTATTACATTATGTATACATTATGCATTCATATCTATCATTACATGTATACCTTGCATTCATATCTAGCATTCATTATATACTTTCATGCATACATTGTATATTATTCTTTCATTCATGCATTTATGCATTGCTTACATACATTACATTGATTGCATTCCAACATGCTTGCATTCAACCATATATATACATTAATGTAAAGAGGATACATATCATATATATATAGCATTTCATTCATCTAACATATCATGCATTACATACTCTGCATTCATTTAATATCCATACTACATAGGCTCATAGGTTACACAAAATGCCTATGTTGTATAGTCACTCTTCTACTTAAAACTAATACTGTACCAATTGAGCCTTCACTAAATTCTAGGATTAAAGTATGTCGTAGCTCTTCGTGTTAGCTTTCCGAAACTTCAAATGGATCGCATTTTCGTGTCCGGAAGCTCCTGGAATCGCGAAAACACCGAAACGCGTTTGTCTTTCGGACAGCTGAAACTCAAATAGTTTTACAAAAAGTTTCAGAACGAATTTGGCTTATTAAAATATATAGTTGGAAAGCTAACTTCGATACGGTTCTTTTAAAAAAAGGGAGATAAACGGAGTTCTAAGCTAAAAGTTATGACATTTCTAAGTTGCTTTGGTTAATAAAAACATGGATGAATATTATGACGAATTTGAGTTGTTTTGGACAAAAGAAACACATGTAGGCCAAGATACTTTGATACCAACATAGGTATCCAAATGAAACTTATTCTAACCATCCTAACTAAGATCAATCCACTCTCTAACCATTCTAAAAATGAATTTAAATATCTATTTAAACTATTAGCATACAAACATACACATGGGATGTCCTAATTTGGGATCTATCAAGTAGAACACAAGACACATATCTAAAATGCTCAAGAGAGCTCCAAATGGCCTCAAATTTGAATCTAAAGGGGACACATGCATGAGGATGGATCCTACGGATTCAAAACTAATTTATGTACAAAGAAAATCGATTTAGAGGATGGGTTTTACCTATTGGGAGTGAAATCCCAATGAAATCCTTTAGGACACGGCTCCGATACGAAGATCCCTCAAAGTGGACACTCCTCCTTGCACTTCTCTCCCAATCCTTGGTAGCACCTTTCCCTTGGAGAATGGGAATGATTGAGGGAAGATTTGGTGAATGAATGATTTGATTTGGAGATCAAATCAAAGGGAAGGCTCTCTAAAATTAGGAAAAACAAAAGGAAAATAAAAGAGACAAGATTGTAATGAATGAAATGAATCATTCTCCCCTAAAGGTGGCTGCCATAAAGAGTCCATTAGGGCTAATAGAAAATGTCCTAATTGCCCCTCTCTAGTCTCATATGGTTAAGTCTAGATTAGGTTCAAGTTTGGGGTCAAAATGATCTAGTTTTGAGTCTCTAACTTAACCATTCTAACATGATAAAAATTAGTCTAACTAACTAACTTAAATGTTGGATTTTGTGGGCCATGCTTAACTTAATATTGGGTTCCATCTAGAGTTTAAGCTACCCGGGTCACAATACAAGTCGGAACGAGACGAAACTCAAACCCGACTAAACAAATCCAATAAAAACAATATTAAAAATATAAAATTTTCCCAAAATATTAAAATATGAAAAATGACCAAAATCATATTACATCAATTTATATATTATTAAAATAATCTAAAATTCACCAATTAATCAAAATCTTAAATAATTCAAAAGTCACAAAATGACCAAAATATCCTTAGCCTAAAAAGTTATAAATAGTCATTCTAATCACATGGTTAGGTCCCCATGGTCTTGGTTAGTCTCTACACTCAACAATTCTAGGGTTCACTAGCTAACACATCAAAATTATAATTCACCACTTTTAAATATTATTAAAATTAATTAAAAATTCCCACAAATCATAAATCCTATTATTAAATAATAAACTTTTACAAAAGTTCAAAATTATCCTCATTTTAGAAAAGTGGGTGTTACAGGCACATGAGTGTACATGAATAATAAGAGTCCATGGAATACATGATGTTCGTGAAAAGCACATGACATGATGTATTCGATGCACCCGAGGGGGATAACATCTCATGTAAAGATCCCTATAGTACTAATCCGTGATAACATCGTGTCAGCATCAAGTAAATTAGTCTATAACAGGAATATAATTTCTAGCAAGTGTGAAACGGTCAGAAAATGTACTCGCCTGATATCCTGAATGTCTAATTAGAAAATATGTCCGGACTGGAGTAACTGAGTCCTATTTAGACAACCACAGGTTACAAAGTGTCTAA
Source organism: Iris pallida (assembly GCA_029216955.1). Lineage (NCBI taxonomy): Eukaryota > Viridiplantae > Streptophyta > Magnoliopsida > Asparagales > Iridaceae > Iris > Iris pallida. The sequence continues at coordinate 17,117,130 of JANAVB010034420.1, forward strand.
TATAAAATAAGAGAAATTTATAAACAAGTAGAAAGATCACTAGTAAATGTTAGCTCCACATATTGATTTAGTACAGAGATTTGCGAGTTCGGCCAAAAGCCGCTTGCCAGTACATGATGTGTGCTGACCCACGTTGTGGGCATCCTTTTCAGAAAGCAAAAGGAGACAGGAGGATTTAAAGTGAGGCACCGAAGCTCGTCTAGCCCAGTAGAGCTCGTGGATTGCCTCGAAGCTTTAATTTTTTTCCCCACTCAAGTTTCAAGTTTCTTTTCCTTTTGAAGGTGTCTTTCATTTCCAGCATGTAATAAAGGGATATGATGTATGGGCATTACGACTATTTTCAAAAGAGAGTTTCAAAGAGAATCATGTAACTAATAATATAAGGCACTCTGAGTTTGCAAAGCTTTGTACTTGTATTTCTATCAAGTTTATCAATAAAAAAAGTATTTCCATTTCAAATCTCTGTGTCCAATATTTGGTTTTCTGCAACGAATGGGTGCGTGCGTGTGTTTTGCTTAACTAGTGGGTGCGTGCGTGTGTTTTTGCTTGACTAGTTATTTTTGTGCAGGTACATGGCCTTGTGCAAGCGCAACTTAGGCTTGCACGGCATCACACCTTAGCGAGGACGATCGATCCCGCAGGGATCCAGGCAAGATGGACGACCCTAGCGGGATCGGGACATGACAAAGTGGTATCAGAGCACAGTTTTACGTCCTTGGCCTCTTGCAAATATCGTTTTCAAAAAAGTATATAAAGTATTTTGATGCTTTCAAAAGAGTCCCCATTTTGAGTTATGAAAACCAATGCCCCATATGATAAGATTTTATGAGACTGACAGAAGTTATACTCTTTTGTAGAGAAATGGCCCTACTCGACCTGCTGTCTCGACCGATCCGGTAGAACGGATCATGACCTTGTTGGAAATACAGAGGCAGGACAATGAGGAACGTAACCAAATACAACAGGCTCGAATGGAGGCCCAATAGAAACAGTTGGATGCCTTGACCCAACTGGTAACTGTGCTTGCAACAAATCGGGATACTACTGTAGCGACCAAACCAACGAAAATGCCCGAGATTGAGCCCGTGGAGGGTGACGAACCCCAGCCAGCGCAAAGGCACTCTTCCTTTAGGCCAAAGGACTTCTTAGGCACGAAACCTCCAGAATTTGAAGGCAGGACATCACCCGATAAGGTGATGGACTGGATTGATAAAAATGGAGAGTCTATTCGCATTTGTAGGAGTTCCGAGTAGCAAGAAGGTAGTTTGTGCCATTCTGCTTCTACGACTGCGGGCAAAAGATTGGTGGAAAGCGAAGAAGCCGACGCTGCTTGCAACGACTAGGAATGGAAAGATCTCATGGGCCTCGTTCAAGAAGGCATTTCTGGATCAATATCTGCCTCCAGCTATGAGCAAAAAAATGGAGAATGACTTCATCACACTAAAATAAGAAGATATGTCCGTAGAGGACTATGAGTCTGAATTTGCTAAGCTGGCAAATTTTGTTGCTGTTATGCAACCGACAGAGCAGACTCGCATAGATCGATTCGTTGGAGGTATGAATGACGACATTCAGTTAAGCGTGCTGAACCGAGAATGTGGGTCGTACTCTCAGACCTTTGAAGCGGTGCTACAGGTGGAACAGTTCTGCTTGAAGAAGGCGTCAACTAAAATGCAGTACAGTCGGAATCAGGCCGCCAAGAGATATCATGACGGAGAGAAAAGGACTAACGGGGAACAGAACAACAAGCCCGTATGCACCTTCTGCGGTCGACGAGGGCATGTTAAGGAAGACTGTCGCTATATGAATGGTCAGAGTTGCAGTCACTGTGGCAAGAGTGGGCACATCAAGGAGGACTCTCGTGCCGCTAATAACGCTTGTTTTGGTTGTGGCCAACAGGGCCACTCAGTCAGAAATTGCCCGAAAAAGAATAGAACGGCTCAAAACCGTAATGACACTGGGGAGCGTGGGCAGCTGCCAGGCCCACCGCCGCTCCGAGATAATCCGTACAATCAGCAATTACGGAATGCTAACACCGTGACAGCACGCGTCTATAATCTCTCCACCTTACTTGACCCTGAAAGTGGAGGTGAGTTTGTATCTTAAGTTTTGAGGACAAAACGTTTTCTCAGTGGGTTATTATGTAGTGCCCCGCTCCTCGCGGTCCACTATGTAATACCTACGGCTTGCTGACTCTGTCTTGAACTGAGGATTTGGGGAAACCTTTACCGGTATCGATTGATCACGGATGAAATGCAATGAACCTTTCAAATTGATGGATTGGCTTCTATTGAAATGAATCCAAGAGTTTTGTTGGATGTTTTCTTTCGTTGCTTGGTTTTGATGAATGCGTTTTCGTGTTGGTTTTCGATGATTGGTTTTCATTGTTCGCTTTCATCGTATTTCGCATTCATTCCGAATCTTGAGAGAAAGAGAACTGTTCGTGAAAGGCGCGTGAAGTCCCTCCTTCTCTCAACTAATATTCATCTCGGTGAGTTGCTTCAACCGAACAAACATTGATCTGTACGCCTAACAAAAATGATCTCTAGTCCACTCTGTTGCCTTGTCCCTATGATCAACGATACCACATCAACAAAAGATAAGAGAAGATAATTGAATTGAATCGAATGCAAGAATATGTATTGCTACTCTATCTGCTCCATAAGAATGATCATCTGTTTGGTTACTAAGTATACTTGAAAATGTAGACATGTACAGACGAACTTGTACGTGTTGAGATGAATAAGAAGGCACGAAATAAACGTGTCGTATATCTGTGCATAAGTCCAAATGTGTCTTATCTGATAGAACGGCTAGAGCATGCATATTGGTCTCGGACAACTTGTATACAAGAAAAATATTTGTCTCTCGGGTGGTATCTGGGGGCACCTGGAATCGCTCGGCCTAGGAGAGATTAGGTCCTCCATGTGAAAATGGGAGTCGATATCTGAGTCCTTAGCGATGAGCTGAACCGGAGAGTCACAACGGCTAATCATGGGGATAACCCATGGACCAACATGTAGAATAGTCCACCTGCATGACCCGAATTACAATTTCAATATCTGCATGAATGAAACATGAATTACTCGTTATGCAAATTGTGCTAACATATTTTTGTGCAGGGATGACTGCCGGCGTTGGTAAGTTGCTTATGATATATTTCTACCATCATGTTCTTATGAATTGTTAAAAAGAACCTAGACAAGTAGACAGATCACTAGTAAATGTTAGCTCCACATATTGATTTAGTGTAGAGATTTGTGAGTTCGGCCAAAAGCCGCTCGCCAGTACATGATGTGTGCAGACCCACGTTATGGGCATCCTTTTCAGAAAGCAAAAGGAGATAGGAGGATTTCAAGTGAGGCACCGAAGCTCGTCTAGCCCAGTAGAGCTCGTGGATTGTCTCGAAGCTTCAATTTCTTTCCCAGTCAAGTTTCAAGTTTCTTTTCCTCTTGAAGGTGTCTTTCATTTCTAACATGTAATAAAGGGATATGATGTATGGGCATTGCGACTATTTTCAAAAGAGAGTTTCAAAGAGAATCATGTAGCCAATATAAGGCACTCTTAGTTTGCAAAGCTTTGTACTTGTATTCCTATCAAGTTTATCAATAAAAGAAGTATTTCCATTTTAAATCTCTGTGTCCAATATTTAGTTTTCTGCAATGAATAGGTGCGTGCGTGTGTTTTGCTTAACTAGTGGGTGCGTGTGTAACGCCCCAGTCCCAAAATCATATAGGACTAAGTACGAAAACATGCTAGCTGTAGATATACGATGAATACACCAATGTATGGAATCCTCGTATAAATACATAAGCTGTAAAATATAGAGAACCAAGACATGCTAAATCTCATCTACAAATATATAAAGGATAAAGATAGAATCAACTTTAATAGTTATGGTACAATCGTTGGGTGGAGACAAAGTCCACTACCAACTATCTCAATGAAATAAATGTACAAAAAAGCGATCGACAAAATGACAAAGCGAACTAAGAGCAATCATCTTCGAGAAATGGAGAAGATCACGGCCTTGGCTAGAACACCTGTAGAAAAGCATGAAAGCACACACCTGGAGAGATCACCAGGTCCTCAGAGGGACGTAACAAGATACATAAAAATAATACCATAATGAACTGTAAATGAAACATGACAAAGGAAAGATCACATGCTCCAACACAATGGAACCTAACCATCTAGGTGTAATACAAGTCGAAAACTATACTGGAATGTATAAGTGGGTAGGAATAAAGCATAGCATCCGCTAGAGGCTTTCGCATGAACTAGTATACGTCTCTGACCGTATATGACGCGTGGTCAGGGCCGTGCAATGGATATATCCCCTAGTCCATACTTTGCATCGCTAGCATACCTCCTGACCATATCTGACGCGTGGTCAGGGACGTGAAATGGATATATCCTCTAGCGATACACCCATAACAGGGAAACCATGAACCCATAACCGGGCAACTAGAAGGCTTTGGGCTAGCTCATACGTCCCAGTAGTTTTTCCCGCCCATGTATCACACAAGTCACATCCATGGCTTGGCGATCCATATCTCTATGCAAGTCGCTATCTAGACTCTGATAATCCATAAATGAACCGACACACGAACCACCCGTATCGGTAGCAAGTCGAATACGTAGGTTCGTGTCGACTCTATGATCCTCACTCACGTGTCGTGTATGAAATGTGTCAACAGGTCAAAGAAGTTATAAAGCATAACTTCAACACATCGGAAATGTCAACTATCACATATGGTCCACACACACACGCACACACACAAACATCGATATACATATCGATGGCACCCAAGTCATACTTGGACACACTCTTACTAATGTAAAACACTAGCAACATATAAAATATCATGAATCAAATATAAGTACAAGATGGCAAGGTATCTTGCCTGGAGGGTCGCCTGGGGTGGTGCGATGCTCCGACAAGTCCTGTTTGTCTGATAGCCATGTTTGATGCGTAAGGGTCCAAAATTGCATGAAAATAGGAACGAGGGATCAGTCGTGACAAATGGTGAAAATCGAGGAGAAATTTGTGGGGGAGAAATATATATATACTAGTCTTAAAATTATTTACAACTTTTTGAAAACTAGCTTTTATTAGTCCACAATACTTAGGAAAATATTTTCCAAATACTAGAAAAACTATCACTTTGTACTACTTTATAGTAAGATATAATAAAATATTCGAGAATAAATTAGTATATATATATATATATTTTATAGAAAACTAAATTTAACTTGGAAATACCCTTTTTCAAGTAAAAGCAAAAATAATATTTTTTTAGTCTAAGCCAAATCTATATTTGCTATGGTAATAATTTTGAAAACATATAAAATTTCTTGAATAATTAATTTATTACTAGCCATACAACCTAATATAAATACAACTAAATTCTTATATACTATTTATTGCATATGTATTTAAGAAAGAATTAATTAAATAAATAAAAGCTAAAATAAAAATAAATGAATATAGAAATAGAGGGAGAGAGAGGGAAGTAGTAGTAATAATAATAATAATAATAATAATAATAATAATAATAATAATAGTAATATAACGAAATAATAATAACGATATTAATAATATTAATAACTACTTAATCTAAACCGTACTATACTCTTCCCTGTACTGTTGGCTTTTCCAATACACCATTTCGAAATTAGAAAGGGGAAGAACTAGAAGGAGAGAAGTGGAGATGTAACGCTCCAGTCCCAAAATACGTAGGACCGAGTACGTGAACATGCCAGCTGCACATATACGAAGAATACTCCAATATATGGAATCCTCATATATGCACATAAGCTGTAAATAAATAAGCACAGGCCAGAATAATATAATCTAATCTCATCACAGCTAAACACAGAAGATAATAGAGTCCAAATAAATAAATAAAAGTATCAAAAGATAGCTAGGTAAACATGCTCACTCCAAACAGCTATGAAAATAGTCTCACAAGATCGGAGTCCAACCTCCACGAAAGAGAAAGAAAAAAGATGTAAAAATAATGTCCACTAATGTCTCAAATATAGAATAGACTAGAAATCAGTAGGGACTGCCTCATCATCAATGTATGATAGCTCCAACGTCGCTCCATACTCCTGTGAAAAATCATCTAACCCTGGAGAGATAACCAGGTCCTCAGGAGACATAGCAAGATACAAGAAAAGTACACCATGCCATATAAACTATGATAATATAACAAAAGAAAAATGTTTGCATGCAATCGGGTTCCTGACCAATCTACTGTGAATATGCAGTTGAGATACAATCCTTCGACGCATGAGCCTTGGCTGTAAATGGGATCGGCATAGTTCCCATAAAGGGCACCAGGGGCCTATGTCCATAACGCTCTGGAAGCGTCAGAGGGCACCATGTGCTAGGGGCCACGTCCATAACGTTCTGGAAAACGTCAGAGGGCGCCTGGAGCCTGCGTCTCCGGAGGAGCGCACAGGTAATCAGAGAAGTGCAAAGAAGCCCATACGTCAGGTATTGTTCTCCCCACCCAATGCCTAGTATCATCATCTTCATGACTGATATGAACCTCTAATAACCTTCAAGTCTTCTAACATGCAATACTATTGGCAGTTACTCTTATCCGTCGCACGCTCCATACGTATCGGTGGCCAGCCGACTACGCGGGTACGTGTCCAACATGTGACTCACAACACGTGGTAAGCAAGTGTCAAGGCCGTATGAGATATACCAATACCTCATCATCAAAGGTAAGGTCACTAAACTAAGTCAATGCAAGAGAAATAAGTAAAAGCGTAAAAACGACCGATAGAGTCGCCTGCCCCAAGTGTGACTTAGACGCACAGTTTAAATATCACGAAACAAGAAATGATGAAATAGCAACTAAAAATAAGAATATAATAATCACAGAGTAAGGTGGCAAGGTATCTTGTCCGATGGTGTAAAAATGCCAAGTCCTAGAAATCACAATGTCAGCCAAGAAATGTCACAGTCTCCAAACAACTCCGAATGCTGAAACAAACATCAAAAACATACTCGGTGTAAAAGATATACCTAGGAAACACCTGTCCAAAAGTCTAATTCTGAAACAGGGGCAAAATCGTAATTTCATGTCAAAACGATGTCCGCCGTTGGACCCGCTTTGCACCGAAATGCGTGCCAAAGTCTATCGTCTCTAAAGTCGTCAAACTACATGTCTACGGATTCAGTTTAAGGAAAGGAACTCAATGGTATGTCCAGTTTTGGATTTCGATGAGCCGTGTACAAAATCGCCCGTTTGAGTGGGTCGCGGGCCCGCCAAAAAGGGGTTCTGATTCGACCTTCTCAGAATCGAACCAAACTTGGCACACAGGACCAAAATTTTGATCCGGACCTGTTGGCGTAGGTCTCGTTTCGAATCGACGACTGTACACGAAGTTAGGGTCAAGTTTGCAAATTGGCGATAAGGGAGTATCTCGACGGATACGGACTGATTTTGTCGCGCACACACGACGAAACTGAGTTCCGTCAGTTCCCACATGTCGGCAACGTCCATACGCGCCTTTCGATGCGTATAGCGTGCGACCACATTGCCCAATTTGTCGGGGCACGTGCCGTATCGGGATAAAGTTCCTGAAATTTACTATTTTACGCGCAGTTTTTCGACAAACTTTAACAACAGTTTAATTCGTGCATAGTGATAGAATTGTAGAAGTAAAATTTGCGTTGTAATCTCGTTTATGTTGTTAACTACTGTTTTCAATTACTTCATCAAAAACCCTAATATTTAGATCGTAATTAGGCTCACAAGTTGAGGTTTGGAACAGCCTTGTTGCTCTGTTTTTCGAGCAATGCGGGCTCAACTTCGTATCGAATTTTCGACCGATCTAAGGAACGGTGTCGAGATCCATCAAAGGGGATGCGAAGAGGGTTATACTGGCTTCCTATACGAGTTTGTAGAATCGAAAATGATCACGTATAGAGGAGGTGTGATGGCGAGAAAGGGGGTTACCTTGTTGCGTAAAGATACTGGCACTACCACTGTCCCGGCAGGTCGATGTCGGGTTCCACGGTGGTGCGGCGGCGCGGTGGCTGTCAGGTGGCGGCGACGGGTCGGAGGTGTGCGCGTGAAGTCGGGAAGGGTTCAGGAGGAGGGGTGGCAGTCGATTTAGGGTGAGTTAGGGTTCGGCTTTGTGGAAGCAGTATTTATACTGCTGCCGTCGCTCTATTCTTGTTAGGACTCGAATATGGGGGGGCTCGGGTTGATACAATAGCAGCTGATGTTATATATATATATATATATATATATATATATATGTATATATATATATATATATATATATATATATATATATTCACAAGAACAATTCTATAATTCGTAATCAAGTATCAAAAAAATATTTTGTAACAAAGGTAGGCTATATTTAGTAGTATTTAAAATATCAAGCACACAAACATACATATATTATATTTATATATATCTTTACATACGTACATATACCAATCACTTCATTAACTCTAAATAATATAGAAAAATAATTTTTAAAATACTAAAATAGTAAAAATATTGGGGGTTTACATCCTATCCAACTTAAAGAAAATTTCGTCCTCGAAATTAAACTAAGGTCGGGGATCAATGCAATGCAAGGAATATAATAGTACTTAAAATGCGAGACATACCTTCGCCTTCGAACAAATGCGTGTAGCGATTTCGGATGTCGTCCTCGCGCTCCCAAGTAGACTCCCCTGGCGAGTGATGCTTCCATGCCACGCGAACCAATGGAATAGACTGATTCCGCAACATCTTCACTCGGCGATCGAGGATACCTACTGGTTGCTCTTCGTATGATAAACTCGGTCCAACTGTAATCTCGGAGTGATCGAGCACATGATTGCTGTCCGCCACGTACCTCCTCAGCTGAGATACATGGAATACGTCATGCACTCCCTACAGCGACGGTGGCAAGGCCAATCTATAGGCAACCTCTCCAACACGTTCTAAGACATCGAAAGGCCCGATGTACCTTGGACTCAACTTGCCACGTCCTCCGAATCGAATTGTGCCTCTAGTGGGGGATATCTTCCAGAACACATGGTCGCCCTCTTTGAACTCCAAGGGTCGGCGACGATTATCTACCCACTGCTTTTGACGATCCTGCACTGCTCGCAGGTGGCCCTGAATTTTCTTCACTGTCTCCACTGTGCTAAAGACCAACTCGGGACCCAATAGCTGTCGCTCTCCTATGTCGCTCCAACAAATAGGAGACCGACACTTCCTACCATACAACGCTTCAAACGGAGCCATCTGGATGCTCGCTTGATAGCTATTGTTGTAGGAAAACTCAACAAGATGAAGATGGTCCTCCCATGAACCGCCAAAGTCAAGCATGCACGCTCTCAACATATCCTCTAGCGTCTGAATGGTACGCTCTGACTGGCCGTCTGTCTGCGGATGGTATGTCGTGCCAAACTTCAATCGGGTGCCCAAACTCTCTTACATGCTCCTCCAAAAATACGAGGTAAATCTCGAGTCACAGTCCGACACAATACTAACAGGCACACCGTGTAACCTCAAAATCTGCTCCATATACATCTCTGCCAATACCTCTGTCGACTGGCCCACTCTAAAAGGTAAGAAATGGGCTGACTTAGTAAGTCTATCAACAATCACCCATATTGCGTCACGTCCCCTAGGACTCCGAGGAAAACCCGTGACGAAATCCATATTAATGTGCTCCCACTTCCACTCGGGAATGGGTAGCGGCTACAATAATCCGGCCGTCCTTTGGTGCTCCGCCTTCACTTGTTGGCATACCAAGCACTTGGCAACGAAACGAGCTATCTCTCGCTTCATTCCGTGCCACCAATAATACTGTCGTAAGTTGCGGTACATCTTGGTTCCTCCGGGATGAATGGAGTAAGTCGAACTATGAGCCTCTGCCATCAGCTCCTGCCGTAGCTCTCCATTGGGTACATAAAGGCGATCACCACATCGCAATGTCCCATCGGGGTGGATCCTCAATCCCGTCTGCTCTCCCACTTCAGTCCTTTATCTGAGCCGTCAAAATCTAGCATTATTTGGCAATGCCGCCTTGATGCGCTCTACCAATGATGATTTCACTTGAAGGTTGGCTAATACGCCGTCTGCTCCAGGTAATACTACCTCAATACCAAGCTGCTCCAAGTCTCTAATCAATTCCTTCTGTATAGTCAAAAAGTGTGCCATGGGCTTACGGCTCAATGTGTCTGCCACGACATTAGCCTTGCCCTGATGATAATGTAGCTCGATCTCGTAATCCTTCATCAACTCCAACCAACGTCGCTGTCGCATATTTAACTCTTTTTGTGTGAACACATACTTGAGGCTTTTATGATCAGTGTAGATATCAACCTTCTCACCGTACAAGTAGTGTCCCATAGCTTCAAAGCAAAGATAACCGCTGCGAGCTCTAGATCGTGGGTTGGATAATTCTTCTCGTGCACCCTCAACTGTCGTGATGCATATGCTACTACACGACCGTGCTGCATCAATACACATCCTAATCCCTTCCCGGATGTGTCACTATAGATCACAAATCCTCCCGGGCCCGATGGTAGTGTCAAGATCGGTGTTGTGGTCAATCGCTTCTTCATCTCGTCAAATGTGGCTTGACACTCGTCTGTCCATACAAACTCCTGATCCTTGCAAGTTAATCGAGTCATAGGCCCCGCTATTCGAGAGAAATCTTCTACGAACCGTCGGTAGTAACCTGCAAGTCCGAGGAAACTTCTCACCTCAGAAGCTGATGTAGGAGCGGGCCATGATTTGACAGCTGTGATCTTCTCAGGGTCCACTGATATGCCATCACCCGTAACAATATGACCAAGAAATGATACCTCCTTGAGAAAGAAATCATACTTGCTAAGCTTCGCGAAAAGTCGCTCATTCCTCAATGTTCCCAAAACTATCCGTAGATGCTGCTCATGCTCCTCTTGACTCTTAGAGTAAATCAAGATATCATCTATAAAGACTACTACAAATTTGTCCAAGTACTGGTGAAAGATCTTGTTCATTAAATTCATGAAGACTGCGGAAGCATTGGTCAAACCGAAAGGCATGACCAAGAATTCGTAGTGTCCATACCTCGATCAAAAAGCTGTCTTTGCAATGTCTTCTTTCCGAACCTTCAATTGGTGATAGCCTGATCGTAAGTCAATCTTGGAGAATACTTTTGCTCCACTCAGTTGATCGAATAGATCGTCTATACGCGGCAAGGGATACTTGTTCTTCACCGTCACTGCATTCAATACCCTGTAGTCGATGCATATGCGCACTGTCCCATCTTTCTTAGGCACAAAAAGAATGGGCGCTCCCCATGGTGACGTACTGGCATGAATAAATCCCTTCTCTAATAAGTCATCAATCTGCGTCTTCATCTCTACCAACTCCTTGGGTGCCAGACGATATACTCGAGATGAAATAGGCTCGGCTCCGGGAATAAGCTCAATAGAAAACTCAATATCTCGGTCAGGTGGTAGTCCTGGCAATTCCTCGGGGAATACATCCTCAAACTCGATGATAATAGGGTGCTGAGGGGTGTCATGCATCATCATATGGGTCCCCGATGTGGGTGCATCATAACTCTCTTCGTCTTCTTTGGTGAACTCAAACTCTGCCGCATTCGGTGGTCTAAAGATAATACTGTTCCTATGGCAGTCTATGAGAGCAAAATGCTGGCTCAACCAGTCCATTCCAAGAACCACATCAAATGTCGGCATAGGGAATACAAGAAGTCGTGCCATCATCTCTCTGCCACTTATCACTACAGGACAAAGTCTACAAACACCACTAACAGGTACAACTCCTCCAGTGAGGATTTTAACATTTTTAGCTAAGGGTGTGATGGGAATGCTTTGTCTAGTGGCAAAACTAGGTGCTATAAATGAATGTGTGGCTCCAGTATCAAATAATGTAATAGCAAGAAAAGATGTAACTAAAACCATACCTGCTATAACCTCGGCCTCTGTCTCTATATCCTCCACAGAAAGTGAGAATACCTGCCCATAATTCTGTCCTGGGCCCTGAGCTCTGGCCTTGTTGTACTGTACGCCTTGGGGAGGCAATGGTGGACGAGGTGCTCCGCTACGGGCCGTGGTGCTGGAAGAGCTGGGGCTGTGGGCCTCGGGTTCTGCCGAGCTTGTACTATCGCCTGTTGCTCCGGACAGTCCTTGAGCATGTGTTGATTGGATCCACATCTCAAGCATAATCCAAGGCGAGTCCTGCAGTCGTTCTGGAGATGTCCTTGCTTTCCGCAGTAATGGCAAACGGGCTTCTGATAAGGTGAGGGCCTCTGCTGGAACTGTCCTGTGGCCCTCCTAATAGGTCCACTCTAGGTGGCTCAGGTTGGTGTAACTGCTGGGGTATGTCGTCTCGATGTCTGCTGCTGCTCCTTGAGAAGAATCTTCTGAGGACGAGCTTCTTCCAGGATAGCTGAATGGGAGACTCGAGATTGGGTAGTCGTATAAAACTTGAGCTCTGGTGCAATCCCCTGGTAAAATCTCCTCGCCTTCTCTAACTCTGTCGGAATCAATTCCGCACCAAATCGACTCAGGCGATTGAACTCTGAGTCATACTCATCAACGGTCATATTCCTTTGTTTCAGATGAAGGAACTGGTCATAGAGACTTTCTCGAACATAAATATGGAAGAATCTCTCATAAAATACATCACAGAACTGCTTCCAGGTGATCCCAGTGCCTAATCGTCTCTCTTCCGCCTTCCATCAGTGGTGATCGTTGTCTTCTAACAGTAGGTCCACTGCTGTCATCCAATCTCGAGCTGGCAACTGGGATGCCTTCAGTAGCTTCTCTGTACTAATAAGCCACTGTGACACCTCTAATGGCTTCTCTATTCCTCTAAAGACCTTGGGGTTCATATCTGTGAAATTCTTGATAGAGCCTTCATAAGGATGCAGATCCGGTGCTGGTGCTGGAGGTGGTGGTGGAGATCTAGCCATTGCTGCAATCATCGTCTGTCTCATCAGCTCAGTCTGCTACCACTGAGCCTGCATCATGGCGTACATAAACTGAGTAGTGGGGCTCCCATCAGTCGGTGGTGGAGGCATCTGAGGTCCCGACTGTGGGGAAACTGCTGAGGGAATGGTGGTGGTAGAGGCAGAGGTATATTCCCTTCTGGTGGCATGGTAGTAGTCTGTCCAGCCTGGCTGCCTGAGGGTGCTGCGATCTCTGGGTACTCTGTCGTCGGTGTCATAGTAGGCTACGACTGTCCTGGCTGGTATGGTGTCGCTGGAGTCATGAGAGGATTCTGTCCCTCCGGAGTAGCCTCTTCACCAGATGTGAGGGCCAAGGCAGAAGTGCGTCCGCTTCTTAAATGCATACTTTTGGCACGAAGAGGATAAGTTGATATTAGGAAAGATTAGATATGAAGTAAATCGAAAAATCAAGGAAGTTTCGAAAAGATTGGAAGTCAAGAGGTAGTAGTAGTTCTGGATGAGATATTCCTATTCCTATATGCAGGCTTGTTGGGCACAGTCGTGTAACCCAATAATATTAACGTTGACCTGCATGGGCCACCACAAAAATATGTAACGCCCCAGTTCCAAAATACGTAGGACCGAGTACGTGAACATGCCAGCTGCACATATACGAAGAATACTCCAATATATGGAATCCTCATATATTCACATAAGCTGTAAATAAATAATCACAGGCCAGAATAATATAATCTAATCTCATCACAGCTCAACACAGAAGATAATAGAGTCCAAATAAATAAATAAAAGTATCAAAATATAGCCGGGTGAACATGCTCACTCCAAATAGATATGAAAATAGTCTCACAAGATCGGAGTCCAACCTCCGCGAAAGAGAAAGAAAAGAGATGTAAAAATAATGTCCACTAATGTCTCAAATATAGAATAGACTAGAAATTAGTAGGGACTGCCTCGTCATCAATGTATGATAGCTCCAACGCCGCTCCGTACTCATGTGGAAATTCGTCTAACCCTGGAGAGATAACCAGGCCCTCAGGGGACATAGCAAGATACAAGAAAACACCATGCCATATAAACTGTGATAATATAACAAGAGAAAAAGGTATGCATGCAATCGGGTTCCTGACCATTCTACTGTGAATATGCAGTTGAGATACAATCCTTCGACGCATGAGCCCTGGCTGTAAATGGGATCGGCATATTTCCTATAAAGGGCACCAGGGGCCTACGTCCATAACGCTCTGGAAGCGTCAGAGGGCACCATGTGCTAGGGGCTACGTCCATAACCCTCTGGGAAACGTCAGTTCGCGCCTGGAGCCTGCGTCTCCGGAGGAGCACACAAGTAATCAGGGAAGTGCAAAGAAGCCCATACGTCAGGTATTGTTCTCCCCACCCAATGCCTAGTATCATTATCTCCATGACTGATAAGAACCTCTAATAATCGCCAAGTCTTCTAACATGCAATACTATTAGCAGTTACTCCTATCCGTCGCACGCTCCATACGTATCGGTGGCCAGCCGACTACGCGGGTACGTGTCCTACATGTGACTCACAACACGTGGTAAGCAAGTGTCAAGGCTGTATGAGATATACCAATACCTCATCATCAAAGGGAAGGTCACTAAACTAAGTCAATGCAAGAGAAATAAGTAAAAGCATGAAAACGACCGATAGAGTCGTCTGCCCCAAGTATGACTTGGACGCACAGTTTAAATATCACGAAACAAGAAATGATGAAAATAGCAACTGAAAAATAAGAATATAATAATCACAGAGTAAGGTGGCAAGGTACCTTACCTGATGGTGCAAAAATGCCAAGTCCTGGAAATCACAATGTCAGCCAAGAAATGTCACAGTCTCCAAACAACTTCGGACGCTGAAACAAACATCAAAAACGCACTCGGTGTAAAAGATATACCAAGGAAATGCCTGTCCAAAAGTCTAATTCTGAAACAGGGGCAAAATCGTAATTTTGGGTCAAAACGATGTCCGTCGTTGGACCCGTTTTGCACCGAAACATGTGCCAAAGTCTATGGTCTCTAAAGTTGTCAAACTACATGTCTATGGATTCAGTTTGAGGAGAGGAACTCAACGGTATGTCCAGTTTTGGATTCCGATGAGCCGTGTACAAAATCACCCGTTTGAGTGGGTCGCGGGCCCGCCAAAAAGGGGTTCCGATTCGACCTTCTCAGAATCGAACCAAACTTGGCACACAGGACCAAAATTTCGATCCGGACCTGTTGGCGCAAGTTTCGTTTCGAATCGACGACTGTACACGAAGTTAGGGTCAAGTTTGCAAATTGGCGATACGGGGGTATCTCGACGGATACGGACTGATTTCGTCGCGCACACACGACAAAACTGAGTTCCGTCAGTTCACACATGTCGACAACGTCCATACGCGCCTTTCGATGCGTATAGCGCACGACCACGTTCCCCGGTTTGTCGGGGCACGTGCCGTATCGGGAAGAAGTTCCTGAAATTTACTATTTTACATGTATTTTTTTGACAAACTTTAACAGCAGTTTAATTCGTGCATAGTGATCGAATTGCAGAAGTAAAATTTGCGTTGTAATCTCATTTATGTTGTTAACTACTATTTTCAATTAGTTCATCAAAAACCCTAATATTTAGATCGTAATTAGGCTCACAAGTTGAGGTTTGGAACAGGCTTGCTGCTCTGTTTTTCGAGCGATGCAGGCTCAACTTCGTATCGAATTTTCGACCGATCTAAGGAACGGTGTCGGGATCCATCAAAGGGGATGCAAAGAGGGTTATACTGGCTTCCTATACGAGTTTGTAGAATCGAAAACGATCATGTATAGAGGAGGTGTGATGGCGAGAAAGGGGGTTACCTTGCTGCGTAAAGATACTGGCACTACCACTGTCCCGGCCGGACGATGTCGGGTTCCACGGCGATACGGCAGCGCGGTGGCTGTCAGGCGGCGGCGACGGGTCGGAGGTATGCACGTGAAGTCGGGAAGGGTTCAGGAAGAGGGGTGGCAGTCAATTTGGGGTGAGTTAGGGTTCGGCTTTGCGGAAGCAGTATTTATACTGCTGCCGCCACTCTATTCTTATTAGGACTCGAATATGGGGGGGCTCGGGTTGATACAATAGCAGCTGATGCTGCTTAGCTATGTCGGTTTGGGTATTAGGAATATGGGGTCGGGCCCCCCCGCAGCTTTAGCTGCTGCTGTTGGTGGGGGGTTCGGCCACCACAACAATTATTTTTTTATTTTTTACAAAATCTATATTTATAAATAGATTTATATATATATATATATATATATATATATATATATATATATATATATATATATATATGTATATATATATTCACAAGAACAATTCTATAATTCGTAATCAAGTATCAAAAAAATATTTTATAACAAAGGTAGGCTATATTTAGTAGTATTTAAAATATCAAGCACACAAACATAAATATATTATATTTATATATATCTATACATACGTACATATACCAATCACTTCATTAACTCTAAATAATATAGAAAAATAATTTTTAAAATACTAAAATAGTAAAAATATTGGGGGTTTACAGGAGAAGAGGGGGTTCTCACCTTCCTGGCTGTGCAGGAGTTGGCAACGGCGGTCCGCGGTGGTCGGAGGCGACCAACTGCGGTAGGCGAGGCACGACGGCGTCCGGAGCGGGGTTTTGCCGAGGCGGACGGGTGGCGGCGCTCCGATGGGGGCGCGGAGGAGGAAGTGGCACGGAGGGGGAAGCTCGGTTGGCTGAGGCCGGCCTCGGCGGCGCGCTCGACCGTCCACGAGAGGAGGCGGAGTCCGAGGCGGTCAGCTGGAGGAGGACGCCGGCGATGAGGGTTTCCGGTGGCACGGCGGAGGCTGTGAAAGCTTGGGGCTATTACGATGGCGGAAGAGGAGGACGTCGGCGACAGGGCAGCGCGTGGACGAGGTCGCCAGTGCAGCCCGGCGCGGCTGAGGTGAGGGTTCTGCCCTTACTTTATTCTTGGTGGTCGTAGCCTTTTGGGATTTCTGATGGCGACGGTGGTGGTCGAACCGGAGGTGGTGGCAATTTTTGGCCGGTGGCCGGAGTGATGATTATCATGGTGCTGAAGGCGGTGATGGGGTTTGGGTGTGGCGGTCGTGGACGCAGTGGAAGGTGGCCTTGTAGGTGATGTTGGTGGTCGGTCGGGAAGATGGTGGCGATGAAAGCCGGGGGTGGTGGTTGGTGGTATGGTTTGATTACGTTGATGGTGGCGATGGTGTTTGTAATATTGGTGAAAACAGGGGGTTGGCGGCCTGTGTGGTGACAGACGTGGTGACGGCAATGGCGGAGATGGGGGTGGCGAAGGGGATGATGATGATGACGTCGCGGGTGGCGGTGATAACATGAAGGTGGTAGAATCGGGACAGTAGTGATTGCGGTGGTTCTCCGTGATGACGGGGTGATCGGGTCTAGGAGGTAGCAATCGTCCGGCATGTCGGACAGGGGGAAGTTGACGGATTGTATATGTAAAAGAATAAAATATATTGGATGGGAAGGGCCACGGACACGATGCACATTTTGGCTGTGGTAGGGAATTATGGAGGAGTACCTCTCCTTTTATAGGAGGTGGAATTTCCATTAGGATAAGGATTGGGATTTGATTAAATCCCCAATAGATAGATTCCATACTAATTTAAATTGATTTAAAATCTAATTCAATATTAATAAACCCTATCTTAAATTTAAAAGCCATTTAATTTAAGCAAATAAAATCTTTTCCAATTTAAATTATCAAAATAATTCGAATATTAAGTAAAACAAAATTTTAAATATCTTTTTCGTAATTATTAAAATATAGCATTAATTAATTTCGAAATTCAAGATAAATATTAACTCATAAAATAGCTTTTACAAATAACAAAATATATTAATAAACAAATTTTTATTTTCGCAAAATATTTGGAATACATTTCATATAATCACAATTTTCCAAATAACTACTTATTTTTAAACGACGAACAAAATAACTGTTTTATAAAATAAAATATTTATTATATTTAATTGAACATGTACTTTCCTATAAAAATAAAAATATTTTTCAAGTAAAAATATGTACGCTCGCACATATTCGTACTCGTCGAGCAAATACGAAAGATGCGAACTCGTACGCGACGTATAAATACAAAAAAACAAAATTAACACCAAAAATAAAAATTTTAGGGGGTTTATATCCTACCCAACTTAAAAGAATTTCGTCCACAAAATTTAGGAATAGGTAGGGTTGAGTGCACGACTAAGAGAATGATTCACTCCTAACTCGAGTGGTGATAATAAATGTAGGGTCGAGGAAAGGACGAGGAGTTTAAGACGAAGATATAGTCACATTGGGGGACAATGGTCATACGTGATAGGTCGGCTAGAGGGAATTCTAGTGTAAGTGCCTTCGTCCTTCCAAAATAGGTGAAGGCGAAAGCAATAGGGAGTTCAATATATGATATTATCGAATCCAATACGTGGTGCAAAGACGACCGAATAATTTCAAAAGAATTGTCAAGGCAGTCGTGGATGGGACTGCAAAGGCCATGTAGAATAATAGATAAAAGCGAACCAAAGTGCACTAGGTTGATCAGACCATCATGCACCGATTCTGAGTAGACAATATGTTAGTGGGAGCTCTTCCAATAACATAGGTCGTGAACAAGCTTGATAAAGGGTGAGCTTGCAAAACTGCGCTATTTTTGTGGCGTTAGTCAAGCTAGTCAAAATATAGGTACGCTAGATAATGAAGAAAGGAAATACAAACATTCTAAGTTTCTCAATAGGTCATAAAGTCAATGGAAATACTAGACCATGGGGCATTCTACTCAACTTGCAAGAGTTAAGCTAGTAGTGTGGTGTGGCACTGGGTCTAGCATTCGAGATAAACCACAAGTTAAGTATTTAAGGAATTAAATAGATCACAAGCACTCATCGGGTCGACAGAATTGAGTCGAGTTTGAGTAAGTCAAGATTGGGATATAATCATATGTTTGGTAGATGACTACTACACTTGAGTATATACAACTATCATGGCACGCATGATATGGTAACTAGTGTGGAATACTTCTAAAAAAATTTAAATTCGAGTTTTCCTCAAAAAGTTTCTTATCCATCATGACTTTAAATCTTAAATTCTTTAAACCAATCTCAAGAAGTGAACCTTAGCATATCACTAATCAAATCTACCAAGATTGTTAACGTTCATAATCAAACTTGTAACTCTAAATAAATTCATAGATCATAATTCATGAAACACTATTTGAAATTTCTCTCCAAGTCCATTTCACATCTTTCGAAATATTTTAAACCTTTTCACTTCAAACTTAAAAAATCATAATCATATTGCAATATTTAAATCTTCTTTAAACTAATTTTTATATCTCTTCAAGGACTTTCAAGGATGAGTAATCATAACTCCATAACTCAAGACTTTCAAAACTCAAAATCAAATATCAATTTGTTTTCCTCATTTGTATGTAGATTCTAGCTATCTTCTTGTAGTAATTAAATTCCAACGATCTCATAAGTTTGAAATGTTGCTACTACCCAACTTGGAATCAACTAATTCTTCCTACAAGATCATACATCAAGAAGATATGGTCCTTTGATTCTTACAGTAAAAATGTCTTTATAACTCCAATATGATCTCTAATGCATGCTAATTGCCAATAAATCTTCCAAGCCAGGTGTTTGACCTATGAACATATACTAGTGTAGTCATCTTCCTAACGGTCGGTAAGCATGAAATAAGAGGTAAAGTTTATGGTAGGAGAGATCAAACAGGATGCAAGGAAGTCGAACGAGAGTTTAGAGATTTGAATCAAAGAAGGTGATCAAGTAAGTGGATGAGATTTCTAAACTCTAATCCTAGATTGCAGGCCCGTTCGGTACAGTCATGTAACCGAAATGGCAAACTCGACCTGCATGGGCCACTACAAAAACATATAACGCCCCAGTCCCAAAATTATATAGGACTAAGTACGCAAACATGCCAGCTGTAGATATACGATGAATACTCCAATGTATGGAATCCTCGTATAAATACATAAGCTGTAAAATGTAGAGAACCAAGACATGCTAAATCTCATCCACAAATATATAAAGGATAAAGATAGAATCAACTTGAATAGTTATGGCACAATCGTTGGACGGAGACAAAGTCCACTACCAACTATCTTAATGAAATAAATGTACAAGAAAGCGATCGACAAAATGACAAAGCAAACCAAGAGCAATCATCTTCGAGAAATGGAGAAGATCACGGCCTTGGCTAGAACACCTGTAGAAAAGTATGAAAGCACACACCTAGAGAGATCACCAGGTCCTCAGAGGGACGTAACAAGATACATAAAAATAATACCATAATGAACTGTAAATGAAACATGACAAAGGAAAGATCACATGCTCCAACACAATGGAACCTAACCATCTAGGTGTAATGCAAGTCGAAAACTATACTGGAACGTATAAGTGGATAGGAATAAAGCATAGCATCCGCTAGAGGCTTTCGCATGAACTAGTATACGTCTCTGATCGTATCTGACGCGTGGTCAGGGCCGTGCAATGGATATATCCCCTAGTCCATACTTTGCATCGTTAGCATACCTCCTGACCATATCTGACGCGTGGTCAGGGCCGTACAATGGATATATCCTATAGCGATACACCCATAACAGGGAAACCATGAACCCATAATCGGGCAACTAGAAGGCTTTGGGCTAGCTCATACGTCCCAGTAGTTTTCCCCGCCCATGTATCACACAAGTCACATCCATGGCTTGGCGATCCATATCTCTATGCAACTCGCTATCTAGACTCTGCTAATCCATAAATGAACTGACACACGAACCGCCCGTATCGGTAGCAAGTCGAATACGTAGGTTCGTGTCGACTCTATGATCCTCACTCACGTGTCGTGTATGAAACGTGTCAACAGGTCAAAGAAGTTATGAAGAATAACTTCAACACATCAGAAATATCAACTATCACATATGATCCACACACAAACGCACACACGCAAACATCGATATACATATCGATGGCACCCAAGTCATACTTGGACACACTCTTACTAATGTAGAACACTAGCAACATATAAAATATCATAAATCAAATATAAGTACAAGATGGCAATGTATCTTGCCTGGTGGGTCGTCTGGGGTGGTGCGATGCTCCGACAAGTTATGTTTGTCTGATAGCCATGTTTGATGCGTAAGGGTCCAAAATTGTATGAAAATAGGAACGAGGGATCAGTCGTGACAAATAGTGAAAATCGAGGAGAAATTTGTGGGGGAGAAATATATATATACTAGTCTTAAAATTATTTATAACTTTTTGATAACTAGCTTTTATTAGTCCACAATACTTAGGAAAATATTTTCCAAATACTAGAAAAACCATCACTTTGTACTACTTTATAGTAAGATATAATAACATAATCGAGAATAAATTAGTATATATATATATTTTATAGAAAACAAAATTTAACTTGGAAATACCCTTTTTCAAGTAAAAGCAAAAATAATATTTTTTAGTCTAAGCCAAATCTATATTTGATATGGTAATAATTTTGAAAACATATAAAATTTCTTGAATAATTTATTTATTACTAGCCATACAACCTAATATAAATACAACTAAATTCTTATATACTATTTATTGCATGTGTTTAAGAAAGAATTAATTAAATAAATAAAAGCTAAAATAAAAATAAATGAATATAGAAATAGAGGGAGAGAGAGGGAAGTAATAATAATAATAATAATAATAATAATAATAATAATAATAATATAATGAAATAATGATAACAGTATTAATAATATTAATAACTACTTAATCTAAACCATACTATACTCTTCCCCATACTGTTGGCTTTTCCAATACACCATTTCGAAATTAGAAAGGGGAAGAACTAGAAGGAGAGAAGTGGAGAAGAGGGGGTTCTCACCTTCGTGGCTGTGCAGGAGTTGGCAACGGCGGTCCGCGGTGGTCGGAGGTGACCAACTGCGGCAGACGAGGCACGACGACGTCCGGAGCGGGGTTTCGCCGAGGCGGACGGGTGGCGACGCTCCGATGGGGCGCGGAGGAGGAAGTGGCGCGGAGGGGGAAGCTCGGCTGGCTGAGGCCGGCCTCGACGGCGCACTCGGTCGTCCACGAGCGGAGGCGGAGTTCGAGGCGGTCGGCTGGAGGAGGACGCCGGCGATGAGGGTTTCCGGTGGTACGGCGGAGGCTGTGAGAGCTTGGGGCTATTGCGATGGTGGAAGAGGAGGACGCCGGCGACAGGGCAGCGCATGGACGAGGTCGCCAGCGCGGCCCGGCGTGGCGGAGGTGAGGGTTCTGCCCTTACTTTATTTTTGGTGGTCGTAGCATTTTGGGATTTCTGATGGCGACGGTGGTGGTCGAACCGACGGTGGTGGCAGTTTTTGGCCGGTGGCCGGAGTGATGATTATCATGGTGGTGAAGGCGGTGATGGGGTTTGGGTGTAGCGGTCGTGGACGAAGTGGAAGGTGGCAGTGTAGGTGATGTTGGTGGTCGGTCGGGAAGATGGTGGCGATGAAAGCCGGGGGTGGTGGTTGGTGGTATGGTTTGATTACGATGATGGTGGATGGTGTTTGTAATGTTGGTGAAAATAGGGGGTTGGCGGCCTGTGTGGTGACAGACGTGGTGACGGCGATGGCGGAGATGGTGGTGGCGAAGGGGATGATGATGATGACGTCGCGGGTGGCGGTGATAACATGAAGGTGGTGGAATCGGGACAGTAGTGATTGCGGTGGTTCTCCGTGATGAAGGGGTGATAGGGTCTGGGAGGTAGCAATCGTCCGGCATGTCGGACAGGGGGAAGTTGACAGATTGTATTGTAAAAGAACTAAATATATTGGATGGGAAGGGGGCACGGACACGATGCACGTTTTGGTTGTGGTAGGGAATTATGGAGGAGTACCTCTCCTTTTATAGGAGGTGGGAATTTCCATTAGGATAAGGATTGGGATTTGATTAAATCCCCAATAGATAGATTCCATACTAATTTAAATTGATTTAAAATCTAATTCAATATAAATAAACCCTATCTTAAATTTAAAAGCCATTTAATTTAAGGCAAATAAAATCTTTTCCAATTTAAATTATCAAAATAATTCAAATATTAAGTAAAACAAAATTTTAAATATCTTTTTCGTAATTATTAAAATATAGCATTAATTAATTTCGAAATTCAATATAAATATTAACTCATAAAATAGCTTTTACAAATAACAAAATATATTAATAAACAAATTTTATTTTCGCAAAATATTTGGAATACATTTCATATAATCACAAATTTCCAAATCACTACTTATTTTTAAACGACGAACAAAATAACTCTTTTATAAAATAAAATATTTATTATATTTATTTGAACATGTACTTTCCTATAAAAATAAAAATATTTTTCAAGTAAAAATATGTACGCTCGCACATATTCGTACTCGTCGAGCAAATACGAAAGATGCGAACTCGCACGCGACGTATAAATACGAAAAACAAAATTAACACCAAAAATAAAAATTGTAGTAAAAATTTTAGGGGGTTTACAGCGTGCGTGTGTTTTTGCTTGACTAGTTGTTTTTGTGCAGGTACATGGCCTTGTGCAAGCGCAACTTAGGCTTGCACGGCATCACGCCTTAGCGAGGACGATCGATCCCGCAGGGATCCAGGCAAGACGGACAACCCTAGCGGGATCGAGGTGTGATAGCTGGGGGAGGGGAGCATGGGGGTGGGGGCGAGGAGGGATGAGGGCGGCAGTGGGGATGGGGGCGGCTGGGGGAGGGGAGCAGGGGGAGGGGAGGGTTAGGGTTCGGGTTAGGGGTAGGGGTGAGGAGGGGGGGCTGTGGGGAGGGTTAGGGTTAGGGTTAGGGGTGGTTGGTGGGGGAGGGGGGCTAGGGAGGGGAGGGGGGCTGGTGGGGGAGGGGGGCTGGTGGGGGAAGGGTTCGGGTTAGGGTTAGGGGTGGTATAGGGGGGAGGGGTACGGGGGGCTTAGTCAGGGGCACTGATAGTGCCAAAAAATCTAATAATTTAGTAATAATTATTTATTTTCCGACACCGAACAGTATGATACTCCGATTCGAATGCACCGATAGTGCCGATATTTGTAACAAGTAGTTTTGTTGGTTGGTTAATTGGTAACATAGTGATCAGGACATATAGTTCCTGCAGCCATTCGACTTGCGAGGCAGAAACTATGTAGCCGTAGATAAAGTTGACTGTCCTCCGACCCTTATCCCTCGGCAATGATGATATGAAAAGCTATTACTATATCTTTTAGTAGTAGATGATGTCTTAGTATTACATTATGTGGTTTCATCTTGATTCTGTTATATCCTTCAGATACTATATTCGATAAGAACATATACTACACCATATGTACTGAACATCGATGATTCACACTAATGTATGCTAGAATAAATTTTGGGTTGTGTTCTGAGCCATCCGTTCTCACACTTAAAACAGATATGAATTAGTACTGTGTGTCAATCTTTGTTTTTGTATTTTCGGCGAACCCAGGGATTGGATTCTATATTTTGTATTTTAGATTCTGTATTTTGGCTGCAGCTCCAGCTCCAGCTCCATTTGCATTTATCTACGGTACGGCATGGTGATCAGGACATAGTCCCTGCAGCCATTCGACTGGCGAGGCAGAAACTATGTAGTCGTAGATAAAGTTGACTGTCCTTCGACCCTCATCCCTCGGCAATCATGATACGACAACCTATCACTATATCTTTTAGTAGTAGATGATGTCTTAGTATTACATTATGTGGGTTCATCTTGATTCTGTTATATCCTTTAGATACTAGATTCGATAAGAACATATACTACACCATATGTACAGAACATAGATGATTCACACTAATGTATGCTAGAATGAATTTTGGATTGTATTCTGAGCCATCCGTTCTCACACTTGGCAAAAAATTGAATTTTCTGTATTTTATGCAGTTCCACCGAAAGAGCTGCTCTAGAAGTAATTCCTAAAGCCGAGAGAGCTGTGAAAGAGGAGGTGGCACCAGAGGGAAGTTCCACCGGGAGTTCCAGTCATCCATCTCCTCTGGATATTGATTTGGCTGCCGTGGATCCTACTTATGCGCGCTGGCTGAGGGAGTTCTATCTGCCCCAGCATAGACGACAGTAGATACATATATTGACTGGATTTGTTTCCAGAAGACTTATTTCTGACAACCGATATTTAATGGATATTTGTTTTGATGGATATATCTCCTCTGGATATTGTGATGGATGTTTGTTTTGATGGATATATCTCATTTGGATATTGTGATGGATATTTGTTTTTTGGTGTGTGATGTATATTGGTTTGTGTGATGTGTGATGCATATTGTGATGTATATTGGTTTGTGTGATGTGTGATGCATATTGTGATGTTCCGAGAGGCTTGAGGAGACGACCAATAATTTTTGGTCTATTCTGGATTGTATTGGGCGTACCGGTGTTGAGTGTTCCACCGAAGGGGTCGGCGAACCCAGGGATTAGATTCTGTATTTTGGATTGGATTGGATTCTGTATTTTGGATTGTATATTTGCATTATGGATTCTTTTTCTTAATTTTTTTTCAATTTAGCGACGTTTATATTTGTCGCTAATTGTTAGCGACGTATATAAAGGTCGCTAGAAACGTCGCTAAATTGTTGACGTGGCAAACAATCTGATGCCACCACATCGTCGGAAAAACGTTGCTAATGTGTCGCTAATCGGCGACCACGAGAAAATGTCGCAAATAACGTCGCTATTTAGTGACGTTATTAGCGTCGCTAACTAACATCGCCATAGCGACATTTTGCGACGTTTTCTCGATTAGCGACACGCTTTTTTCCGTCGTTTCCAAAACATCGCTGAAAACGTCGCTAACTTAAGTTAGCGACATTTTGGTCGAGATTAGCGACATTTTGGAATGTCGTTAATCTGACAAATTTTTGTAGTGCTCTCTCTGAGCCTCTGAAATCTAGCATCCGTCGGTAGAGCTGCCTTGATCCTCTCTTCCAACGAGGACTGTACCACAAGGTTAGCTAACTGCCCATCTATACCAGGCAGTATAACCTCAATCCCTAGCTCCTGAAGATCCTCCAATAAACAATGCTGAGTCGTCAAAAAGTAGGCCATAGGCTTCTTACGCAAAGCATTTGCGACAACAATCGCCTTCCCAGGGTGATATTGTAGCTCAATATCATAGTCCTTCATCAGCTCCAGCCAACTCCTTTGCCTCATATACAGTTCCTTCTGGGTGAAGATGTACTTCAAGCTCTTGTGATCAGTGAAAATCTCTACCCGCTTTCCATATAGATAATGCCTCTATAGCTTTAGTTCAAAAATCACCGCAGCTAGCTCTAGGTCGTGCATCAAGTAATTCTTCTCAAGTGTCCTCAACTGCTTCGATGCATACGCTACCACATTGCCATGCTGCATCAATACACATCTCAATCCGCTCCTCGACGCATCACTATAAACCACGAATCCTTCAGATCCCACGGGATGAGTCAAGATCGGTGTCGTAGTCAGTTGCTTCTTTAGCTCCTCGAATGTCGACTGACACTCCTCTGTCCAAACAAACTCCTGGTCCTTACGTATCAATTGAGTCATAGGGCTAGCAATCCTGGAGAAGTTCTCTATGAACCTCCGATAATAACCACCAAGTTCGAGAAAACTCCCAACCTCCGATACTGACGTCGGTGTAGGCCACGTCTCGATGGCGGCAATCTTCTCTGGGTCAACTGACAGCCCATCGCTAGTGATGACATGACCGAGATAGATATCATGTCCAAGAAAACCTCACACTTGCTAAGCTTGGCATACAGCTTCTCCTGGCGTAGTGTCTCCAGCATGATCCTGAGATGCTCCTCGTGGCTCTTTGAATATACCAAGATATCATCTATGAAAACCACTACAAACTTGACCAAATTGATGAAACACCTCGTCCATCAGGTTCATGAACACTGTGGGCGCAATGGTTAAACCAAACAGCATCATTAGAAACTCATAGTGCCCGTATCTTGACCGGAAGTCTATCTTCGGAATGTCCTTTCGAACCTTGATCTGATGGTAGCCGGACCGGAGATCAATCTTTGAGAAAACCCACGCTCCACTCAACTGGTCAAACAAATCATCAATGCACGGTAGAGGATATTTATTTTTCACTCTCGTCGCATTCAACTCTCTGTAGTCGATGTACAAGCGTAGCGTCCTGTCCTTCTTTGGCACGAACAGAACTAGTGCTCCCCAAAGCGAAGCACTAGATCAAATAAGTCCCTTGTCCAGCAAGTCATTGACCTGAATCTTCAGCTCATCCAACTCCTTCGGTGCTAGCTGGTACACGCTGAAAGAGACCATCTTCGATCCCGAAATCAGATCTATGGTGAACTCTATCTCCCTGTCAGGTGGCATACCTGGCAGCTCCTCGAGAAAAATATCCTGGAACTCATCTACGATTGGAGGATTAGAAATGCCCTCTATCGCCAATTGCGTCCCATCAACTGGCTGGCCACCTCCTCCATTGGCTTCTCTGCAGAACTCGAACGCTGGGTGTCCTGGGGGTCTAAAGATAACATATCCATGCCGACAGTCTAGCATAGCATGATACTGGCTTAACCAGTCCATCCCAAGGATGACATCGAAGTTTGGCATATCAAACACCAAAAATCGTGCCCTCATAACTCTGCCCTATACAACTACAGAGCATCCTCTACAAGTGTTACTGATAGGCACTATACCACCTCCAGTAAGAATCCTGACGTTCTTAGGCAATGATTGGGTCGCTACTCTATGCATGGCTGCGAAACTAATAGATAGAAAGGAATGTGTAGCGCCAAATTCTAATAATACATGAGCAGAAAATGATGCTACTGTAATGGTTGTAATGCCTGTGGTTCGTATCACGTATTCTTGGAATACGTGTACGTATTTTATTGCATAATTTCCTGGCTTGGCATTTCCTTTTTGGCTTGGTCTATTCCTGGTTCGGGTTGGTTGGTTCGGCCTGGCTTGGTTTTGCTTGGGTTCATGATGAACCCTTGGTTGAACCCCCTACCTACCACCTCCATTTGTATTTATTAGCCCATTCTTTTCTCTCTCTTCATTAATCTCATCTTCATCTTCCTTATTTACTTCCCTACCAACCAGAGAGAGAAGAGAGAGGTCTAGGCAAGTGCAACTTGCTTCATGGAGGAACTCAAATTTTATTACTTCATTCTCTTCCTTACTACATTCTAAAGCACTTTAGAACTTGGCATTTTTACTTTCCATGGCTAGATTCTTGTAGATCTAAGTTTGCATTATTTTCGGATTTCTTGGGTTTTGATCTACTAAATCTTGTTATTTTTGAGTTTTGATGGTCCCATGTTGTAGAGAATTTCGTTCTACCTCATTTTGACCTAAGGAAGTTCGGATTTGGGCTCCGGATGATGGAGTTGTGGAGCTTGAGAACTTGGCTCTCATGGTGTTCTTCCTCTCAGAAATTTGGAGAAGATGAACTGTGCTTAGACTTGACTTGACCGCATGACAATTCATACGGCTAGTGACTGAGCCGCATGAGACTCTCAGCCGCATAGGCTGGATCTCACTTCCTGGCCGCATGGGCTCATTCCCCATCGACCGCATATGCTCTCTCTTATTCGAACCGCATAGACTTTTTAGTCCGGGCCGCATGACCCTGATCAATCCCGACCGCATATGGATCCTTCATTTCCTCAGCCGCATGAGCCTGATCCTATCCAACCGCATGGACTCTCTTCCGCTGGCCGCATGACTCGCTCATCCCGACCGCATAAGCAACCACTGAACCCAGCCGCATGTGCATCCTCCTCATCAAGCCGCATGGATCCTTGCTCTGCGAGCCGCATGAACCCATCCCGCCAGCCGCATGGGTTCTCTTTCCTGAGGACCGCATGCGCCCTTGCACTTCCAGCCACATGCGCCCCCTCCCTGCCCCGGCCGCATGGAATCTAGTAACCCTGGCCGCATGAGCTCTCCTATTTGAGCTGCATGCGCCCCCTCCTTCCTGGCCGCATGAGACTCTCAGCCGCATAACTTTTATGGTCCTGTGTACCATTATTTATCATTATTTGCCCGTGTTTTGTAACTCCTTTATTAGGTATTTTACGCCCATTTTATATCCTTACGTCTTTTGTCCTGAACTTGAAAATCATAAATTTATGTAATATGTTTGGAATTAATAACTGAGCCTGACATGATAGTGGCCCGTCGTGGCACACTCCTGACAAGTACACTTGACATGATAACCTGACATGATATATCTTGGAAAGCTGTTGCGATGGCTACCTGACATGACATGACCAGCATAAATTACATGGATACCGTGGGCGATTGTGCTTGTACAAATAAACCAGTCCTGTCTTACATCATGTCTAGGGAGGGACTCCTGAGTACCACGGTAAGGAGTACCTATTGAAATGGACTAAGGTTAACAACTAGATTAACATATTAGTCATGAAGAGATTTTCCAGCTACAGGCAATCCCGTTACCTGGGCACGCCTTGGGATCTGTAGCCTGCCGTCGAGTAGGGCACATTTCCAGCACACTGTCATGTGTTGCACCCTTCAAGCTACCTAAGGGTACATTCGTTTCCTGGACGATGTACCCACCTGAATTCAACTCTAATCTTTTAACCCGGGGAACCTGGATGGTCTGCAGGGCTTGTGGCTGTGGAATAATCTCACTGCATCTTGCTAGTAATTAGGCCTGTGATAACCCTAGTTAGTTAAAGTATTAAGCCGTAATTCTTGCTTGGCCGTGAAATGATTGGATGGAGTCTAACCAGTCTAGTCTTGTCTTGATCCTGTTCCAGATTACTACATGACTTGAATGCCTGTATTCATTTTACTGATAAATGGTGAGAATTCCAAGCTCCGTTCAGACGAAGGGTTACAACCCCGGTCCTTGTTTGGTTTACGGGTTGTAACCTGGTTATCTGAATAGTCCCATGGTTATCTCATCGTATATCATCCTGATGTATTTTTCTTTAATTCCAGTGCTTACTTTATTCCAGTTTTTACTTTTATTTATACTCTTGTGCTGATTGCTGGTTTTAGTTCCTAAGTGAAGCTTCCTTTGTGGCACTTGCTCTTTCTGGGATCTGACCCAGCTGGTTTTGTATGGCCAGATTTCGGAGCAGCTCCAGAGGATCCACCGCTTTTCCAGCCAGATGGTGAACACCAGACGTAACCCGGGCAACGAGTGGATTTATTTTTGATCTCCCACTTTATTGTAAAAATATTCTTTTGAGGCGTTTAGCCGACGAGCACCTGTTTAGCTCGATTGTACTTTTATTTACTGTCTGCCTACGGGCTGTAACATGATTGACAGATCCTAGGGTTGATCATGTATGACTAAACTCTTGCTAGTCCTCACATTTTGTAACGACTAGCTTCATGATCAGCTGAATATGTAATATTTGGGACGCCTTATTATTGTATATTTAATGATCATACATCTTGTAACATTTACTTACTGCTTGTGATTGAGACAATAGGCTTGTTCATGACCTTAAGAGACTGCTGGCTTGTAGATAAACCCTCATGTATCTAGACAGCCGTGACCGTATAGCGAGATGGAATCCATTTCAATATACGTAGCTGGCTATGTCTGCCCTCGCTCTCTAGTATTCTGGTTCTGGGGCGTGACATGGTTTAAGTGGTGGCCCATGCAGGTCTTGTAAATCAAGATATGTGAGGGTTTACCGAATAGATGTCTCAATCAATATCCGTCCTTGATCTCTGCTCGTATCTTCTGAATCCCTGGATTCTTGTCCTGATCATGTGCTTGTATCGTTGATCTGTCCTGGTCCTTCCTTATTGTTCCCTATGTCGTCTTCTTCAGCGGCATTGTTCGTGGTCCTACCGATCAGCAAGACAGAGCACCTCCCGCGGACCAGCAGCAACCTGGAGATCAAGTCCAGCACTCCGGAGTAGCCTCCAGAGTCGAGCCTATTGGAGAAGAGCCCCCAGTTCAGCCAGTTCAGCCTACCGAACCTGATGATGGCACATTAGTAGGACTCGTCAGGACCTTGATAGCTTCTCAAGATCGTCGTGGAGATGCCTTGCAACAGGCTATGACGGATGCTTTGACCAGAGGAGGTCATCAGGGTAACAGCGCGGCCAACAGCTTCAAGCGCTTGAACCCTCCATTCTTCGACGGTAGTGAAGATGCTATCGCGGCAGATGCTTGGCTTCAGGACACAGAGGTGATTCTAGAAGCAGCCAGGACCCCAGAGAATGAGAAGGTAGCCGTGGTACGCCTGCAGTTATTAGATCTTGCCCGTAGCTGGTGGGCAGCTCAGGCCGTTGGATTAGCAGCACCCATTCCATGGGCAGTGTTCAGAGAGAGATTCCAGACCAAGTATTTCGATGCCGTGGCTCGGTATAATCTACAGACGAGGTTTACCAATCTGAAGCAAGGAGGCAGGACGGTCGATGGATATGCGGCCGAGTTTTCGAGACTCAGTCGGTTTGCTCCCACCTTGGTGGCAACCGAGTATGATAGAGCCCAGCGATTTCAGCAAGGGCTTCACCTGGAGATCTTGTTGGCAGTCGAGCAGTTTGAGCATCAGACTTTTGATGCAGTCTTGAGAGCAGCCCGGAGGCATGAGTATACCTCCCAGAGGATTATGGATAGGGTCGGAGGTCGGAAGAGATCTCACGGCCAGATGAATCAGTCTTCAGCCCCAGCCCCGGCAGCCAGGGCTTTGACTATTGGAACTCCGAGGCGAGCGGCCTCAGTGACGTCGGTTCAATATTCAACCCCGACGTACCCTCAGCAGCAGCAGAAGCAGAAGCAGTCTTCCGCAGTGGGATGTTCTCATTGTGGGAAGCCAGGCCATGTAGTGGCAGAATGTCGCAGGGCGCAGGGATTGTGTCTGGCTTGTGGAGCACCAGACCATAGGGTTGGATCCTGCCCGAATAGGGGTGGTTCATCATCGTCCAACCTTTCTAGCTCTTCGGTGAGGGGACCAGCACCAGTCCAGCAGCAGCAGCAGTATCCATTGTCGAGGCCCTTGCCGCCTCAGACCCAAGTGTTCCAGCAGCAGAACCCCCAACAGTATGCACAAGCCCAAGCTCAGAGTCAGAGTAGGCAGCGAGGATTTCAGCAGAGGGGACCAGCACCCCGAGGGCACGGTCAGGCTATGGTGATGACCGTGGAGGAAGAGTTGGCACCAGGTGAGGTAGTGGCAGGTACTATTCTCGTCAATTCCTTTCCAGCTTCAGCTTTATTTGATTCTGGTGCATCGCATTCTTTTATGTCTGCACGATTCGCGACACGGGTAGGATTGGAGCCCGAGTCATTATCAGTAAGGCTCAATATACTTACTGGTAACGGACTTGTGGGAGTAGATAGAGTATTTTCCTCGTGTCGGATCGTAGTTAGCGGTAGAGAATTCCCCGCTAGATTGATAGAGTTCCCGATGGCCGATTATGATGTGGTCTTAGGGATGGATTGGTTGAGGAACCAGTATGCTAGAATAGACTGCCACATTGGCAGGGTTGTTTTTAGCATTCCAGTCGAGCCAGAGTTTTCCTTCTCTCGAGGCGAGGTTGAGCCCTCTCCCCCGATATTGCGGATGGCAGTAGCAGCAGTGCAGTTGCCTAGGGTAGTGGATGAGTTCCCAGATGTTTTTCCAGAAGAACTTCCAGGTATGCCTCCGGAGCGGGAGATCGAGTTCACTATAGACTTGATTCCCGGAACAGCCCCAGTGTCAGAGAGAGTCTATAGGATGGCGCCGTCAGAGTTGGAAATATTGTACAAGATGATTGAAGAACTTCGAGCCAAGGGATTCATTCGTGCTAGTGGATCGCCTTGGGGAGCCCCGATGCTTCTTGTGAAAAAGAAGGATGGTACGTCCAGGTTATGTGTTGATTATCGTACCTTGAACTCAGTGACAATCAAGAACAGATACCCTCTTCCGAGGATAGATGACTTGTTTGATCAACTCAAGGGGGCTTCAGTATTCTCGAAGATTGATTTGCGCTCAGGTTATCATCAGATCAGAGTCAGAGAGCAGGACATCCCGAAGACAGCTTTTAGATCGAGATATGGGCATTGGGAGTTCCTCGTTATGCCTTTTGGAGCAACCAATGTGCTGGCAGTATTCATGGACCTCATGAATCGCATCTTCATGCCTTACTTGGATCAGTTTGTGATTGTGTTCTTGGATGACATCCTGGTCTACAGCAAGAGTGAGGCGGAGCATGAGCAACATCTCAGAGTTGTTCTTCAGATCCTCAGAGAGCACCAGTTATATGCCAAGTTTAGTAAATGCGAGTTCTGGCTCGATCGCATTTCGTACTTAGGTCATATCATCACTCGAGGAGGAGTAGAAGTAGATCCCCAGAAGATTGTGGCTATTGAGTCATGGCCGGTGCCCAGCACAGTTGCAGAAGTTCGCAGTTTTCTTGGATTGGCCGGCTATTACCGGCGATTTGTTTCAGACTTTGCTCGGATATCAGCGCCATTGACCCAGTTGACTCGCAAGGATGCACAGTTTGCTTGGACGGCAGAGTGTCAGAGTTTTTTTGAGCAGTTGAAGCGAGGATTGATAACAGCTCCTATTCTCACGCTTCCAGATGGAACCGGAGGATTCTCAGTATATTGTGATGCTTCAGGCAGAGGCTTAGGATGTGTTCTGATGCAGCATGGGAAGGTAATAGCTTATGCGTCACGACAACTTCGTGACCATGAGAGGAATTACCCAACCCATGACTTGGAGCTGGCAGCAGTAGTGTTTGCACTTAAGTTGTGGAAGCACTATTTGTATGGAGATAGGGTGGAGATTTTCACCGACCACAAGAGCCTGAAGTATGTTTTCACTCAGAAGGATCTTAACATGCGTCAGAGAAGGTGGCTGGAGCTTCTCGTGGATTATGATGTCAACCTGCAGTATCATCCTGGGAAGGCCAATGTTGTTGCAGATGCATTGAGCAGGAGAGCAGGAGTTTATTTTCTAACAGCACAACCAGAGCTGTTAGAAGATCTTCAGAAGATGGGTATAGAAGTTGTTCTTCCTTCTAGTGTAGCATTGATGGCCAGCATGCAAGTTCAGTCCACAATAGTCGAGAGGATCCGGATGGCGCAGTCAGCAGATTCCAAGCTTCAGCGACTCAGAGCAGAGTGTGAGGCAGGACGAAGGCCAGAGTTATGCATTCATGAGGACGGTACACTTCGACATGGAAGGCGTCTTTGTGTACCCAGTGGAGATATCAGGTAGGAGATCATGGCAGAGGCGCACAGTTCTCAGTATTCCATCCATCCTGGCAGTACGAAGATGTACCGAGATATCCGTCAGCACTTCTGGTGGAATGGCATGAAGCGGAAGATAGCTCGGTTTGTCTCTCGGTGTTTGGTTTGCCAACAAGTTAAAGCTGAACATCAGAGACCGGCTGGACTTCTTCAGCCCTTGCCGATTCCAGAATGGAAGTGGGAGCATGTGACCATGGATTTCGTGACCGGATTGCCTAGATCCCCAGCTGGTAGAGATGCTATCTGGGTTATAGTTGATCGGCTCACGAAGGTGGCTCACTTTCTTCCATTCAGAGTTGGTCAGTCGACGGCTCAGCTAGCGGAGATGTACCTCAGGCAGATTGTCAGATTGCATGGGGTGCCAGTCAGTATCACCTCGGACCGAGATTCAAGATTTACGTCGCACTTTTGGCGTAGCTTGCAAGAGAGTTTGGGGACTCGTCTCCAGTTCAGCTCAGCTTATCACCCGCAGACAGATGGCCAGTCGGAACGCACGATCCAGACTCTTGAAGACATGTTACGATCCTGTACACTTGACTTCGGTGGTTCATGGGAAGATCACTTGCACCTAGTGGAGTTCTCATACAATAACAGTTTCCAGGCCAGTATCCAGATGGCACCGTTCGAGGCACTGTATGGAAGGAAGTGCAGATCCCCGTTAGCCTGGGATGATGTTGGAGAGAGGCAGATGCTCGGTCCAGAGATGATTGCCCAGACAGTTGAGATGGTCCGGAGAGTCCGAGATCATCTTAGAGTTGCCCAAGATCGCCAGCGCCATTGGACCGATTCTCATCGGCGTCCTCTCGAGTTTTCGGTCGGCGATCATGTATTCCTGAGGATTTCGCCGAACCGTGGTGTCATTCGTTTCGGCGCCCGGGGAAAGCTTAGTCCTAGGTATATAGGACCGTTTGACATTCTGGAGCGAGTAGGAGATGTATCCTATCGTCTCGCTCTTCCGCCGTCGCTAAGCGAGGTGCATGACGTGTTCCATGTATCCCAATTACGACGGTATATCCCAGACCCGAGCCACATCCTGGATCATTCGGAATTGGTTGTTGGTACCAACCTTTCGTATGAGGAGAGGCCCGTGTCTATATTGGACCGGAGAGAGAAGATCCTCAAGAACAAGACTATCAAGTTAGTCCGAGTTGCTTGGGGTCATCACTCTTTGGGGGAGTCAACGTGGGAGCGTGAGGATGATATCCGATCGCGATATCCCGACTTGTTTGACTCGTGAGGTATAATGTCTTTCTTATGCCTCATACCTTCGATTCCTTGCTTGAATGAGTGATTGTTTGCCTAGTTATATCTTGCATGTGATTAATGTAGCTCGTCATTGCTCCTCTAGCCTCTTGATTAAATTCCGAGGACGGAATTCTTTTAAGGTGGGTCGAGTTGTAATGCCTGTGGTTCGTATCACGTATTCTTGGAATACGTGTACGTATTTTATTGCATAATTTCCTGGCTTGGCATTTCCTTCTTGGCTTGGTCTATTCCTGGTTCGGGTTGGTTGGTTCGGCCTGGCTTGGTTTTGCTTGGGTTCATGATGAACCCTTGGTTGAACCCCCTACCTACCACCTCCATTTGTATTTATTAGCCCATTCTTTTCTCTCTCTTCATTAATCTCATCTTCATCTTCCTTATTTACTTCCCTACCAACCAGAGAGAGAAGAGAGAGGTCTAGGCAAGTGCAACTTGCTTCATGGAGGAACTCAAATTTTATTACTTCATTCTCTTCCTTACTACATTCTAAAGCACTTTAGAACTTGGCATTTTTACTTTCCATGGCTAGATTCTTGTAGATCTAAGTTTGCATTATTTTCGGATTTCTTGGGTTTTGATCTACTAAATCTTGTTATTTTTGAGTTTTGATGGTCCCATGTTGTAGAAAATTTCGTTCTACCTCATTTTGACCTAAGGAAGTTCGGATTTGGGCTCCGGATGATGGAGTTGTGGAGCTTGAGAACTTGGCTCTCATGGTGTTCTTCCTCTCAGAAATTTGGAGAAGATGAACTGTGCTTAGACTTGACTTGACCGCATGACAATTCATGCGGCCAGTGACTGAGCCGCATGAGACTCTCAGCCGCATAGGCTGGATCTCACTTCCTGGCCGCATGGGCTCATTCCCCATCGACCGCAGATGCTCTCTCTTATTCGAACCGCATAGACTTTTTAGTCCGGGCCGCATGACCCTGATCAATCCCGACCGCATATGGATCCTTCATTTCCTCAGCCGCATGAGCCTGATCCTATCCAACCGCATGGACTCTCTTCCGCTGGCCGCATGACTCGCTCACCCCGACCGCATAAGCAACCACTGAACCCAGCCGCATGTGCGTCCTCCTCATCAAGCCGTATGGATCCTTGCTCTGCGAGCCGCATGAACCCATCCCGCCAG
Source organism: Iris pallida (assembly GCA_029216955.1). NCBI lineage: Eukaryota > Viridiplantae > Streptophyta > Magnoliopsida > Asparagales > Iridaceae > Iris > Iris pallida. The sequence continues at coordinate 17,153,794 of JANAVB010034420.1, forward strand.
CCGCATGGGTTCTCTTTCCTGAGGACCGCATGCGCCCTTGCACTTCCAGCCACATGCGCCCCCTCCCTGCCCTGGCCGCATGGGATCTAGTAACCCTGGCCGCATGAGCTCTCCTATTTGAGCCGCATGCGTCCCCTCCTTCCTGGCCGCATGAGACTCTCAGCCGCATAACTTTTATGGTCCTGTGTACCATTATTTATTATTATTTGCCCGTGTTTTGTAACTCCTTTATTAGGTATTTTACGCCCATTTTATATCCTTACGTCTTTTGTCCTGAACTTGAAAATCATGAATTTATGTAATATGTTTGGAATTAATAACTGAGCCTGACATGATAGTGGCCCGCCGTGGCGCACTCCTGACAAGTACACTTGACATGATAACCTGACATGATATATCTTGGAAAGCTGTTGCGATGGCTACCTGACATGACATGACCTGCATAAATTACATGGATACCGTGGGCGATTGTGCTTGTACAAATAAACCAGTCCTGTCTTGCATCATGTCTAGGGAGGGACTCCTGAGTACCACGGTCAGGAGTACCTATTGAAATGGACTAAGGTTAACAACTAGAATAACATATTAGTCATGAAGAGATTTTCCAGCTACAGGCAATCCCGTTACCTGGGCACGCCTTGGGATCTGTAGCCTGCCGTCGAGTAGGGCACATTTCCAGCACACTGTCATGTGTTGCACCCTTGAAGCTACCTAAGGGTACATTCATTTCCTGGACGATGTACCCACCTGAATTCAACTCTAATCTTTTAACCCGGGGAACCTGGATGGTCTGCAGGGCTTGTGGCTGTGGAATAATCTCACTGCATCTTGCTAGTAATTAGGCCTGTGATAACCCTAGTTAGTTAAAGTATTAAGCCGTAATTCTTGCTTGGCCGTGAAATGATTGGATGGAGTCTAACCAGTCTAGTCTTGTCTTGATCCTGTTCCAGATTACTACATGACTTGAATGCCTGTATTCATTTTACTGATAAATGGTGAGAATTCCAAGCTCCGTTCAGACGAAGGGTTACAACCCCGGTCCTTGTTTGGTTTACGGGTTGTAACCTGGTTATCTGAATAGTCCCATGGTTATCTCATCGTATATCATCCTGATGTATTTTTCTTTAATTCCAGTGCTTACTTTATTCCAGTTTTTACTTTTATTTATACTCTTGTGCTGATTGCTGGTTTTAGTTCCTAAGTGAAGCTTCCTTTGTGGTACTTGCTCTTTCTGGGATCTGACCCAGCTGGTTTTGTATGGCCAGATTTCGGAGCAGCTCCAGAGGATCCACCGCTTTTCCAGCCCGATGGTGAACACCAGACGTAACCCGGGCAACGAGTGGGTTTATTTTTGATCTCCCACTTTATTGTAAAAATATTCTTTTGAGCGTTTAGCCGACGAGCACCTGTTTAGCTCGATTGTACTTTTATTTACTGTCTGCCTACGGGCTGTAACATGATTGACAGATCCTAGGGTTGATCATGTATGACTAAACTCTTGCTAGTCCTCACATTTTGTAACGACTAGCTTCATGATCAGCTGAATATGTAATATTTGGGACGCCTTATTATTGTATATTTAATGATCATACATCTTGTAACATTTACTTACTGCTTGTGATTGAGACAATAGGCTTGTTCATGACCTTAAGAGACTGCTGGCTTGTAGATAAACCCTCATGTATCTAGACAGCCGTGACCATATAGCGAGATGGAATCCATTTCAATATACGTAGCTGGCTATGTCTGCCCTCGCTCTCCAGTATTCTGGTTCTGGGGCGTGACAATGGTACCTGCGATGACCTCTCCTTCTTGCTTGGGCTCCTCCACAGTCATAGAATAAGCATGTCGAAGCCTCTGTGGTCCCATCTGCTGGTGGTACTATGTAGCCTGCTTAGTCGGGAAGGATCCCCTTTGAAATCTACTATGTGCTGGGGGACGTGGTGCTCCTGGTGCTGCATGCCTTTGAATCTGCTGTATGAGTGATGGGTGAGTAGTCCTCTGATGTTGCATAGCTGCCCGGGATCCCTTACAATCTGAGGTCTGATGATGGCTGGACCCGCATGCTAAACACCGACCCAGACGTTTGCAATAGTCCCTCTGAATGTGATCCTTCTCGCCACAAAAATGGCAAATAGGGAGCTAACTTGGGTAGGGAGCTGCCCTCTACTGCTGTTGGGCCATAGGACGCTTCAATGGTCCGCTCTGAACTGCTCTCGGTGCTGGTGCTACAGTGCCGACACGCCTATCGGAAGCCCTCCCGTAAGATAGCCTCCTGAATCTTAGCAGCACTAAGAACCTCCGCCCTACTAGTGTGTGCCACGGTGCCAGTGAGCTGTATGAGCTCATAGTTGAGCCCTTGGTTAAACATCCGAGCCTTGTTCGACTCGTCCTCCACCAACAAAGGAGCAAATCTGCTCAACCTGCAGAACGCGGCATCATACTCACTCACCGTCATACTACCCTGACGGAGATGAGTAAACTTCCCCTGGAACTCGAACTTGATTGCTGGTGTGAAGTACTGCTCCAGAAATAGTCTACGGAACTCCCTCCAAGTTGTCGGCTCCTCGAAATGCTACTCCTCTGCCTTCCACCAGTGGTAGGCAAGTCCTTCAGCTGTATGCGAACGACAGTCACCAACTTCTCCTTGGGTAGCTCGGCTGCCTCCAGCATCTGCTTGATGTTGACGAGCCATTCGTTCACCTCGAACGGGTCCTCGGTGCCCTTGAATGGAGGGGGTTGTATGCCCCTAAACTTGTCGATGGTGCATGGTCTTTCCGTCTCTATGCTCTTCCTCATGAGCTCATTCTGCTGCCACTTGTAGAAGCATAAAAATAAAGCACAACAATCACAAAACTGCAGATAGCAACAAACGTTGCCTATAGTTCACAAAAGCACAAAAGATAAAGGTTGTCTAAAAGCGCAGACAAGAACAAGTCACAAGAGACGAATGAAGATAGTACATAATGGAAAAGTTCTTTATTAAAATAATGTCTACAAAGATCTATTACAGATTCTTCATGATGATATATAAGACTAAAATGCCTAAAGTCTACAAATGGGCAGTCTTTAGAATGTGTGCAGCCTCCCAAACGTGCAGTAGTATCAGAGTGAATCATTTCCTCGTCAAAGCAAGCCACTTCCTTTCCAGGCGCGGAGGAACTCCAAGATGACTAATGAAGCAGCTATTGGCTTAAGCAAGAATGCAACTCCTGCTCGCAACGCTACTACGGCTCTTGTCCAGGGCAGAGCCCAACCTGTGGCTCTTCGGGTTGGCAATGAATCCAAACCCGGTAGCGTGGACCTGGAAGACCTCCAAGATGTTGTTCAGGTTCAAACTCCTTATGCCAAACGCTCAAGTGCATCTCAAAACCCAATAGTCGTTCTTCTACAAGGACACAGCTTCTTTGAACGAATAGATCCACAACCAACCGTCGACTTGTGCAAGGCCAACGGCCGTTTGAAGCTAAGTCGGGATCGAGTATGACTGCAAAAATGCTAAGAGACAATGGACGTAGCTCCTCAAAAAAGCTTCCCTTTATATAGGCTGAGTGTGGTCCAACCCCAAACGTCACGTGTCATCGATCAAAGACCTCCAAATTAATGGGATATACCTAGGACTCAGCACAATAAATCTCATTCAATAGGTTCATTTGACTGAATCCTAGGCCACAAACTCCTTGAATCCTTAAAAGATAGCGGTAATTAAAGATACGTTGACTCAGCAGACACAAAGTGGCGGCATTAATCACAAAGAGCTCTCAGAAAGTCCTTAGACATTTTGTAAAAGCGCAGTTGCTTCACAAAGCTCTCAGAAGTCCCTCATTGCTTCGTAAAAGCATAGTGACTTCACAGAACCCCACCAACAGTCTCCTCGTTGCTCAAAAGTGCAGGGATAGAGTCGTCTTCGAAATACAGTCTCCTCGTCGTCCAAAAGCGCAGTGACTCAGTCGTCTTCGAAACACAGTCTCCTCGTCGCCCAAAAGCGTAGTGACTCAGTCGTCTTCGAAACATAGTCTCCTTGTCGCCCAAAAGTGCAGTGATTCAATCGTCTTCGAAACACAATCTCCTCGTCTTCCAAAAGTGCAGTGACTCCGTCGTTTTCGAAATACAGTCTCCTCGTTGCCCAAAACCACAGTGACATCGAAGCCTTACCAGAAGCGCAGCTTGCATAGATGTGAAATCCTATAAGGTGGCATTGTTCCACGTGGCCAATATGGCACCTATGTCTTTCAGATATTAACCAATCTGTTTATTTAAACCACCGGTCCAAAGATACGAACGAAGTTTAGTTCTATTTATGAGAATAATATCCAATCGATTTTGTTTAAACCCCCACTCCAAAGATAAGAATGGAATTTGGTTCTGTTGATAAGGGCAATATCCAATCGGTTTGTTTAAACCACTGCCCCAAATATAGAGACAAAACCCGACTCTTTGGATAGGAGCTAAACCCGGTCGGCTTCATTTGAACAAAAAGTCTCGAGCAATAGATGCACACCATGTGCCGTTTATGTGGTTATACTGGTAATCACCCAAGATCTTGATAGAAGAGAATCTTAATGTCCGCTACATGTCAGCTCAGCAGCAGCCCTCACCGTACAAAGACAACAGATTCTCTCACATCTCAACGCACAACGCTCATGCGTGTCCAACAAATCTCAAGCACATCATATATATGCAGGGCCTAGAAATAGAAGGAGTTCTCCTTCATTAAGAAGGTCAGCAATGTCCTAATTGGCAACCGAGAGTTTCATTCACGAGCACGAGAAAGTCAGAGCAAGTTCAACTCGTTGTCAGATCGTCAACGAAGTAAAGGAGCCACTGTAGTGCTCGATCTCCACCGTCATACTTCCCCAGAAATTCTTGTACTTAAATCTCATGTTCAGGAGTTCTTTTTGTACTTTTTATACATTTGAATACAAAAGTTCGTTCAACTTTTTTCCAAGGCAAACAAGATAGTGAATCTGTTGGGGGCTTCCTTCTCCTCTAACGAGAAGGTGGTGACACAATCTGACGACAACTTGCTGGGATCTTCTCAAAAGATGTTGGTCGTATGTTTCGACCAGCAAGCTTTTGAAGATCTCCTCTCTGAAGAGAAGTCGAGTCCTTCGAAGCGGTTCATAAAACTGAAGAAGATTCGGCATACCTGGGTGCCGAAGGCTGCTGCGACGAGCAGCACAACGGAGGGGATTGTACTCCAGAACCCCCGGAACGACGAAGCCCCGAAGAAGACTTCAATTACTGCTGCCATGCCGTCTTGTTCAGTCCCCGCTTCTGAAAAGTGCAGCGAGGAGTTTGGCTCCCCTGTGGTAGACCTGACGAAGCCACAGCGCCGGAGGAAGCGCATAGTCGCACTCCCGCGCGTGAATATAGCTGCACATGCGAGAACTTCTATCTCTGACAGAATTGCCTATCTATCGGGTAAGGCTATGTTGGACTCTAACCGTTACGCACCTTCTAGGGGTAACCTGAAGAGGCCCAAGGCAGAACGCGCCCTGTGCGAACAATGTGCTATGCCGATAATCATGTTGGATTCTGAATGCCATGCACCTTCCAGGGATGGCACGCAGAAATCCAAGACAGCACATGCCCAACGCGACCAAAGTGCTATGCCGACCACTCAGTTGGACACTGAATACTACACACCTTCTAGGGGTAGTATGAAGAAATCCAAGGCAGCACACACCTTGTGCGATCAATTTGCTACGCCAACAGCTGACCAAAGGCCAATATTGACAGTCATGCGCGCAGTCGATTGAAAGCTATACAACTGGTTCGAGTGCTTCGATGCCTCGACCAGTAAAACCCCGCTATCAGTTGAGCGCTTATGCATATGATTCAAGCCAGGGGTACATACTATGGAGATAGACTCGTGCGAACAGCGTTGTTGTAAGCATGGAGTGAGTCTGCCTCATCTGTAACTCTCTGATCAAGACATAAGCGTATTTTACGTGCAGGAACTGAGAAGAGGGAAGCTACCTTCACACCCTCATTCTTGCGTGCAGCTTCCCTGCACGTATGAGAAAAGTGTAGCAGTGAAGACCTCGGATCTACACAAGATGATTTCCCACAAGCGTAAAGTGAGGGAGGAGTCGTCGGCGCAGGGTTGTCTAAACCAAGGCACACCTTCACCAAGATCATCATCAACTATTGTTGTTGCCAAACAGCCACATCGCCACCTAAGAGGCGGTCCGTCTTTCAAAGACTACAACCGATGGCGTCTGTACATCAGAGACTCGGCAAAGGATCGTCAAGTAAAGGAGAAGATGAGCCCCGTGTTGTTTCATGCAACGCGACACGGGGTTCTCCCTCTCTCAAGAAGCTTTCTAAGAATCATCCCGCTTCGGCCTAAAATTCTAAGGGCCGACCTGGGGGTAGTAAGACGACGGTGCCCAGATCTGGTGTGTTCCAACACACGCGCGCCAAATTTGGATCCCTACGGCAAGGGGATATCGCTTCAGCTGTAACATTGGCTGGGGGTAGCCAACCCGCTACAATTCATGACAATCCCTCATTGCAACTCATTGAAGGATTGTATGACATAGATGCATCCGTGGATGCAAGCAGCCAAAAAGCTGGGGGTAGCAACTATAACGAGTCCAAGGACGATCACAATCTACTTGTTTACCCTCGAGACGATAGGACTCAAGCGTCTGAACCCGAGAGTGAAAGATCCACCGTCCCTTCTATCTATCCACACATGATGTCCGTTTTTATGGCCAAAGGTGATAACACAGAAGGCAGCGAAGGACCCAGTCATCAGAAACGTATAGAGGCCCTGAAGCAGGTCTGAATACGTTGAATGAAACTATGCAGGCCTTGACTTCAGTGGTCCTGGAGATCAAGAAGAAATTGACATCCAATGTCCTCGCTCCTACAAACCAAGACCCGGGGACGAACGGTGGGTCTAAAATGTGCCTTCCATCTTGAGTCAAGCAGTACTTGTCACGACCTGCTCCCGCTTTTGGGATACGAGTACGTGGCCAAGTCTAGCCTACGCCGCAGAATCGGCGGTAGTACGCTGTCTATGATAACAATGATCCACAACAAGCATAACACGCACATATATCATCCACAACTAAGCCAGCAATAATCACCAAAATATCCAATAGTCTCAATATTATAAATATGAAATAATCCTCTACAACTCAGTAAATCTCGGGAACAAACCCGGATAGCAAAAATAAACAACTAAACTCTATAACTATAACTACTAACTAATGCGAATCCATAAGGAAGGAAATATGCTAATTCGCATCAGTGCTGGAACCGGGTATGCCAGTGACGTCAGTGTCTCCAACATACTCACCGTAAACCTCTGGACAGATCACGTCATCTACAACTGAAAAATGGTTATCCTGTCAGGATTGGAACAAGTACAAGTCTAAACCAACATGATACAAGTACTAAATTCTAAAAGTTAGAAAAAAAATAGAGTTTTTAATAGAGTTTTTAATTACTGAAAAATGGTTATCCCCCGCTCGGCTGAATGGGTACATATATTAGAAAATAGAGTTTTTAATTACAGAAAATTAAATAAAAATTAGGAAAAATCCTAAAAATTCCAAATAAATTCTAAAAAATTCCTAAAAATTCCTAGAAAATTCTAGAAAATTATTTGAGGGTTCTAGAGCCCATATAAATTCTTTGGCCTCATAAATACTCTTGTGTGCCCTCAGAGTAATTCCAAGAAGCTTAAGAAAATAATAAAATTATATCTAAAATTATCTAAAATTCCTTAAAAAAATTCAAAAAATCTAAATAGTAATATAACCTCTTAGGAACCATAGTGACCTCATATGACCTATAGTCTAGGTGTGCACCCTTGTGAGCTCAAATTCAAATCTCTATTTACCTATGATTAAAACTATTCTATAATTAATAATAATAAACAAAAATAAAAAAAGCTCTGTAAAATAAATAAATAAATTTCGGGAGACAAGTGCTACTGTGCCGCTGTCATCTGCTCCATCAACAAGAGGACCTGCTATATCGAATGACATGCAACAGGCCCTCAAAGAATTGTACGCTCGCTATGATGCCAGAGAAAAGTGAGAATCACACCAAAAGATGGGGATTTGGCAACCATATCCTGCCGAATGGGATAATGTGATATATCCTCCCAAGTACAAGCCACAGACGCTTGCACCATTTGACGCAAAAGAGTCTTCTCGTTGATACTTGAGGTACTTCGTCTCGGTGACAGGGCATCTGCCAAAGTATGACGCTTTGCTTACAAACATATTCGTAGGAGCATTGCAGGGGGTGGCCTACGAATGGTTTTGTAGTCTCCCCGACAATTGTATTTTATCGTTCGACGATTTGAAGCATCTCTTCCTCGCTCGATTCTATGAAAGAGAAATGGACATGACGATGTCTACTCTCATGAAAATTGTCCAGAAAAGAGAAAGAGCCTGTATATGCTTATATTGAGCGCTTCCGCCGGGCAGCTTTGAGACCACCACATAGTGTGCCCAAACCCATGCTCATGGATTCATGTCGCAAGAACATGCTCCCTGCAGGTAAATTATGGCACAGTGCTCCTTGCGTAAAGTGGACACCCTTCATCATCAAGGCAGATATAGCCAAGAGAAAGGCCCTGGACACCCAACTGCTGGGGTTGAGTTTTCCCTCACTCGAAGACAAAGGCAAACGCTTATCTAGCAATAACCCCGTCCCCAAGGACGGTAAAGGGAAGCAAGCCATGACCGTCAACATCTCTAAAGGTTCTGTGACAATGAACCAGAAGCCGGCTGAAGCACCGAGGCCGGAAAGCGACCTACTCCTTCAACGACGAAGACACACTAGAACTCTTTGATATGTTGACAAATGGTGGCAAGCTTAAACTCCCGTCTCCAAAGCGCCCTGATGAAGTAAGAAAGGTGGACAATCCGAAATACTGCCACTACCACCAGTATGTCTACCATTCGACACGCAATTGCAACGTATTGAAGAGGCAGATCCGACACCTCATCGACACCAAGGTCATCTCACTCGACTACGAGCAAAAGACTGTCACTGCCAACATGGTCACCCTCTAGTTTGAAAGTTTTCCAAGGACAGAGGTTCCAACGGTGTTGTCCCTATCCCGAGGGCGACAATGGAAGTAGTCAATCTTTCGCTAGCCCGTGATAATGCTCAAGGCCTTATCCATTTACAATACCGCGAGGCAAAGTTATGTGGATCCACCCTGATCTCGCCCAAGACCTGATGATGCCTGCAGCACGCTCTATCAAGGGGAAGAAAGTCAAGTTATGTCATATGGTTTCTACATCGACTGATGACACCCTGGTTACCACTCGCTCGGCTCACTAGCGGGAGGACCACCAGGCTGTGGAAGACGAAGCACCTCCGCCCGTTGCTACAATACCTGATGCGTCAGAAGCAGGACCATTTTATCCTCCTGTTGTAGACAAGCAGAAGCAGAAGGAGGTCCACTTCGACAAACCGTTTAGAAAAGACTCGGCAGTATGACTGATCAAGTCCTATAACTTTGATATATTGGCACAGCTTGCCAAAACCTTGACTCGACTGTCACTCTTTGAGCTTCTCCGTCTCTTCAAAGAGACTCGAGACGCCCTTAGCGTAGCTTTACAGAATGCTGACTCCTTCCTCACCCTGGTGCAACCGCCTAAGGAGGATCCTGCTACATGCCCATATTGTCATATTATGGTCGAAGTGATTCCTAACATCACCTTCACTCAGCAAGACATGCAACTAAAGAACAATCAGCACAATAGTCCCCTATACTACATGGGGTATGTTAGTGCCATTAAGGTCGATCGCATCCACATCGACCATGGCTCTTCTCTTAGCATGATCCCTTGGAGTTTACTCCAAACTTTGGGTATCCCGATGCATTGGCTGACTGCGTTAAAAACTACAATCAACGGCTTCAACATTGGAAAGAATGAGCCCCTGGGCAAGATTCGCCTAAAATGCCAAATAGGTGATCTCCAGACAGACGTGACTTGCTACGTCATTGACACTGATATAAACTACAACATGCTATTGGGTCGACCATGGATTCTGGAATACATTATCGTACCTTCCACTCAACATCAATGCATAAAGTATCTAGCCAGCGACGGGACTATCACAACCGAGTTCACTGACATCGACCCATTTCGAGGACTCGAAGCATACTGTACGGAAGCTAATCTATACAAGTCAGTCTTGTGGGATGATGATACCAATGATGCCGACGATGAGGCAAATACTGCATCAGACAGCACGACTATGGCCGAAGAACCACTGAAGGTTCGATTGAGGGGGAAGCCTCCCCAAACATCAGCTCCTCTTATCATCAAACTTCAAAGAAAGGCTCCTGCCCGTTTGCCCCGGACGGTATCAGCCGCTTGCCAGGAGCCTATGCAAATGAGGCTCTCCCGAAGGGCTTGTAAACCCCCACTTTTTTATATTTATTATTTATGGTACTTTCATATTATTAATTAACAGTCGAGTCCTTCGAAGCGGTTCATAAAACTGAAGAATACTCGACGCAGCTGGGTGCCGAAGGCGGCTGTAACGAGCAGCACGACTGAGGGGACTATGTGTAGTGCCCCGTCCCGCTCAGTCAATCGGAGGAATCGAAATGCCGACGGCGTTCGAACTTAGCCTTGCAACGGCTGCTTGAAGACATCGCTCGGTCGAGGCGATCGCACGCTCAGGTGGGGTAGTTTCGGTGAACTTGCCTCATCTCTTAGCCTTCACATAATAAATCACATGTTTTCAACTTGCACAAGTAGGCTGATAATAAAAGTGACGAATCCCATAGCTAAAGGGAATAATCCCGACGGGTTGAATTGAGTTAGAATATGGAAAGGTCCAACGGTCGGCTTAGAGTTGGTGCACGACGTGCTTTGAAAATGACACTCGATCCTTCGTCCCGTGGCTTGGGAGAAGGAAAGTTGGTTGAGTAGGCGAAGTATGACGTAGCCTAAGTCATAGGCGTCGCCTGCGTAATGCACGAAAAGCATGCACGTTTCGTAATACAAGGCTTGGCATAGTCTTTGCTCGTCCCTTGGGTTAACTTGTAGGCTTGATTGAGTTAGGCAAAGTGAAGTGGTCGACCCAAGTCATTCCAAGCACGGTCCTACGAGTTTCTACGCTGGGTATGACAACTTAGCTTACGGTTTCAAGCCCGTCATGTAGAGTAAGTCTTGGGCGGTGGCGTCACGTAGAGTAAGTCTTGGGCGGGTGGCGTCACGCTGAAATCGGCCGTTATGGAACCCCCGCTTCACGAGCGCAATCTAGGCTCGTACGGCATCACACCTTAGCGAGGACGATCGCTCCTACGGGAGCGGGGCGTGACATAATGGTATTAGAGCACGGCTTTACGTCCTTGGACTATCGATTGAATTCTTTAACTCGTGTGTTCCGCAAACTCTGTTGCTTCCCAAAGTTGATATCATTGGTGCGCTCTCTCTCAAGTCCCACGAGATGTCCATACAATAAGTCTATCTATTTTGTAAAACGTAGGAGAAAAGTTTTTAAAAAGAAACAAAAGATGGTTGCGTAAGTACGGTTGGCTAAGTCGGGCTGGACTATACACCAAAGTTGCGTCGACCTTAGAAAAGTCGAGTGCGGGAATTGATAGCGTCGAGCTAGAATGGTTGAACTCGATTGAGTAAAGTGAGATGACTATCGATAGGGGTGCTATCGAGCGACGATAACGTCGCTGCGATATAGATGAGCGTGCTTGGATTTTGAGGAATGGTTCGAACGGGATTCGAAGAGTCAATTTTGAATCAAATGATAAGTTGAGGATTGTTGAATGACTTCATTCCTGAGTGGTGTATGCGATAATCTCAGGAATATCGATCGATCGATTGAGGATGCGGGGTGTCGATGAGTCTATCAGCAAGCGTCGCACATATGCAAAGCCGTAGATTGGAGTGTCGTGAACAAGTTGTAGTCTTGAGTTTTGACGAGTTAAATTGAATACCCAGAATTTACGTGCAGGAACGTGCACGGGATCGAGGATTGTGCGAAATAGAAACGCGAAAATGATTGAGTAGATGAAATCAAATCGAGGAAAATTAAGGTGTGCGAATTGATGAGTTGATCGAGGAAATTGATATGGATATCGTATATGAAAGTTAGCAACGGCGGGAGATAGCGTGCATGAAAAAGTTTGATTTTGAAATTACGCAAATGACTCTGAGGATGAAATGAATGTTGCTTGATGAATTGAGTTAGCAAAGGAATGATACGAATTGAGGGAATACGTTGGTCGATGACTTAAGATAAATGGATGAACAATACATGGAAGTGGCTTGAGGAAATTGATGTTGTGAATGATTCGAGGGATAATGATCGAACTTGAATTTGAATGTCGAGGAGATTATCCAGTCGAACGATAGCATCATCCGTACGACTCAAAATTGGTTGCAAAGGAAGATCGTCAGGTTACGTATATCGTCGATGGTATTGAGGCATATCAAAGATCGATATGTGATAACTCGGGGGTACTCTGACTCGGCGAATGACGATCGTGCAAGTGTTATTGTTCGGTTGGATGCTATAATTAGAATTTTTGATCGAGATGAATGTGGGATAAAATGATTATGTCTTGAGGGTTACACGGATAACCACAGCATCCACATTCTTGTCTTGTGCGAGCGCAACTCTAGACTCGCACATGCGTTGCATCGGATTTGGGACGATCGTTCCGCGTGAGCGTTAACATGGTGATCATGTCGCGGGAATGATCGAACTCGGACGATTAGGACGCGACAACTTTGATTGTCTCGACTTGTCGGTTTGATGCGAAGAAAAATTCGAGGATGTGTAGACTTGCGATTGATGAATGAAATAAAACTTGAGGATGAATAGATCCAATCCATGTATCGAAAGTGAATAGTCTAGACGCAAAACAAGAGTTACGTCCGACGAGGATGACTATCCTGGGGAGCGTGCATGGTGATTCATGCCCACCGTGGTAATCTGAATCGCGTGAGATCGGGGCGCAACATATTGTTAAGTTAGACAACCTCATGATCGAATGCGTGAATTGGGATGAATGACTTAGGGAATATGAAATATGAATTGTGGTTTAGTGGTGGATTATGTCGAACGCGTGCGAGGGATAGACTATACAAAATGGCTTGATGAACGAGCGATACGTTCTTGTTAAGTATTGGTTGAATGTGAATTATCGTAGGATGGCTTTGCTAAAGGACTCCGACCCCGTACGGCAAATATTGGGATGTACGTAGGGAATCGATGCTCGATGTTTAGAAATCGAGTGACGAGCTTGGGTAGCAAACCCCCGTACTATCAACTTTTTTGACCTTAGGATGGGGTCAGTATTGATATCGTTGTTTGGGAACTATGATTCAAATACTGACGGAAAGACATAGCCTAGCGGTTAGGTAGACGTTCCGGTACGAAGCGATAGAAGTTGTGGAGGCACCACTCATGAGGCTCGGCTGACATGCACGTATATCAGGGACGCCCGAATATGTGCACGATCACTCGAGTGGTGATGGCGGATTCTCTATCACGAGGCTTGGCTGAAATGCATATATTTTAGGGATGCCTAGAATGTGTGCACGATCCAACTAAGTGATACGTTGAATCAAGTGAGACTTGAGGAACGAGAAAGTGTCGAGGAGTTTGAGATCGTAAGTTTCGAAGAAAGGATTGAGGGTAGCACTAGCGTGGCTCGGATTTGAGAAATGCATAGGAAAACTGTGTGCGAGAAACATAGGATGTTGAATAAGTTATAAGTCGATAAGTGTACTAGTTAGTTTCGAGGACGAAACTTTTTCTGAGTGGTGTATGATGTAGTGCCCCGTCCCACTCAGTCAATCGGAGGAATCGAAACGCCGACGGCGTTCGAACTTAGCCTTGCAACGGCTGCTTGAAGACATCGCTCGGTCGAGGCGATCGCACGCTCAGGTGGGGTAGTTTCGGTGAACTTGCCTCATCTTAGCCTTCACATAATAAATTGCATGTTTTCATCTTGCACAAGTAGTCTTGATAATAAAAGTGACGAATCCACATAGCTAAAGGGAATAATCCCGACGGGTTGAATTGAGTTAGAATATGGAAAGGTCCAACGGTCTTAGAGTTGGTGCACGACGTGCTTTGAAAATGACACTCGATCCTTCGTCCCGTGGCTTGGAAGAAGGAAAGTTGGTTGAGTAGGCGAAGTATGAACGTAGCCTAAGTCATAGGCGTCGCCCGCGTAATACGCGATAAAGCATGCACGTTTCCGTAATACAAGGCTTGGCATAGTCTTTGCTCGTCCCTTGGGTTAAGTTGTAGGCTTGATTGAGTTAGGCAAAGTGTTAGTAGTCGACCCAAGTCATTCCAAGCACGGTCCTACGAGTTCTACGGCTGGGTATGACAACTTAGTCTTACGATTTCAAGCCCGTCATGTAGAGTAAGTCTTGGGCGGTAGCATCGCGTAGAGATAAAGTTGGTTTAAGGCACGATGTCACGGACTTTGTGTTTTCAGCACGGGCCACGGTTGATTCATTGAGTTTGGAAAGTGTTGCAAATAGTTGTTCTTGAGTTGAGTAAAATGATAGGGCAAGAAAGAAGAATGCTCGCGACTACGGGTCGTCGAGGCAAGATCTTAGATGTGAGAAGTATTGAACTTGGCCCTGAAAGAGATGATATCACTAGTGGTGGAATGACTGTATGAGACGTTAGTTGAGTTGAGTCTTGCATGGTCATGGACAACTTGTCGACAAGGTAGAGTTTCCTCGAACGATAGCCCGACGGAAGGGGACCGGTTCTTGAGAAGCAGCATTAGCACGTGCTGGATGATCGCACAAGTTAGCGCAGAGGCTTGCCAGTGGAGTTAGCTACTCACGCTGCAAGGGCGGCCGTCTAACAAGCTAAAGGAGTCCACGATGGCTCTGGGAGTCAATGACCAAATCATATAGATGGGTCAGCACGGGCGGAAATCCGGTGTGCCTTTGGATTAAGTCTAGTTGAAGGTGTGTATGGTTGGAATACAATGTTTGGTCCTAAGATGTGGCATCAACATAGGCGACGTGCTTCGTCACGAGATGTGGCGTCGAGTCTAATTTGTCAGCATATAAGTTGCATAGTTTGGATGTGAGTTGTCCTGAGTCTAAGTCAGGAAAGGCCGCAAGGCAAAGTTGGTCGAGTGACACTTAACCCACAAGTCTTGATTGGGTCAGTTGTTGATTTAGTAGCAAAGGGCCGCGAGGCGGCGATATGGTTGAGTCGCACATAGTTGCGAGGCACGGCACAAAGGATTTATAGCACGGTCACACGGGAATGGAGCCTTATGTCCGTAGTTGCGTCTCTATTTTGGCCGAAAGGCAACACGACTTGATAGGTTAACGTTGTTTGAGTCGACATTGTTGTTGCAAGCACGGAAGGTCTGAATACACAAAATAGGCAAGGCGTCGGTCATAAAACTCATCCTAAGGCAAGACTAGAAAGACAATTGACAAGAATGGACTATGTTGCACAAAGTAAAGTAAACATGTTGGTTTTGTATGGGTGGGCGAGGAGCTTATTCCACCAGTACAGTTGAGTACTGACACCCACATAGTTTACATGTGCAGGCACAGGTAGAAGCTCGTGGCGCGGGGCTCGCTTGGATGTTGAAGAACAGTTTGGCAACTCTAGAGGGGGGTGAATAGAGTTTATATAGAAAAATAGCCAATTAAAATAACTCTTTCACCAATAAAATATCAGAGTAAAGTGCAGAAAAAAATAGAGAGCAAAAGAGCATACGCAAACACAGCGATTTTAACCTGGTTTCCCTCGTGGAGGACTAGTCCAGGCCTGAGAACTCTAGCTTAGGATTCAAATCCACATTTGTGAAATAGTAGTTTACAACCGTGCCTTTACTTCAGAAGAGCACGTCAACTTCTAACAGAGGATCGCAGTGGCGATTTGCTTGGAATTGTCCAAACGACTTCTTCGACTCTTGCACAAGAATCCTAACTGAGAGATGCTGAGCACTCGAGACTTAGGAGGCTTGTGGCTAGTAGATGGGAAGGATATGGCTTATTTCAGCTTATAAGAGAGAAGAGAAGAGAAGATTGGATGGTTTGGAATGAGAGAATTCATGCCCTATTTATAGTGTTTTTATAGGCAGAATTCGGCCAGAATTCGGGTAGGAAAATTCAAATATTTGGCCGTTTGGACAACTAGCAACCAGCTAACCCTAAAATTAGGGTTCCTGATTTCTAGGGGACAGAGTTCGGCCCGAACTCTGTGTGGAGGCAGAGTTCGGCCCGAACTCTGTCTCCAGAGCACAGAGTGGTTCAAAGGGGACCATTTGGGAATTTCTGGTTTGGTGGAGCTTTAGGATATTTGGGTAGGCTATAGTCTAAGTTTCAAGAGCTCAGCATGACTCAGATTACATTAGTCTAGACTCAAACAAAGTGTAAAATACAGACTCGAATCAACTGAGACACGAAAGCTAAGCTGTCTTCTGTCTTGAGCTTAATGCAGACGTCGGTGTCGTATTGAATTATTACAGATATTATTTAGTCAATATTGTCAATATTTGGTTGACTGTGACTTTGTGTCAACAATCTCCCCCATATTGATAATTGACAAAATAATATATGTATATTCAACATTCATACCTGGACACAGTTGATCATAGCAACATAGCTCCCCCATAATCGATGGCGACTAGAAATAAAGCTCCCCCGTGATCAGTGAACGGTGCTGAGCTAGAAGAGATAGCTCCCCCGTAAATAATGCATTGAACCTGTATAATATCTCCAAAAAGCACAAACAAGCACAGATATACGAAAGCAAAAGATATGATACCAAATATATATCTAGCCAGAATATACATAGTTCTCCCCCTTTTGACAGTTAGCAATATAGACTGCATATGAATGATAGATCATATAAACTGCAGTATAGACAAATAAGAGTGATGCAACCAGACTAAGCAGAGAAGAACCAGTGAATGACTAAACAAAATGAGTCACTAGCATAAAGTAAAACTATGATAATGAGCATAAAATGTCATCTACAAAACCAAGTGTCAAACACACAACCAGAGTTTGAGTACATAAAACCAAGTACATAAATCCATAATAAACTAAATAACTGAAATAAAAAGCATCTATTAAGATCATCATCAGTAGCAGCAGCAGATCTAGCCAATCTCCATCACGGAGCACGAGAAGGTCCTGGAGGGTCTGAAGGACCAG
>JANAVB010034420.1:17803480-17905980 GCA_029216955.1 Iris pallida
ACCTAGTATAACTTTATAAACCTTATAAATAGGTACAATCAACCTAGAACTAGGAAATGACCTAGTTTAACTGTGTTAACCAAGATTTGACTTAGTTTGACCATAGAAGCAAGGCATTGACCTAGTTTGACTATAGAAGTAAGGTATTGACCTAGTTTTACCCGATTGACCTATAATTGGCCTAGAAACTTAGTTTAAGGCTAGTTAAGCATGTTTATATTTTCAATTCACTCATTAAAATTGATATTTCATATTTAGGTCGATGTGACTCTAGTTTGGACCCTAATCCTCACACATTGCACAGGATCCCAGGCAAGTACATGCAGTAATTTATTTTTATTTCCTAATATCGTCTCTATTTCATGATTTAGATATGCTTATCGTGTTCATGTCACTCTTACTACACATGATTAGTGTTTTTATGGATTATATTCAAGATATTTGTATTTCATGATCTTCGTACATCGTATTTATCATGATTCGTACATCTTACGTGTCTTGACTTGAATCTATGAGTACTAGTTATTGGGCGGGGAAATACCTTAGTAGACGTGTGAACTACCCTTTTTGTGCTTCATGTCTAATCGTGTGGATAGCAATGGCACATTTCACGTGTGATTTTTCATATCTTGTAGATAGTAATCACACATTCTTATGTGTTATTTGTCGTATTACTAGAGTCGTTCACATGTCAAACTTGGTATTTCAAACATACAGATGATAGGGTTGTTGGTACAGTTTCATTCTCATTATTTATCATAGTTACTTATTTATTCTCATATTTATTGCTATTGTCTATTTCTATTAATTGTAAGTTTATTCTTACAGTCTTACCTATTTATTATGCCTCAGATATTCTAACTCTTGTTATATAGTTACTATCATGTAATGTTTATCAGTGTTTGTACTTGCTCCAATTCTGATTGGATAACAACATTTTTAGGGATTGATCTGGAGGATTGGTGTCCTATTTATTATGGAATCCAAAAGGGTGTAGCAGCAGAGTTGGCCCCTATAGCTCAAGAGTAGCTTGGAGTAATTGCGGGGAGGTCCAGCCAGATTATCTAGTTTTGTTAGTTTTCTTATTAGTGTTTGGTACCGGATTTGTTTCCGGCAACTTTTATATCTTGGGATATTATATTGGATTTAGACTTGTTGATTGTTGTTCAAATATATTAGATTTGGAATTGGATTCTTTTATATCATTTAGTGCCATATCATATCGTGCTCTTAGATATTATGATTGATTATTGTCATTGCTATATATTTATATCATTTTCCCCTTATGGAGTTGGATATTATTGTAGGATATTGTTAGTTACATATTGATAGACTAAACTGTATTCTACCATGATCTTGTGGCGTAGGCTGGACGTACCTATGTACTCGTGCCCTATCATCCGAGTGTGGGTCGTGACAGCAAGTCTAATCCACTCGGTCTATCTAATAGAGACATCTATCCTACCTCTACAATCTTAAACAATCAATCCTACTTAAGATGTTCTAATAAATATCTTATATTTTTATGATAAAATACAAACCAAGGAGTGTCAAGCACGAGCAATCGTCCTTCCGAAATAGGAAAAGGTGAGAATTTATGGTAAGGAGTTCAAAATAGATGATCAAATGCAATTTTTGAGTTCCAAGGGCGATAGAGGAAATCAAAAGAATTTTCAAGGCAATTGTGGATTGAGATCTAATATATTATCCTATCGCATGCCCTCTCGGTACAGTAACGTAATCGAAACAGCTAACTCGACCTACATGGGCTACCAAAAAATTTGTCATGCCCCAGTCCCAAAAGTTACGGGACTAACACGTGATACGACCAGCTGGTACGTACTCAAGGATGAATCCTAGCTATGGAACCCTCAAGTAATGCACATAATCTGTCGAGATAGAGTCTAAAATGGCGAGTCAACTATATCTCAATCCACAGATAACACTCTTAAGTGGGAACCAGTGCATTAATGTTGATCAAACAATAATACACTGATGCCACTTGAATATACAAGAATTGATAATTTATAATAAAGTTGGCCAAACCTTAATACAATAATCTGAACAAGCTCATAACAAAAATTAAAGCTTGTAAAACTAGGCTATACAGCTGAAGATATCACCATAAAATGTAGAAAACGAAAGAAAGATAAAAGTACCACTAGCAATACCTGAATCATGGAGATACAATCGTCTACCAATCTATCCTTCTATCCTAGCAGTCTCAACAAATATTTGGAGAGATCATCAGGTCCTCAGGGGACTAGCAAGATACATAAAATATGCCTATTGTAACAGTAATAACATGCAAAAAGAGAGAAAAGTAAAATAAATGACAACCAGTAAACCAAAACACCAAGGGATGCTCCTGGTATGGACATTCTTAGTATCGTAATGCCATGGGACGCTCCCGAACTCGAGATAAAAATATAAGCCTATACTACCGTAATGCCATGGGACACACCTGGTCCTAGAGATGGAATAACAAGTCGATAACGAGTCTCTATACCGTAACATCATGGGATGTCACAGTCCTAGAGATAACAAGGCTAATGTCTAACAATCAATCACGACTACAGGTCAAGGCAGGTCAAACTCAAAGGGCGAAGGTAGAAGACTAATCAATATCATCACAATACTCACATAAAACAAACAGTAACACATGATGAACAAATAAGGAACGTGCACATAAAATAAGAAAAATAGCAATAACATGAAGCAACAGGTAATCAAGTATGACTGAAAAGAAATAGCAGTTTAGAAATGCATGAAATATACTGTACAATTCGGCAAGGTATTCTTGCCTGTAACCTCTAGCTGCGCGTATGTCTGAACAACTCCAAAGTCCTCGCTACTTTTATCACGTATGCCTATAATAAATATTTTACTATTAATAGTACACTAATAACTTACTATATGGACTTATTATACATAGACCTTAATAAAGTATTTATACCAAAACTAGTCATATTGACTACTCTACTTAATATAAAATATATAGTATTAAATCTACCTAAAAAAGTAATATATTATTAACATAAAAATATCACTTTTAATCCTAAAAAATATTTATAAATATTATATGATAATAATTAATATATTTTATTCATAGAAAAATAAATGTACAAGTCTTGTATTGATTTTACAACATTATTCCAAGACTTGGTACACGATTTGAGGCCCGAAACAATAAATATTTAATTCTAGAAAAATCATAGAAAATAGCTAAAATAATATTTTTAATATCAAACCTTTCACAAGAAATATTTTAGTAAAGGTATATGAAGTATCAGAACTTTTGGATACAAGGAACATATGATTTTCAGAGTTACTATTTTACGACAAATGTCAAAAAAATTAATAAATATTAAACGAACTCAAAACTCAGCATAAAGATATGCGTTAAAAATCTCTTCATGTCATGTTTCTTATAAAAAATTATTAGGAAGATCTAATCGAACAAAAAATAGGCAAAAATTCACTCGCAATAAATCTGGTATGTTCTGGACACATTGTTGTAGAATTGACGCCCCGGACAAAACGTTTGAAACTGTATGGGTAGCTAATTGGACATGAAAATAGACACAGAGATCTTTCTATTATTTTTGATTTTATGAAAGGATGAGGTAGGGAAGTATACAACACCCTAGATGGAAAACAACATACCTATTGAAACGAATTCAGACTTGGAATCCAACTTCGAGTGACTTCTAAACTTCGCAACTCCTCATAAACTTCGGAAGATTTCTAGGAAGTTAGGGGGTCATGTAAACTTCACAACGAATATTCGGAGAGCGTCACAGGAGGTCGAGAAGGGGTCGAAACTTTCGGTACAACATAAAGTGCTGTCGGTGGCCAAGGCTGAGAGAGAATTTTGGAATTGGACATTTGGGGGAAGGTTTTGTGCCGTGTTGATGGCAATAATTATAGAGGGGTTGTTAGGGTCGTGTTGGTATATATATTAATAGGAGTTGGGCTTTGGTTTGGACTAAATTGGTTAGGATTTAACCCTCCAAAGGATTAATATGGTAATGGATTTCCTTATTGGGTGGGTTGTTTGACCAAGTCAAATATAGAGGATTTAATGCACATGGCTATAATTTAATCACTAAAAATCAAGTAAATATATATCTAATCGATTTTGGCAACCTTAGGTAAGGGTCCTAATAGATTTTCCAGTCAATTTGAACTCGAAAAGTCAACTAAAGGGTTTCATGTGCCAATAGAACATGGGAACTCGATCGAATGGCACACCCTAGACATGTACATCGTAGGCTTGAAATGAGTCAAAACTATATATTGGGTCAAAATTTTTGGATCGGGTTTGGGCCTCAAATCGAAATTAGAAAATATATTAAAATTACGGCGAAGGTGTACTCATCTGAACACGAATATGGAACTTGTTTCCAGGAATTGGTCAATGTTGTCCTTCAAAAATCAAAGCTGCGACAAAATGTCTATATAGCCATAATTAAAAATAAAAAGTGGTTTAATATATAAAAATTATATAAAATTAAAAAAATCTCCAAAAATCAAGATGCATATAACCAAAGACGACTGTATCCTACTTGATTTCTCTAAACCGCCCGATGACATCTCCAGATGACACACTCGGAAGTTTCGTTGCCCAATCAGCGAACGAAGGTCAAGGGAGCAGTGCCCACCGTAGGGATTCAAGGGTGAAGCCCCCGAAAAGTATTCAGATTTCACAATCTGGATATCTTGGGACAGCTGTCATCAAAGAAAGAAAGCTATCATCTATCAAGTGAAAAAGTCAAGCCATGCCATCATCATTTCAAGACTCTGAAGAAGCATGCACCTGCTATGTTATATTTGGAGTCTGTAATAAGTCATAGGAATAATTGTAAACACAAGAAATGGATAAAAAATTGAAAGCTAGGGTAGAAAATAACCCAAGACCATTTTTGGACAATCAAGAGGAAGATCCGACTGATCTCTACGAAAATCCAAAGGATGATCCGAATGGACCACATAATACTTTCTGTGAACTTTCGGATTATCCGACAGACGTCCGAAGAAATCTGATAGATAATCCATCTTATGACCGTTTAAAATCCAACGGTCAAATTATGTACAAAAGCATCTCCAACGGCTCTTTTTATAGTCGTTGGACTATGCAGGTGGATGATCCGACAAACTTTCACAGAAATTCGGCAAATCTTTCGTCAACCAAATAAAAGTTGCATTATTTGTACTTTACATTGCTTTGGTTATAAATAGCCTTAAACCCCTTCAAGGTTGATGCTTTGAACCTAAAAATTTCTAATCTACCAAAGCCTACCCCTAAGCTTTCATTTGCCTATCTACAAATTGTGTTAGAGTAAAGTGAGATCTTCATCTTTGTTGTGAGAAGATCAAACCATCTTATAAAGTGGTTGAAGTTGGAGAGTCTTTGGATCAAAGCTCTCATGAAGTTGGAGAGTATTCAGATAAAATCTCTCGTGTATTAAAGTCGGAGAGGCCTTCGGATAAAAGCTCTTGTGTAAGAAGACGGTGAGTCTTCGAATAAAAGCCTATGTTGTACTATTTGCTGTAATAGTATATTAAATTTGAAGAGAGTTCCGGGGCTGGAGTGCCCTCGAGAGGATGCCAGGATAAAATGGGTATCGATATTTTTTATTTCTTCTTCTCTTGCACTCTTAATCTTTAAATTGCCTATTAGTAATCGTTTAGTGCTTGATTAGTAAGCTTGACCCTATTCAGCCCCTCTCCATCCCTTTAGGGTGCTTTCAATTGGTATTAGAGGAAGGACTCTATTGTTAGGCTTAACATCCTTAGAGTAGATTCGTGTTATTTTTATATGGCATCGTATTTATTCTCCGATAAAGAGGGTTCTATTTCTCGTAGCATAAACAATCATGTTTCTTCTTAATGCAAGAAATGCTCTAAGTAGAAAGCTGTGGCTAAACAATCCTTAGAGATTCTTGATAACCTTCATTCTACAAATGAAGAAAATTCGAAAAAGGTTATTCATTTAGAAGAATCTAATGGGTTGTTGAGAAATAAAAATAATGATTTATTATCTAGACTTGATTCTCAAAACTCATCTTGTGTTTCTTTAAAGAGTTTGAATGAGACTTTAATTTTGAAAATCAAATCTCTTTCCTCATCTACAGAAGATCTCAAGACTCCATCAAATGAGTTAAAACTTATGCATGATTCTTCTATTGATGCTTTAAAGAAACAAAATAATGCTTTTATCTCTAGAATTGCTTTATTTGAATAGGAGAATAATTTATTGAATGCTAAATTTGATTCTCTTACTTGTATGAATGATGATTTGTTGTTAGAACGTAATATTTTTAAAACCAAATATTCTCATACTCACTGTAGAGAGATCTATCATTCTAGTATGTCACATAATCATAACCATACTCATTCCGATACATGTGCACACACTAGTATTAGGTGCTTCTACTACTATCACATTGGACACATGAGTTTAACTTGCCCTATTCATAGGATTTTTTCTACCAACGCTAGAGTAAATAATATATGGGTTCCCAAACCTAACAAATGTGGATTCAAATTTATTTGGGTACCAAAGTCTTCGTCTAATGTTGTAGGTGGAGCTTCTTGTGTCGGGACATAGGACCAAGGAGAATGTTGGTGGTTGCAAAACTCAAAGGTCATCTTCCAAGCAATTGCACCAACACAAGTATGGCTACTTGAGCCACTTCGGTAACATGTTAAACGATTCTTCCTGAATGGTTTATATTTATAGAATCTAGCATGTTTCTATTGATATCTTGCTACTAGCTCTATTGAGATATTTTAGTTGTTTATTATATTGATCAATATGAGATATGATACTAGCATGCTTAGTTAATTCTCTTGTAATTCTTTTATCTAGCATGACTAGCTGTTAAGCTTAAATGATTAGTTCACACTATGTAGTCTTTTACTCATTTTCTTTTAGGGTGACACATTTATCTATGCATGCTCTTTATTCTTAGTCTTTATTTTCGAAGCATGCATATCACATTTATCTACATATTTTTGTTTTGAGTTAATGTATTTTTTACTCTCCGTCTTTAAGTTTTTTTTAAATAGTTACTATTTATCGATTTGCTTTTGAATGTCTTATTTAATATGATCGATTTTTCATAAAAATATATGCTTAGTACTAGTTTCTTTTTACTTGTAAAGCATATCCTTATACTTTTATTTATAACTTGGTGCTTGCATATATATTGACCATTGATTCTCTCATTCCTTTTTAATCAATTATTGAATCAATTAGTACTTTTCCTATTAAAGTCTATTTCTAATGGTTTTAGATTTGTAATGGCTTTTTCGATTCTTCTTTAAGGATACTGGTCTATGTGATTAAATTTTTAGTTTATGTATTGTTCATTATTCCTTATAGGTCTATGTATGAATATCGATTTTGTGACCATATAAGTCAAGCTCATGTTCAAATTTATTTTTGAAGAGTATTCAATACTTATATCTTCAAACTTGTGGTTACCTCATATTTTTACTGTTGATTCTCATGTCTATTTTGATTAACATCTTGTGAATCAATTATGTATTTTCCTAATAAAGCATATTTATATTTGTTTAAATTTGTGATAGCTTTCCAAATATTCATTAAGGTTACATGACTATATATATTTAATTTCTATTTATATGTAGTTCATGTATTTCTTATATTAATATATATTTTCATATAAATATCTTTATGGAGGCATATGAGTAAAGCTCAAGTTTTATATTAATTTGAAGAGTATTTAGTTATACGTGTTATCTTCAAACCGGTGCTTACCTAACATTTTAGCTATTGGTTCTTTTGTTCTATTTGTATTATCTCTCTTTGAATCAATTAGCTCCTTTCCTAAAGCCCTTCTTACGAATATCTTCTTGGCCTTTTGGTTGACATTTTGGATACATGATTTTAATTGAATTTTGAATCTTCTCATGTATGCCTATTTTAGATATATATAGTTTTATATGTATTAATGATTCCTAACTTTTGATATTTATTTGTATTATTTTTTTAAGTTGGGATGTTGAGAAAAAATATTTATTAATGTCTTGCTCATGACTATTTATGCTTGTTCATTTAAGAATCACGTGGTTTTGTGCTTTATCTTATATTTTATTTTTCATATTTAATTAGTGCACATTTTTTAGTCTATATCTTCTATATTTTCTCTATAGTGCACTATGAAAGCTTTTGAAAAATGTGCTTCCTGCTATGTTTAGCTATTTAGCTTTCTTGATCTTAATCATCTTTTCTTGCTTATTTCTTGGATTTATGCTTCTTTAGAATTATTGTTGCCTAATACTTTTGTAGCACATAAGGATACATGTAATTGATACATCATATTTTTTATGTCTTTATCTACTATGGTTTGAGCTTTTGTGTTGAGATTTTCCATTTCTAGATAATACACTTATTTTATAATGGCTATAATATTTTGCATTCTCTAGATCGATTTATTACTTCTTCTTTTTTTTATCTTGGATTGATCTCAATACTTGGTAAAAAAGGGTCGTTTTATCGTAATTTCATGAATATCTTTTTAGGCTTATTTTGATAAATCTTTATGCTCTTATCCTTGCTTAATGAAGAGTCTATAAATTATTTTGTTCATTCAAAATGTGTTGCTCATATTGTGTACATTATGCTTAAGCAAGTATTTTTAGTATTTAGTGACTTAAGATTTAATGAGTACATTTGTCTTGTTAATATTTTACCTCATTAATCTTAATTGGTTTTATAGGTTGCTCATTTATGATATTATTAATTTATACAATCTTAGTTCACTTCAACTTATCTAGCTATTGTTTCACTTTTCAATATATATGATATGCTAGTTTTATAAAAAATAAGATTTGTGAATTGCCTTGGTATGATTTGTATTCTATTTTAGATACATATGTTTGTCCTCTAAAACTAGTTGACAAATCTTTGATTTAATCTTATTTTTCATGGAGACTTGTGATTCCTTCTTTAGTTTCCTTCCATACTAGTTATTAGTAAGCATCTCTTAAAATTCTCTCATTTTTGAGTCATGATTTAACCATATTATCATTTCCATCTCATTTTTATCTATTAAGTATTCTTCTAAATGAGATTGACTATTTTCCATATCTTCCATTGATTTATGAGATTTTATTATAAATATAGATTTGGGATTTTCTTTTAATGAGATTTATTGTTGGATCATATTTACTCATTTATTTTCTTTATGAATGATCCTAATGATTGAGTAGTCCTAAATTATCTAATTATGTGATTATCAATTTAAGTTATTACTCTACTTTGACTACTCATGGAATATCACATATGGCCTTTGCTATTTGAACTTTATTGGTTTTTTATTTAGTATTAGCATGGTTGGGTTATTACCCGTTGATGGGTACAAATATGATAAAAACATATTTGGTCCATGCATAGTAATAAATTGGTTCATTCTCGCTTAATTAGATAATCATGGACATGATATCTTATTTGTGTTTTGTTAGTTTTTGAATTCTTTGAGCAATATTGTGATTATCATCATGATTTTTTTAATTGACTTTATTCTTTTTCATGATGGCATTTTCCCAAAAGGTAACATGCATTCACTACAAGAAAAAAGTGTTTTAAGGACACTATAAAAGTGTCGTTATTTACTTTCCATGGCGCTTTTTAAGTGCTGAGTATAGGGGTGTCGTAGAAAGTTTTTTTTATATCAACGACACTTTCATAGTGCCATGTAATAAATTTATTACGATAGTTTTCGAATGTCGTGTAATAGAATTTTATGGCATGTTACTGGTGTCATCTTAACGTGATTCAATGACAGTTGAGAAATGTCGCCACAAATTTTTTGGACTTTCAACGACACGACAAAAATGCCATATAATCACTTTATGATAACATTTTTTCAATGTCCCGTAATATGTTTTTCACGACAATCTGCTGGTGTCATCTTAATGTTATGGATATTTTTTTACAACACTTTTTATGTGCAGTCTAAACATAGAAATCATAAATATTAGTAATGCCACGACACCTTATATGTGTTATCTAATTCAAATGGACGACACATATTATATGCCTTCAAAATATCATCAGAATATATGAAATATAAATTAATTACATTTATATATTTATTTTCATATAATTCAACAAAATCAATTTCCCAATTAACAAAACATAATGTACCAACATTATCATATATTAAAAAATATCTCAAATCCATACAAAGTCTCAATAAAATGTAATATTGAGAACAACAACAATGTCTACTACATAAATAACAAAGTCTATTACATAACATGTATAGTCTACTACTACTTAGCGCCTAGCTCTTTCCAGCATCAAACTCGAACTAATCCAAGCTCATCAATCGATCTGCATACGAAAAGATGAGAATTAATATTTTAGCTTTCAAACTAACCATGCAAATGCTACTGAAAAACAAGCATTAAAATTAATATTTCGACTTTTAAATTCACCATACAAAATAATGCATTTACGAAAAACAAGCTAGTCTGAAACGAGAACCATATGGTACAAGGATAGAAAAAAATGCTACTAGCTAGCTTTGTTATTTATGATGCAAATAAAAATTCCATGCCTACCAAACTACAATTGGTTATCAAGTAAACAAGGGTTAAGCAAGTGGTGTGTGTGGTAAACTAAAAGTGTTGATTTCCTTGGATACTGAAAAGGGGATTTAGCAATACAACTTACCAAGTCCATCAATGGTACCAGGATCAAAAAGCTAAAATTTGAAGAGTTGTTCATAAATAAAAAAAGGCTTAAAAGAATGGCTTAAAGTTTTGGTGGCATACTTGAAGTAGATGAATTTCTACTTGACAGTCCAAAATCAAGACATACAAAGATTGCTAAAAAAACTAGAAGCTTGCAAATATTGGTCCAAAAGTTCATGGGTTTCACTTGGACATACCTGGAGAAGCTCGTTATTATTAATTGTGGTCATTTCCAAAAGTTCATAAATTTTAGTAATTTAACAATTTGTCGGACATTGATACTCTGAATAAAGGACTTGCATCTCTCTGTACCGACAAATTCCTTTGAGATATAAACAATTTTAGTAGTATGAAATCAAGATACCTTCAAATCAAGCTTTTTAATAATGATGTGGTGGGGAACAATGAATTACATGCCTCCTGCTTATGAAAAACAACAGGACAGGCCTCATATGTTGACCTGATGAAGAAAATAACCTCCCCTACGAAGGTCCAGGAATCTTAGATATATGACGGACCCTCTTCATTACTTTCAAACAAATGTATGGTTTGGTTTCTTCAAACTGACACTCGTTAAGTAATAGAAGCACATAGATAATAGATAATCATCTAAAGGCTAAATGAACTAATATGAGCAACGTTACAGATAAACAAGAGAGTTATGATTTCAGGCCATGTCAGTATGCTAATGCAAAATCCTGCATAATACAAAAATTACTTGCCTCACAATGTGGTATTCAGCAAGTGTAAGGTGATGTTAAACAAAATAACAATACTATCATCAACCTATATTTTTACACCATATTCTTATACCAAAGTTATTATAAAGAAGCATGTGAGTATGCTAGGTTATTTTAACTACTAGCAAATATAGAAATGAATCTGTGGTGATTAAAATCCATATGATGACCAGGATCAGGGGATAAAAGATGAAAGGTGAAGTTAACGAGAAGATAGAGAACTCATACAGAAAGATAGGTGAACCAAATAGACATATGTAATAGAAAATCTACAATATAAATATGATGTCCACTAAAAGGATTTACTGCCTGCTGCCCTTTGATTGAACAAGTTCCTCCCATTTGTTCTCCACAATAGGACTCGGGTGGTGATGACTCCCTAGACCCTTGTTTTTCCTCAGCCAAGGGGTAAAGTTTATTAAAATAAAGCTTAATTTCCAAGAAGGGAAGCAAGAAGCAAAGAACACCCTGGACTTGGTTCACTAAAATCACCAAGTCCATCCACAGAGCCATACCATGATTGCATTTTGTTTAACATTACCTTACACTTGCATTACCCATCCACAGAGCCATACCATTTTATATTTGCCACCCAAGGCCTGAAAAAAATTAGCAAGCGAGACTAAGGGGATGTTGTGCAATAAACACCCTCTCTGTCTGATATTGGCCTTTAATTTTGTAGAGTGGTGGCAGAAGCAGCATGCGTGAATTGACTCAACGGTTGAGAGATTATGAATACCGTGATGTTATTTGCACTCAGGCATCTCTAACACACTAGCTGATCTCCGCTTTGCTCAGTCCCATCAGCCTAGTGACCCTGGCTTCTTTTCCCGAGATCCTATTTTTTTTTGGCTATCGTGTTGAGGATCAGAAAATACGCTAGTACTTCAATCCTGCTGGCACATTTGACTGGTTCAGATCTTCTGTTGAGCCTGCTCATACTTCTGGTGGTGATGACGACATGACGATTCTGTCGATCAGGACATAGGCAAGGATTGATGATATCTAGCTGTCTTTGTCTTTAGCCTAGATATTATGTTTAGTAGATTTCTATCTATTGTCATCATGTCTTAGAAATGTCTTACATTCTGAGAACATGTAGTATTATTTTATGAAGTTTTTATTTTTTTATTTTTCTAGTTGCTTGTATGGATTAAAACTCTTTCAATTTCATCTGTACTAAGTGCATGTTTTCTTTACGGATGATAGTAGTTTTTATTTGTATTTTTCTCTTTTGGCAATATGGACATACCTTATACTTAGTAGTTTAGCTTAAATATAGCTTCTTATATATAACTGCTCTGAGACATATATGCTTTATTGTTACTATCTCTTTTTTACGTTTGTCTTTTTGTACGCATAAAATACGGGAGAGTATTTTGGTAAATGACAACGGGGGAGAAAATACAATGCTTGTCATGAAGAGAGGGTACAACTACAACTTTGAAAGTTTTTTTTTTATCAAGGTGTTATATCGGTTAAGGTTTGTCAATTATCAAAATTGGGAAGAATGTTGGCCCATTGGTCACGGTCGAACCGCTTTTGATAATCGTCTAAACTCGGAATCTATATAAGGGCTACTCACAACGGATTACAACAATAAGTACTGCTACCATTCGAGATTTGCTCAATCGTCGCGTCTGTATTTTCCATTCTCAAATGTATTTTACACAATTTTATTGAGTTTAGGAAAAATATAAACCGTATCGTACTGACAAATAGACTTGACCATAAATGTTTTTCAAACTACCCAACTTTGTTTACAAATAAACTTGTTTTAAACAAACGCAAAAATTCGTATTTAAAAACAGCCCAAAAAGCCTAAAACCCAGTTTTAGAATCTGGATTCTGACCTAAACAGTTATACCAGAGTTTGGACAGAGTTCGGCCCAAAATAGACGCAAACTCGGGTACATGATTTGGTAAAACCTATAAACATGTTCTTTCCGCAGAATCGGCTGCAACGGTCAAATTTTTCAATGTTTAGCATCCGAATTCAACCAGAACTCGGTTTTCAGCAATCCTACAAATGGAGAAGAGTTTTTCATTCTAAATCACTCATTCACTTTCTATCTTCTCCTCTTAGCTTTCTAAGCTATTCAAAGCCTTCATTTTCAAATACCAAGCATGTTTTACAACCTCTAGTCTACTTGCCAGTACGGTACGGTCTAGAAGTTTCAGAGACTTGTAATCAGAGACTTGATCAAGAAGTTCACACTTCACAATTGAAGTCGGTCAAGCACTTCGGATCTAAGCTCGGTGTTGTAAAGAGCTGCAAGTGCTCGGTTAAAGCTTGTGTTTTCAATAGTGGATTTTAACTCGGAGCAAGAGTCCTCCGGCCTGGACTAATCTTCATAAGAGGAAAACCATGATATATCGCTGTATTTGCGTTTGATCTATGTCCCTCTTATTTACTATTTTTATATAACTGTGACATAACCACTACGACACGATAGTGATATAGTAGTGTTTATTTTTTAATTAGTAGTATTTCGCTGTACACTCTATTCACCCTCTCTAGAGTATATATTGCTTAACATATCGGTCCTACAGACACAAGAATGTTGAAATTCAATACCCTTAGTAAAAAAAATGAACGTAAAGAAATAAATTCTCTACCATTATCAATTCAAATTATTTTGATTTGGGAGTTAGATTGAGCCGAAATAAAAGTAAAGAAAGATATAAGTAGTATAGGGGCATATGATTTATATGCCATAAGGAATAACCATGTACAACAAGTAAAATCAACAACAATGGTTAGAAAAAAGAGCCCCTGAATGTGTTGGATGTTTATAAGGACCCCAAATATCATAATGTATTATTGAAAAGATAAATGAAAGGAAATATTACTAGACATAAAAGGTAAACGAGTTTATTTCGTTAATTGACAAACGTCACAATTATTCTCAAAAGGTCATTAAAAGAGGAAACAAACTTAGATCTACATGGAGACATGCAGGAGGTGGGTGATCAAGACGAAGATGGAAGGTGGTATCGAAAGCGGTGGTACGCCATGTCAAATCCCTATTTTGAAAATAGGTATATGACTGTATTTGATAATTTGGTAATTTTAAATTTTGTATTTGTTTAAATTTTTATTTTCTGGACTTGGGTTCGCTTGGCAGTTTAGGCCTGACAATTGATCATTGTTCCCATTGAATTGTTATCAATATTATTTATTATTATCATTACTACTATCATTTTTTATTATTATTATTAATCCAAATATCTGCCCCCCTCTCTAACCTAACCTCTCTTTCCTCTCTCAGCTCACAGCAGTCGCCCCCCCCCCCAATTCTTTTTCCGTCTCTCTCTCTCCCGAAATCACTCTCTCCCCTCTCTTCCTGGAGCATAGCTGCCGCCCCCCCTTTCTTTACATCTCTCTCCCTCCATCAGCTCTCCTCTCCTTCACTCACTCTCCTCCCCCACCCTCCTCCCTCACCCTCTCCCCGAGCCCTCTCTCTCCCGACGACCGGCCCGGCTACCTCCGCCGTGGCCACCCTCCTAGCCACCATCACCGCCAGCGCCATCATCTCTACCACCACTTCCAGCGCCACCGTCATTATCGCCACCCTCGGCCTCCACCGCGACCGCCACCACCAGGACCACTTCCACCGCCGCCAACATCGCCGTCTCCGACTCCTCCGCCTCTTCTTCTCGGTGTAACGCCACCGCTGTCACCCTTCCTTTGCCGCGGAGCCGCCCCGATCTGGCCGCACCGCCGACGGGCTCCTCCGTCTCCCTCTTCTCTTCTTCCCCGGTGAGCCGCCGTCTGCCTCGATGGCCGTACCAGCTTCGAGTGGCTGGTCGCCCTTGGGCCACGCGCTGCTCGAGCAGCGTACAGCCTTGGGTGTCCGCTCTCCTCGGGCCGCGTACCCCCTCGAACAGTGTGCTATCTCATGCAGTGTGCTGCCTCGAGCAGCGCACCCTTGACTTGCGTGCCCCTTGTTCTCCGTGCTTCTCGGAATGTGCACCTTGATTTGTGCACTGTCCCAATTTTTGTGTACCTTGATTCACGCATTGCCTTAGACAGCGGGAAGCCTCGAGCCCCGCACAGTCTCGGGTACCTTACCACCTTAAGTTGTGTATTGCCTCGATTTCTGTGCCTCGGCCTTTGTGCCTACCTCGTGATCCGTGTCGCACCAATTTGCGTGCACATACCAGTTTACGTGCCGTATTGGTTTGTATGCCAACTTGGACTTTGTGTCATCTCGATTCGCGTGTGTGCCTTGATTTGCGTGTCGCATTGATTCGTGCGCCATCCCGATATTCGTGATCTATCGATCTACACATACGTCTCGGTTTGCGTACATGTTATATTTCTCGTACGTCTCAATCTTCGTGTCATCTCGATTCTCGTGTGCATTTCGATTTACGTACACGTCTCGGTTTGCATGTCTGTATCGATCCGTGTGCCTCGGTTTCCGTGTCAGATCCCTGTACTGCTTGTGGGACCTACGCAGTATAGCCTCCTACCATCCTCCATGATTTCTGTCATTATTTTATTACTATATTCTAATGATTGCTTATTATGTGTTCCGAGGACCTCGATGGACGTGCTACCATGGATCCCGACCGCCGAGGACTTGCTTACCTAGCCGAGCCCTCTAGGCAAGTACCCCTTGCTCATCAACGGCTCTTGCCCTCTCTCCTAGATTTTAATTTATTTAATTAATTTTAGTTGTAAATGTATAACCATGAGTAGTGTAGCATATTAGTAGAACTACCATGATGATAACTTAGGATAGCATGGTTCGATACCGGGTTAGGCCGTATCGGACAACTCGGACGGGTCATCCACACCTCCGAGGGAGTAAAACTTTGATACCGAAGGGGGTATCAAAGTTTTGATACCCCTATGTATGACAAGTGGGGACCCCTCAATATTTATGTATATATATATGTTTACACATTTTACGAAGAGGGAGGGGCCCACATGTCATTCATAGAGGGTATCAAAACTTTGATACCCCCTTCGGTATCAAAGTTTTATCCCCTCCGAGCACACGAGCACGACTCACATGTATGGATTGTCCCCATATGTCCCGTGTCCGACTCGCGGCCGGGTAATGGTTTTGGCTAACTATGTTTGTGACTCTGCTTGTGGCTTGGATTATGACTGTGGGTCTGTGATGTGCCCTGTGTTGCGATTCTTGTTGCATGAGTTGGCTTGGCGCCCAGTACGCATCGTAGTGCTGCTGGAGGCCGAGACTTAGTACTCTCGGCTATGGTTTGGTTTCCAGTACGCATGGTAGCGCTGCTGGAAGCTGAGACTTAGTGTTCTCAGCCTGCGATTCTGCGACGGGTTGTGCCGAGTTGATTTAGCCCCAATTCGCTGGGTGCTCCCATCCAGAATACAAAGGAGACTCTGCCAAAATTTTTCCAGAATTCCCGGTCGGGAATTTTGTTCGAAGAATTAGGCAAAACCATTCATTTGGTTTGCTAATCTAGACTAGCGCTTACTTGTTTTAGATATAGTGGCCTGATTCCAGTACTTGTTAGGTAGACTCCGGACTAGACTAGTCGCCTAGCTCTTGACCTGTCTTGTCAGTCGGATAGCGTAAGGAGCGCGGTTCCACTTGGGAGACGGTCTGCAACCCTGGTCCTTGTTTGGTTTAAGGGTTATGGATCTGCTTCAGAGCGATTCATGCAACCCTTGCCATTTTCCGACGACATAATTAATAGACTCTTGTTTCCCTCCGACCATTCTTTCTAAGAGTTACCCTAGTCTAGCCAGCTAGGACTTATAGTTGTCCTATGTATCAGGATTTGTGATTTTTGGATATAACTGAGGATTGAGTATTGTGGAGAGTATGATCTCGAAATATTGATTGATAGACTCACGTGGATTCTTGGATAGTGTCGCTATTTCTTTTGATGGTGTTCTAATTTGATCATATATGACTATGTGGATTCTTGAATTTTGTTGACCGCGAGTGTTTCGCAGAACAAGGAGAATATCGAGGGTATTCCTATATGATTTTTACTTCACAAATGCCCAAAACCTGGTTTTTTGCTATATCTTGGTAGTGGTGCGACTTGTTTGATGATAGCTTGTGATCATTGATTCAGAGGATTCTTGTGAGCCAGAGGGCCTAGTATTGTTTATAGTGATGGGCTTGGTATTTGGTGATTGTCTTTCTTGACGTGATATTCACTCCATCGTGGATGGAAGACTCCTGATAGATTGATCCGGTGGATAGACCGACTTGATGATTAGAGCTGTAGGCTCCCTTGTATACTTGATGGGATATTATAGTAGAGATCTCGACCATGTACTTGACCTGATATCCATGCCACGATATGGGCAGATGACTTCTTGTGACTGACAGATTTGTCCTTGTTTCCGACATGACTACTTATATCCAAGCTATAAGTCCAGCTTACCCTTTGAGGTACTGGCCCTAATTTTGCACTGCGGTGCTCCTTGTCTACTGGCACTTGAGGTGCTACTTCTATGATTATATGGCATTGCGATGCCATCTTGATATTCTAGCTATATGATATGATTACCTACACGGGTACCCTGGTAGTTGGACTATAGTCTTAGCGTGGTCAGGATTGATTGATTGCTTGTGCATTACGCTACAGTTGAATCACAACTGGGACTATCGGTGCCGAGGTTGATTCTTACTTAGCGTTCCCGTACAGAGGTACGACATCTAGGAGGGTGATCATGTGACCGCAACATGTGATCCTGGATAACTGTATGGATAATCTAGGTAACTTAAACTGGTAGAGGCATTGGGAGGGAACGAAATCCCGAGATAGTGCAATACTAGCCTTAATACAAACATTAGTCATGATTTGCAGGCTGGCCGCCACGGACGTTGTTTCCGTTTGCACTAGTGGATGGCAGTATCCGACTACTATTATGTACTATGTACTTCTCTTGCTCGCACGGTGGCCCTACGAGGGATCGGTGCTTATCTTGTCTTGTTATACTTGGCCCCGCTAGCCTTGCTGGGACGACACGATCTGAGGATTCCTATACTTGCATTGTTGGGGTAACCCAACCACCACATAGAATGCCATAGTCATTTCAGTGGCCGCTTATTCACTTAATTATTTGGCTTGTTGCTTGCACAGTCGACTGATTTCTAGTTACAGTCGACGATGCGGGTATTATTGGATGTTAGGGAGATTGTGATGATTGTTGGTTATCTAGCTATATTAGTTGTGGATTGCTAGCGTACATTGGTACCGCATGACCCCTACCCTCATTTACTGTTCATATATGCTCTCCTGCTTCATATTTTATCCTGCTGGCTTTTTTTCGCCCGTTCTTGAGCCTTCTTTTCTGGTACTTGCTACGGTTAGCCTAACCAACCCTGGTTGTTCCCAGATTGCCTATGACCAACCCTGTGGATCTTCCAGACTTGACTTGGGAGATGTGCTTCAGTTTTCGACCGTGCTAGGAACTGTGGGAAGGTATACTCATCTACATTATTATCCTGTATTACAGATTTCCTGATTATCATATGAGTATTTCCTGCTTTCCATATGATTCTCTCTCTTGCTTAGTATTTCATTGTTATTGTTGTGGATATAAGATCAAATTTAGGCCATAGAATGATTGCATGCTAGGATACCCAGCAAGATTGACAGCCATCATCGCCGTATAACGTATTCGTACCTTATACGGTGTAGCTGGCCGACGTTCGTCCCCGTATTCCGGTACTGGGGCATGACACAGTTTTAGTGGTGGCCCATGTAGGTCTCGTTTTGAGATATTATTGGGTATCACATGATTATTGATCTCAGTCCACTATTCCTTTGTATTCCTACTTGTTACACTTGTCTTTTGCTCACTTGAACTTGAATTGGTCCTCATCTCTAATTGAACCTATCTTTCTTGGCTATGTCTTATTCGTTGTTATCTACCCCTGATCCTTGTTCGATAGATATGATCATATTGTTGGCCATGCCAATCGCTTTATCAGACAAGACGTTGTCTTGTCTCCATTATTGAGTTACTTGATTTTCTATTTTAGGTTCTGTACTCTCTACCGATGCATCACCTTGTTTGATTCTCCTGTTATCCAAATTCGTGCGTTGACTTCGTGTTGACTTAGTATCATTATCGCCCTCTTCGAGCGTTGGCTTGATTGTTGCGGAAGGAAGATTTCATCAGGACTCTGAGATTGGATATTTAACATTTGTTGAGTATCCAAGGGATATTCTCGTATCAATTCGACTCCCTTGATTCCAGACAGTTTCGCACTCATGATTATCTGTTACAGATATTATTTTGATTATAGATATACTCTCTATATAGTACATTTTGCATGTATTTTGGATATAGAGTATTTTTCTAGAAAACTATAGCTTGTGGTTATTATTGAAGGTATTTTGATGTATGTTACGATTCACCTAGATTTTTTGATTATTTTTCTAGAACCGCCTTGTTACATTGTTAGATGTTTTGTGATTTCAGTGAATTGGACATTTGGGTTATGAATTTGATTCGTTTTGGGTATTTGTCAAGAGTACCGGGTGACCATAGTATACCTTGACGCCGTGGTAACGAAAGGAGCAGCCGCTCGATTATAGTGTCATGGTGAATCTTTTGCAACCATTTCGGATGGCGTGGCAAGGAATGACCATGATACACAATTTTTGGATATTAGGAAACTACGGTCGTCGGTTCGAGACATATATCCCGTGTTTTATGATTTTATGCGAATTTTCATGCAGTGGGGCTTTCAGGTTTTCTGATACTGTTTTCGATATTTTGTACTTGTTTTGATTTATGAAGTTATTTCGTGCATGTGAGATTACGATTTTTCGAGATTCTTTCGGTGTCTTGGATTTACATTACGAGTTGATTTGTGTAGTTAGACATTATTCCCTTTGTTGTTTTCATATTGAGGTTTTGTTCATATTTTGTTGTATTACTTGGTTTCTGTAAGGTGGGTAAAGTTTTCGTGATATGTATATACTAGTTTTGAAAATCCTATTTTTTATAATTTTGAAATTTCAAGGACGAAATTTTTGTAAGGTAAATCCCTATTTTAAAAATAGGTATATGACCGTATTTGATAATTTGGTAATTTTAAATTTCGTCTTTGTTTAAATTTTTATTTTCTGGACTTGGATTGGCTTGGCAGTTTAGGCCTGACATTTGATCATTGTTCCTATTGAATTGTTATCAATATTAATTTATTATTTTTTGGGGTTAATATGGTTAGCTCTTATTAAATTAATTCTATTACTATTATTGTTATTATCATTACTACTATTATTATTTATTATTATTAATCCTAATATCTACCCCCCCTCTCTCTAACCTAACCTCTCTTCCCTCTCTCAGCTCACAACCGTCCCCCTATTCTTTTTCCCTCTCTCCCTCTCTTCCAAAATCACTCTCCCCCCTCTCTTCCTGGAGCACATCCGCCGCCCCCCTTTCTTTACATCTCTCTCTCTCCCTCAACTCTCCTCTCCCGCACTCACTCTCCTTCCTCACCCTCTCCCTGAGCCCTCTCTCCCTCGACAACCGGCCCGGCTACCTCTGTCGCGGCCACCCTCGTAGCCACCATCACCGCCAGAGCCATTATCTCTACCACTACTTCCAGCGCCACCCTCGCCACCATCATCGTCGCCACCCCCGGCCTCCACCGCGACCGCCACCACCAGCACCACTTCCATCGCCGCCAACGTCGTCGTCTCCGACTCCTTTGCCTCTTCTTCTCGGTGCAGTGCCACCACTGCCGCCCTTCTTTTGCCGCAGAGCCGTCCCGACTTGGCCGCACTGCCGACTGGCTCCTCCGCCTCCCTCTTCTCATCTTCCCCGGCGAGCCGTCGTCTGCCTCGCTGGCCGTGCCAGCCTCCAGTGGCGGGTCGCCCTTGGGCCCCGCGCTGCTCGAGCAGCGTACAGCCTTGGGTGTCCGCTCTCCTCGGGCCGCGTGTCCCCTCAAACAGTACGCTGCCTCGAGCAGCACACCCTTGACTTGCGTGCACCCCCCGTTCTCCGTGCTTCTCGGGACGTGCACCTTAATTTGTGTGCTGTCCCGATTTTCGTACACCTCGATTTAGGCGCTGCCTTGGGCAACGGGACGCCTCGAACCCTGCACTGCCTCGGGTACCGTGCCACCTTAAGTTGTGCATTGCCTTGGTTTCTGTGCCTCGGCTTTTGTGCCTACCTCGTGATCCCGTGTTGCACCGATTTGCATGCACGTACCAGTTTGCATGTCGTATTGGTTTGCGTGCCACCTTGGACTTCGTGTCATCTTAATTTGCTTGCGTGCCTCGATTTGCGTGTCGTATTGATTCGTGCACCATCCCGATATTCATGATCCCTCGATCTTAGTATACATCTCGGTTTGCGTGCATGTTATATTTCCTGTACGTCTTGATCTTCGTGTCATCTCGATTCTCTTGTACATTTTGATTTACGTACATGTCTCGGTTTACGTGTCCGTATCGATCTGCGTGCCTTAGTTTTCGTGCCAGATCCCTATACTGCTTGCGGGACCTACGCGGTATAGCCTCCTGCCATCCTCCGTGATTTTTGTCATTATTTTATTAGTATATCGTAATGATTGCTTATTATGTGTTCCGAGGACCTCGATGGACGTGCTACCATAGATCCCGACTGCCGAGGACTTGCTTACCTAGCCGAGCCCTCTAGGCAAGTACCCCTTGCTCATCGACGGCTCTTGCCCTCTCTCCTGGATTTTATTGTATTTAATTAATTGTAGTTGTAAATGTATAACCATGAGTAGTGTAGCATATTAGTAGAACTGCCATGATGATAACTGAGGATAGCTTGGTTCGATACCGGGTTAGGCCGTATCGGACAACTCGGACGGGTCATCCACACCTCCGAGGACATGAGCACGACTCACATGTATGGATTGTCCCCATATGCCCCGTGTCCGACTCGCGGTCGGGTAACGACTTTGGCTAACTATGTCTGTGACTCTGCTTGTGGCTTGGATTATGACTGTGGGTCTGTGATGCGCCCTGCGTGGCGATTCTTGTTGCATGAGTTGGCTTGGCGCCCGGTACGCATCGTAGTGCTGCTGGAGGCCGAGACTTAGTGTTCTCGGCTATGGTTTGGTTTCCAGTACGCATGGTAGCGCTGCTGGAAGCTGAGACTTAGTGTTCTCAGCCTGTGATTCTGCGGCGGGTTGCGTCGAGTGGATTTAGCCCCAATTCGCTGGGTGCTCCCGTCTGTAGAGGCTGAAAATTAAACTGTGCCACCCATTAAGGTATTCAAATCATCAAATGGCGTTAAAAATTATATTGTGTCGAACAAACAAGTTGCTTAGCATCAAGTTGGGCCAACGCCAAGTTGTGCTGGAGTCAGGTTGTGCGAGGGCTACGTGGCGTACTTCCTCGAGAAGCTGTAATGACGTCATCATTATCTGACAACTGACAGCATGGAGATTAAGGAAAATCCATTCGAATCCCGCGCAACGCGACGCTCGAGAAGATTTTGTCAGCATGTAATTAATGCTGACAGATGGTTCGCGCAAGTCACTGAATGGCGCGAGGATTAATCAGTACAGCATAGCCTAGTCAAAGGCGCCAGTTGTTAAGTTGTGTCTATGCGCAGCCTGAAAAATTGGTGCCACTTGATCAACTCTTATTTTAAAAACAGGGTGACGTGGCGCGCAAGCCATCAACTTCGCAGAGCGTTCCCACTACACTGTCCACGACCACGTGCATCTCAATCAACTGATGCCACGCGTCTACAGCAGTTGGTGCAAACCGCTCACGCAGGTTGTTGCATTGCGCCCATGCGCAACCTGATGAAGCACGTGCAAAGTAATCAAATGGTGTTCAGGACAGAGTGACGTGGCACGCAAGCCACTAACTTCGTAGAACATGCCCACTACACTGCTCACGACCACGTGCATCTCAATCAAACGATGCCACGTGTCCACAGCAGTTAGTACAACCGTTTGCACAAGTGAACAGGAGGCGTGCAACCTGAAGCGCGCGCAATCCAAAATAACTAATAAATAGTTATTTCAAGAACTCTATAAAAAGGGTTTAAATCAATCACAAAACATCAAGAGTGATCATAATCACCTGCTAAAGTGCTGCTGTATTCTCCAGAGGCTCATGTCTTTGATATCACATCGTCCAAGGGATAAAGTGATCGTCTTCTGATCAGATTCCTATAGTTGTACTTTTCCAGAAATCAATTGTACTCCTGTACTCTTTTTCTTAGTTTGTAATAAAACTTTTTGTTCTTTGCAAACAAAATGGCGACTCTCCTGGGGACGACTTTCTCCTCCGACGAGAAAGTGACAACTCAATGTGATACCACGTCAATCGACAAGACGTAGAAGACCCTGGTCGTTCAGGTCGACCAGACTGCCTACGAGACCATGATCAATGTTGGGGGTGCCAAGCGCACTACTGTCGCTGTTAAGAGCAAGACACGCTCTATTTGGACTCCTAAGTACTCGGTGGCGCAATCTCCTGCCTCTGCGCAACTTGCGCCCATCACTGCTTCGGCGCAACCTAAGGGAAACAGCCCTTTGGCTAATCCCTCTACTTCTCCGATTCTAAAATTGAAGGAAACTCTGCCTCGACACTTTGTTGTCCAAAATAAAGGAAAGTGCCCCTTGGCCTTCTCCTCTCTGGCACAACCTGTATCTGTTCCTGCTTCTGCACAACTTGCACCCATCAATGCTTCGGCGCAACCTAAGGGAAATAGCCCTTTGGCTAATCCCTCTATTTCTCTGACTCTGAAATTGAAGAAGACTCTGTCTCGACACACTGTTGTCCAAAATAAAGGAAAGCGCCCTTTAGCCTTTTCTTCTCCGGCGCAACTTGCGCATGTTCGTGCTTCAGTGCAACTTGCGCATGTTTCTGCTCCTGTACAACTTGCGCAGGTTCATGTCTTGGTGCAACCCGCATGTACTTCTGCACTAGCGTAATGTAAAGAGAAGCACACTTTCCCACCAAATCAGAAGTTTAGTGAGAAATCACTAAATCAAGGAAAACGCACTTTTTTTCCTTATTCTGCTCGAGTAGTTGACTGGATGGAAAGTACTGCTCTCCTTAACAGAGACAACCAAACCTCTGTCAGGAAAATGAGTTCCATTCAGAAAAACCTTCCATGCAAAAGGGCATTATGCCTACTCTAAAGAGATCAGGGAAAGATCTACTAACCTTATGTATTTCAAGATCCGGACGAGGCAAACTACTTGTACAAGCAGCTCCTCTGTTAAACTTGCGCACCTATATCAACAGGTGATAATTAGGCTCAACCTCGGGAAATCACAAGATGTATCAAGCACAATCTGCACCAGTTGCTAACTTACACCAGAGGAAGAATACTGAGGTGAAAGATCCTGTGACTTATGCTAACCAGCTTAGCACGTCCTTGTACACTCAAGGTACAGGACACCTCAGGAACAGGAACCATGTCCCGAATATCATCAAGGA
The DNA here is from genome assembly GCA_029216955.1 of Iris pallida. NCBI lineage: Eukaryota > Viridiplantae > Streptophyta > Magnoliopsida > Asparagales > Iridaceae > Iris > Iris pallida. The sequence continues at coordinate 17,828,362 of JANAVB010034420.1, forward strand.
CTACGTTTCTGCAACTTCTTCTCGTCCTGTTAATGACCTCCGTGAACTATTAATACAGAAGCGAAAGGTTGTAAATCCATCTCGTCCAGCGGTGGTCCAACAGCAAGGACATCATTGCAACCACCATCATGAAGTTGTCATCAAATGCTGTTGTCAGTCAGCCAAGCGGTCCGTCTTTGACCGTTTGAGTTATGTTCAGACTCCTGAATCAATCTTAGTGGACAAAGATGAATTACTCTTTGCTCCTGTCAACATGGCATCTCGAAGCACTGGGGGTGGTAAGCGTCCAAGACGTAATGCATCCCGCAATCCTAGTCAGCAATACTTAGATCGGATTCATGAATCCGGTGAAGGAGTATACCAATATACTCGATCAAGGAGCCGAGACACAATCGGTCAAAGAAATCTTCTTGATTCAAACCATGATTCCTTCAGTCAAAAAGATATCCCTATCACTTATTCTGGGAGTAGTTCTTTATGTGACTTTGATGCTGACATTGAAAGTTCTGAAAGGACCATTCTTTCCACTAGCTCGTCTTCAAGGGCTAGAGAAGTGACTGCTTATGCCGTCACAGAAGATCAAGACACCTCCACTTCTTCCAGTCAAGAGCAGAGAATTGCTGCTTTGGAGGCCAGCTTGAAGAACATGGCTGAGATGATGGCAGGCATGCATGCTGTGATCATGGCATAACATACAGTTCTACCAGTCACGAATCTGATTCCGACTCAAGAACCTGTGACAACGTCAATTCCCACCAATATTGATCAGGGGGTACAATCTCCTCATATTGCTTCCATTCCTGCGCAGGCTATTCCAAGTCAATCCGGTACATGGGGTGGTACTTATCATGCGGTACCCCCTCCTAACACATTGAATTAATCCACTACTCCGCAATCAACAGGAGATACCAATGAGGCTGTAAAACTTCTATGTACTCAATTTAAAGCTTTTAAACAGAAGGATGGCCTGCAGAAGCTTGGGATCAAACAGCCCTATCCCATAGAATGGAAAGAGGTCCAATTTTCTCCTAAATACAAACTCCCTACTATTATGTTGTTTGATGGCAGCACGTCTCCAAGTCAATACCTCAACCACTATGAAGTAATGACTGATCAACTTCAACCAATTAATGCTCATCTTACTAGAGTATTTGTTAGCTGTTTAGCTGGTACAGCATATGACTGGTATCATAGTTTACCAGATGGGTGTATAACCTCTTTCGCTGGCTTCAAACAAATGTTCTTAGGAATAATTTTATGAGGGAACCGACGACATGATAATGTCTTCTCTCATCAAAATCAAACAATGACATAATGAAACGACTGAACGTTTCATTGAACGGTTCCGCCGTGAAGTACTTAAAATGCCTCTTGGAACTCCAGATGCTTTAACTATAGACACTTGCAAATCAAACTTGTTGTCTATAATTAGCATGTGGACAAGATCAACACAGTTCCAGGATTGGCCTTCTTTCATAATGAACGCCAAAGCCGCAGAAGAAAGCGCTGAGAAATTCAAGCAATTAGGTATTCAAATGCCTAATCTTGACAAAGATGAACGTGCTACACCAAATAATAATGGCCGACAGAACAATCGTAAGAGCAAGGAGACTTTAGCCATTAACCTCAAAGGCAAAGAAGCTCTAGCCATCAATGTAAATCAGCCAACATCTACCCCTTCAGCACTACCACAACGGACACCTCATCCAAAAGAAGAATACTCTTTCAATGAAGATGATATCATGAGTATCTTTTATTGCCTCATCAAGAGCAACAACTCCAACTGCCAGAACCTAAACGGCCAGATAAAGTTGGTAAGACTGACCATCCTAAATATTGTGTTTACCACAGGTTTATTGGACATCCAACTCGAGCGTGCTATGTGCTCAAGGGTAAAATTCAAGAGATGGTCAATTCCGGTGCAATCACTCTCCAGTAAGACAAGAAAACTGTAACGGCTAATGTCGTCTCTTTACAGTTTAGAAATTTTCCAGCTCAACTTGGGAAGGATGGCGTCATCCCCATTCCGAGAACTACTCTGGAAATCATTAATCTTCTACCTGCACGGACAGATGGTCTTGTTCCTCTGTCTACTGATAAAGGAGAGATCATATAGATACATCCAGATTTAGTGGCGGACTTTGAAACACCATCTTCTTCCACCAAGTTCAAGAAGGCCACTAAAAGTAAATTATGTCATATAATTTCATTTGGTGAGCATTGTCTTCCACCTCTAACTACTACCTTCATTTCGGGAATCCTTCTTCTTCTTTCCCTGATACAACATTGTCAAAATCAGAAGCTAAATCCCAACCAGCTTTCTATCTGTACAGTCCACAATCTCGTGAACTCATGACAAAGATGGGATATGATCTACAAAAGGCCCCTGGTTTGAATCATGGAAAGGGATCTCCTGTACCTCTTTCTCTATGTCTTTCTCACAAACAATCTCGAGTTGGTTTGGGCTACTGGACAAACTCTCCATCTTGCCGAAAGAAATCTTCCAGAAACAAGATCCAGGCGAAGAATTGCAATATGGTGTCCTTTGAGCCTGTATCCGAAGAAAAAGTCCTAACTGGTACCAGATCAGGGAAACCTTACCTAAGGGACTATTCAGAAGGTCAAGAAGGCCCTGCTCTAGCTCTGGAGGCTCCTCAAGCATCATTTTCTCTTGCTGTCAATGTTCCATCAGCTTCATCACCTCCGATAGAGCCAACTCTTCCTAAACCGACGATAGCTGACAAAGAAAAATAGCCTGTCTGTTTCGACAAAGTATTGAAGAATACTTCAACCTTGGGGCTTGAGAAGCCGTATAACTTTGATATACTGGCTCAGCTGGCTAATACCCCGACAAGATTGTCAATTTTTGAGCTACTTCATCTTTCGAGGGAGACTCGAGAAACGTTGAGTGAAGCTTTGACGCAAGCTGATACTTGTCTAGCACTACTCAAGAAGCCAGAGGATGAGCCTATAGCATGCCTTCATTGTCATAGTGTGATGGAGCTGATACCAAATATTACCTTTACACAAGACGATATGTTGTTAGAAGATAATCGTCATGATCGACCCCTCTACTTCACGGGATATGTTGATACCATGAAGGTTGATCGTATCCTGATCGATCCTGGGTCTGCGCTCAGCATCATGCCAAAGACTCTACTAGATGCATTGAAGATTCCTGTACATAATCTTTCAACAACCATCACGACAATCCTGTGATTCAATTATGGAAGAAGTGAACCTATGGGAAAGATTTGCCTAAAAGTTCAAATAGGCAATCTTCGTACGAAGGTTACTTTCTACGTGATCAACAATTACGGCTCTTACAATGCCTTGCTGGGAAGACCCTTTCTGCATGAGCATAACATTGTACCATCCACTTTACATCAATGCTTCAAATATGTGGATGCCAATGGAGAAGTCCAAAAGGAAGTAGCTGATTTAAATCCTTTCAGGGGTATTGAAGCATATTTTACGGACTCTTGGATGTACAAAGAGGAGTTCATGAAAGTTGTATTGGCAATGGATAGCGAGGAAGATCGAAAACATACTTCAAAAGATGTTCTCATGATCCCCGTCAAAGGATGTGCTATTTGTCCTTCTTCTTCGCAGACATTGACCATACATCTTTTCTCTCATAACAAACAGCCTCCTGCTGTAGAAAAGGAACAAAGGGAGCTCACTTCTTCTGAGCCTCTTGTTATCAACCTTCGTCGTAACAAACCTTCTCCTTCTCCTTCTCCTTCTCCTCCTCTGGTTATCAACCTTACTAAGCCTTCTGTGAATACTAAGAATCATGTTGTAAATGATGATGTACAAATCAATAAAGTAGCATCTCCTTTACAGTATACTGATGTCTTTTATTATACTCGATGTTATTTAAAAATGTTAGATAACTTCGAACCACTTGCCATAGGAGCAGTTGAAGCTTGTCGAAATGAAGTATTGCTCGAGCCAATGCAGGACTCCTTCTTCTTAGTTCCTTCCAGGAAGAAGGATGAACTTCCTATACTTTTTAGTAAAGGAACAGAACAAAAGATCACGCCCGATAGTGAAGAAGAAAATCATGATAACGGAAGACTTCAACTACGTCGTTATAGTCAGCAATCAAAAGATATCATTCAAAAGATGGGCTATAATTTTAAAGTTGGTCTCAATGGCGGCAAAGGAAGGCAAACTCCTATTCGTATTCCTGCTCCAAAAGGAAAATCACAACAATACTACAGCAAAACAAAGCGGAGATTAGGTTATACTTTACCAACTCCGATTCCAGAAGCCTCCAAATCCGAGGAAGAACGATCCAACTCTTCTGATTCTATCTCATGGGATTCAGACACCAGTGGAGGGTACGTCCATCGAGAGACTCTATCTTCCAATATGGTGACTGTCGAGTTCTCGGAAGATGACGAAGACTTTGTCGAAGCTTCTGAATCTGATCCTTGGACACAAAGGATGGATACTCAATGGGAGCTTCGCTTTGAGCAACGTGAGCCACCTACTGAAGATCAGTTGGTTCAAGTCAATATTGGAGATGAAATTTTCCCAAAACTAATTTTTGTCAGCAAAAGCCTCCCTGAAGCGGATAAACAAGAACTAATCCAACTCATTAGGGAATACATTGATGTATTCACTTGGAGCTATGAAGATATGCCAGGGTTGGATCCTCAGATCGCTACCCATAAGCTCAACATTTTGCCAAATGTAAGGCCAGTCAAACAGCAACAACGTCGATTTCGACCTGACATGATGGATGCTATAGAAGCTGAAGTCAAGAAACTCATCGCCTGCAGTTTCATCAGAGAAGAACAATATCCAGACTGGGTGGCTAATGTTATCCCAGTTTTCAAGAAGACAGGAAAAGTCCGAGTTTGTATCGACTTCAAAGACCTTAATGAAGCCTATCCCAAAGACGAATTCCCTCTCCCAATTACTGATGTCATGATTGACAATACTTGCGGATTTGAACGTATGTCCTTTACGGATGGATTTTTAGGATACAATCAAATTAAGATGCATCCAGAAGATGAGAAACATACATCTTTTCGTACTTCTCTTGGAGTCTATTGTTACACTGTCATGCCATTATGCCTTAAGAATGCCGGTGCAACTTATTAGCGGGCCATGAGTACCATCTTTTGTGATCATTTACGAAAGATCGTTGAATGTTATGTTGACGATATTGTTGTCAAAAGTCATTTGAAAGAAGACCACATTCAAGATTTGAGAACTATTTTCGATCTAATGCGCCAGCATCAACTCAAGATGAATCCCACCAAGTCATTCCTGAGGTCTCTAGTGGCAAATTTCTTAGATTCGTTATTACCTCTAAAGGTATACACGTTGACCCTAAGAAAATCAAAGCCATTCAAGAGATGCATCCTCCACGCAACCTAAAAGAGCTGCGAGGATTCTAGGGACGGCTTGCGTACATCAGGAGATTCATCTCAAATCTCTCTGGATGCTGTAGACCGTTCACTCAACTTATGAAGAAAGGTATATCTTTTATTTGGACTAAAGAATGTCAACAAGCATTTGAAGACATAAAGCGGTACTTGATGAACCCTCAGTTCTAGTGCCTCTAGTGTTAGGAATACCTTTCCTGATGTATGTTCGAGCATGGACCACCCTTTAGGTGCTTTATTAGCTCAGAAGAATAAAGAAGGTCATGAACAGGCTACCTTAGCCGCATGATGATTGGAGCTGAGCATCGATACACTCCAGTAGAAAAAGAATGTCTAGCTTTGATGTTTGTTGTTCAAAAGATGAGACATTATATCACTGGCCAAACTATTCATGTTATTTCTAGAGTTAACCCTCTCAGGGTCCTGATGGAAGCCCAGTACACTCAATTCTAGGCTTGCAACATGGGCCATATTGTTAGCACAATATGATATGGTTTATGTTCCTCAAAAGTCTGTTAAAGGTCAAGCCCTTGCTGACTTTCTAGCGGCTCATCCAGTTCCCGAAACATCTAAACTCTACGATGAGATTCCAGATGAAACCTTAGAGTCCAACATGATTTCAGAAGAAATTCTTATTTGGCATTTATTCTTTGATGGTGCATCCAGAATTGGACCAAAAGGTGCTATTGTTGTTGGAGTTAGAATCGTTCTCGTCTCACCAGAAGGGTTAGCTATCCAAAGAGCTTATTCTTTAGATGAGTCATATTCCAACAATGTGGCTGAATACAACGCTCTGTTCATTGGTCTCCAATTGGCTAAACAATTAGATATTGAGTATCTTGAAGTTTACGGAGACTCCAAACTGATTGTCAATCAAGTTAGAGGCACATACGAAGTTCGACATCAAGATTTGGTTCCATATCATGATACGGCAATTATGATGGCCACTTTATTCAAAGGTTTCTTCATCGAGCATGTATGCCGAGCATGTAACACGGAAGCTGATGCACTCACTAATCTTGCAGCAGTATTAGTAATTCCCGTCAGAAGGCAACAAATGATCGTCATCACTAATAGAGAGTTATTTTGTGTCCAGAATAACTTAAATATGGAAGTTAACAACCCAAACATAGAATTCAACAATTCAGTTAAAATTTACGTCATTAGTGAGGATTGTAGGACTCCTTTCATAGTCTTTATAGTCCATGATATTCAACCCAAAGATCCCAAAGAGGCTACAACAATTCGACGACGGTCACTCAGATTCTACTATAATCATACTACAAAGACACTCTACCGACGAACGTTCGATGGATTACTCCTACGTTGTCTTGCGGGGGAAGAAGCAAAACAAATACTTTGTGAAGCTCATAATGGTGTTTGTGATGCACATCAACCTGGTCCTAAATTACAGGATCGCATTCGCCGTATGGGATATTATTGGCCCTCAATGGTATCTGATGCAATCGAGTATGCAAGAAAGTGTCGAGCATGTCAAATCCATGCTAACTTCATCCATCGACCGTCAGAATTCCTTCACCCGACGACAGCATCTTGGCTCTTTGAAGCCTGGGGAATGGATGTCATCGGTCCTATCAACCCTCCCTCGTCCAGAGGACATCGGTTCATAATAGCCATAACTAATTACTTCTCAAAATGGGCTGAAGTTATATATCTAGCTGAGGTCAAGACAAGCAGCATCATCAAGTTTATCAAGCATCATGTGATTTATAGATTCGGTGTTCCTCGATGAATCATTCACGATAATGGGCCTCAATTCATCAGTCAGAAGTTCACCCGATTCTACGATGACAACATGATCAATAATATTGCTTCTACAGCTTACAATCCTGCGGCTAACGGGTTGGCAGAAGCATTTAAAAAACCATCATCAAACTCCTCAAGAAGTTTGTTTCTACCAACAAACGAAACTGGAGTGAGAAGCTTGGAGAATGTCTATGGGCTTACCGTACTACTATACGTACTCCTACAGGCTGCACACCCTTCTCTTTGGTATATGGATGCGAGGTTGTCTTACCATTGGAAATCTAGATCCCTTCCCTAAGGATTGCCATTGCCAACGAACTCACAACCGAAAACAATGATCGCTGAGACTTCAGAAGCTTGAAGCGCTTGATGAGAAACGGCTCCTAGATCAACAACATATTGAGTTATACCAAGCTCGTCTATCAAAAGCCTTCAACCGTAAAGTCAAAGTCCGAACATTTCAAAAAGGAGAAGTAGTTCTAACCTTCAGATGTCCTATGACTATGACACACATGAGCAAAGGCAAATTCGAAGCGAAGTGGGAAGGACCTTATGTTGTAAGTAAAGTTTTCTCCAACGAAGCTTATCAATTAACTGGTATGGATGTCGAGTCGCCATGATGCCCATTAATGGCAAATTTCTCAAGAAATATTATGTTTGAGAAAAAAAAATCAACACAAGAGACTCAGAATATAAATAAAATTCCTTTAATTTGCATAAATTTAAAATACAGGGAAAAACATAAAATTAACGAGGACCGGAGCCCTCTTGATTGAAAACATATTTCGCAAGAAGCTCGAAGACATTATTGTCCGATGACACCAGCAATTCATAAGCAGCCTTCCTCAAAGCTTCTTCCTCGACAGTACTCCCAGGTTCTACTAGTTCGGCAAGAATGTCCAGCTTCTGTCCAGGGACAGCCGAGCTTTCTCCGACTTCTGGCTGAGTAGGCAGCAGAGGCTCATCAGAAGGAGTGGCGAGGATGACTTTGATCTTCGGGATAACTCCTGTTTCCTCAGGCAAATCTTCTGAAGACATTTTGCAAATAAGAGAAAATAAGTGAATGATGCTTTCAGAAAGTTCCACACTATTTAAAGGAAGATGAAAGCTAAACGTTCTGTCTCACGAATAGAAACAACCTTTCCTCGAAAAGGCATGTTCGTGAAAAGATCTTCATTCACTATTTGTCTCGAGAATCGAAGCAACCTTTCCTTGAAAAGGCATGCTTACAATTTATCAGTCTTTTCCTCTCTATTTCATTTATTATCGTTTATTTACTCTTTCGTAGATAAAGGCACACGATAATAAATACTCAAAATCCCGTGGAGCTTATCCAAATCATCAATTCCGTCTTTTGAAACCCAATTGTTTTAAAAGATGTCTTTTCTTTATGATAAATCTGTATTATCGCAGATATTATCTTTTTAGACACGATATTCTGTCCTTAAAAGTCCCAGCGGACTTGAAGATCATTTATAAAAAAATAAATTCACGTCCATAACTCTGGATTCTATTTTCTATATCATCACATCAAAATCAAATCATAAAGAAGAGAAAATTATTCTCTATTCCTTCTTTAAAAACATAGATACATCTTGATGGAAATCTATTACATCTCGGATTTTCATTCCAAATCTAATAAACGAAGGTCTATTACATCTTTGGATCTTCTTGTTGAAGCTAGTTCCTTGTCGTCTCGACCTGAAGCAGCGAGCAAGGGAACAGAATCAACTCTGGTCTTCTCTCTCAGAAAGACGAGAGGAGAACCCCAGAGTACATCAGCTCAAAGATAAGCTGCTGTCAATACAATTGGTGGAGAAGAGGGCCCGTCATGAGAACTAGGAATGAGATCACCCTCATGATACGATTCCTAATTCTGTCTCTCCACCGTCCAACTCTCATGTATAAAGGCCCTTCCTACTATATGAAGAAGACCCTTCTGGAACATGGAGAGTCTTGAGATGTCTGATTTGAGCGTCAGAATCACATGAGCTGTCTGATGTGAGTGTCAGAAGAATGCTCCCCACAGCATCCAAGTCGTCGATGCCAGTTCTGAAGAATCTTGCCAACCAGACTTCTGCAAATATCAACAAAGAAAGAAAAGTTAGCAAAATCTATCAAACTGTGCGCCTTTGATCAACAGGCGCACTTCATCAGAGTCAGCCTATAGGCGCCTATGATAAAACATGTGCCTCTGACCGAAGTCAGGTACCGAATTATAGTGCGTGCCTCTCCTCAGAATTTCAGGCGCACGTCTACAACATGCGCCTCATTCCTATAAATCAGCGCCTGTCTTCAAAACAGTCTCAGTAAAAAATGGCACAAGTTAAACACAATTCATGAATGGCGCTCATGTATAGAAACCACTGGTTCTTTGTTGGGACTTACCATCAAAATCAACTATGTTTGTGCTAAAGATCGTCGATGATATAGAGCACGGCAAACCAACATCCGAAGACGCGGTATGCAGAAGAACAGCATCGGATTTTGGTGGCGCAGAAAGGCTCACGAACGTTGAACTCTTGACCGCCGAGGGGAGTCTGCGAATAACCATCGCCATCAACAGAAAGAAGAAATGAAAAGAAAGAGTTCATGGACATTTCTTTTTGATTTTCTCCTATCAGCTATTTAAAGAGCTTAAAAGATGAGAACGGACGCGTCATTTTAGGAGCCTATCTCGGGAATGACCTAAACGAGAGGTGTTCAAACCACACGCAAACTGCCACGTATTCTTCGAAAAATAGCAAACATTTGAGTTGGTCAAAATGGTGCATTGGCACACGCCACTAAACAGATCACACGAAAAGGTTTGCAAAAGGGCGTCAGAAATAGACTTTTTATTTTCTCACAAAAGAAAAGGGAAAACAAGTTCCTACAAAATGAGTTGCGCAAAAGACAAAAGAAAAAGTGGCACCCCTAAAGAAACCATTACTTCTTCTCATCTTCTTCACCAGCTTGGCGAAGAAAAGCGCCTAACTCGCGCATATCACGAATCCCTGAACGACGCATCAGACGAAGAAATCCTTCTGCGTCACCGCGTTCTTCAGAAGAGGACGAAAGAGCACTGTTCAGATGATCAAAGACTTCTGGGGTCAATCCAAAGCATTCTAAAAAATTATTTGCTCGCAGTGATCAGTCAGCCTCAGACAAAACCGTAGGCACAGTGTCAGGCCTTGTCTCCTGAGCTTTCACTTCGGCATTAGTACGCCGGTCGCCATCTTCTTCTTCTTAGGGGCCATAGAAGTACAAAAGTGAGGAATGAGTACAAGGACCTCTCTCTCTATATATAACCAACCAACGCTTCATATTCCCCATGGGAAACCGAACATCATCAATGAAACTCGGGAAGACGAAGAGGAGATCGAATGTTTTCGAGAAGAAATTTATTATGACGATTGAGCATTGACTGGCGCAATCCAAACAAAACTAGCATAATTCAAAGTATTTCAAAACTTTGAAGTATTTTCAAGTTTTGAAAACTTTGAAGGGGGTCTTGTAGAGGCTAAAAATTAAACTGCGCCACCCATTAAGGTATTCAAATCATCAGATGGCATTAAAAATTATATTGTGCCGAACAAACAAGTTGCGCAGCATCAGGTTGCGCCAACGCCAGGTTACACTGGAGTCAGGTTACGCGAGGGCTACGTGGCGTACTTCCTCGAGAAGCTGTAATGGTGTCATTATTATCTGACAACTGACAGTACGAAGATTAAGGAAAGTCCATTTGAATCCCGCGCAACGCGGCGCTCGAAAAGCTTTTGTCAGCATATAATTAATGCTGAAAGCTGGTTCGTGCAAGTCACTGAATGGCACGAGGATTAATCAGTACAGCATAGCCTAGTCAAAGGCGCCAATTGTTATGTTGCACCCATGCGCAGCCTGAGAAATTGGCGCCACTTGATCAACTCTAATTTTAAAAAAGGATGACATGGCGCGCAAGCCATCAACTTTGCAGAGCGTGCCCACTACACTGCCCACGACTACACGTATCTCAATCAAATGATGCCATGCGTCTACAGCAGTTGGTGCAAACCGCTCGTGCAGGTTGTTGCATTGCTCCCACGTGCAACCGGATGAAGCACACACAAAGTGATCAAATGGAGTTCAGGACAGAGTGACATGGCATGCAAGCCACTAACTTCGTAGAACATGCCCACTATACTGCTCACGACCACGCGCATCTCAATCAAACAATGCCACACATCCACAGCAGTTAGTACAACCGTTTGTGCAAGTGAACAGGAGGTGCACAACCTGAAGCGCGCACAATCCAGAATAACTACTAAACAGTTATTTCAAGAACTCTATAATCAAATCAATCACAAAACATCAAGAGTTATCATAATCTCCTACTAAAGTGCTGTTGCATTCTCCAGAGGCTCGTGTCTTCGATATCACATCGTCCAAGGGATAAAGTGATCGTCTTCTGATCAGATTCCTATAGTTGTACTTCCCCAGAAATCAATTGTACTCCTGTACTCTTTTTCTTAATTTGTAATAAAACTTTTTGTTCTTTGTAAAAACCGTCCATAATACAAAGGAGACTCTGCCAAATTTTTTTCCAGAATTCCCGGTCGAGAATTTGGTTTGAAGAATTAGTCAGAACCATTCATTTGGTTTGCTAATCTAGACTCGCACTGACTTATTTTGGATAAAGTGGCCTGATTCCAGTACTTGCTAGGTAGACTCCTGACTAGACTAATCGCCTAGCTCTTGACCTGTCTTGTCCGTCGGATAGCGTAAGGAGCACGGTTCCACTCGGGAGACGGTCTACAACCCTGGTTCTTATTTGGTTTAAGGGTTTTGGATCTTCTTCAGAGCGGTTCATGCAATCCTTGCCATTTTTCGACGACATAATTAATAGACTCTTGTTTTCCCCGACCAAAACCTGGTTTGTTTGCTATATCTTGGTAGTGGTGAGACTTGTTTGATGATAGCTTGTGATCATTGATTCAAAGGATTCTTGTGAGCCAGAGGGCCTAGCATTGTTTATAGTGATGGGCTTGGTATGTGGTGATTGTCTTTCTTGACATAATATTCACTCCATCGTGGATGGGCGACTCATGATAGATTAATTCGGTGGATAGATCGACTTCATGATTAGAGCTGTAGGCTCCCTTGTATACTTGATGGGATATTATAGTAGATATTTCGACCATGTACTTGACTTGACATCCATGCCACATATGGGCAGATGACTTCTTATGACTGACAGATTTGTCCTTGTTTTCGACATGACTACTTATATCCGTGCTATAAGTCCAGCTTTTCCTTTGAGGTACTGGCCTAATTTTGCACTGCGGTGCTCCTTGTCTACTGGAACTTGAGGTGCTACTTCCACGATTATATGGTATTGCGATGCCATCTTGATATTCTAGCTATATGATATGATTACCTGCACGTACGGGTACCCTGGTAGTTGGACTATAGTCTTAGCGTGGTCAGGATTGATTGATTGCTTGTGCATTACGCTACAGATGAATCACAACTGGGACTATAGGTGCCGAGGTTGATTCTTACTTAGCATTCCCGTACTGAGGTACGATCTCTAGGAGGGTGATCCTGTGACCACGACATGTGATCCCGGATAACTATATGGATAATCTAGGTAACTTAAACCGGTAGAGGCATTGGGAGGGAACGGAATCCTAAGATCGTGCAATACTAGCCTTAATACAGATATTAGTCATGATTTGCAGGCTGGCCGCCACGGATGTTGTTTCCGTTCGCACTAGTGGATGGCAGTATCCGACTACTATTATGTACTATGTACTTCTCTTGCTCGCACGGTGGCCCTACGAGGGATCGGTGCTTATCTTGTCTTGTTATACTTGGCCCTGCTAGCCCTGTTGGGACGACACGATCTGAGGATTCCCATACTTGCATTGTTGGTGTAACCCAACCACCACATAGAAAGCCGTAGTCATTTCAGTGGACGCTTATTCACCTAATTGTTTGGCTTGTTGCTTGCACAGTCGACTGATTTCGAGTTACAGTCGGCGATGCAGGTATTATTGGATGTTAGCGAGATTGTGATGATTGTTGGTTATCTAGCTATATTAGTTGTGGATTGCTATCGTGCGTTGGTACCGCACGACCCCTATCCTCATTTACTGTTCATATATGCTCTCCTGCTTCATATTTTATCCTGCTAGCTTTTCTTCGTCCATCCTTGAGCCTTCTTTTCTGGTACTTACTACGGTTGGCCTGACCAACCCTGGATTATTCCCAGATTGCCTGTGACCGACCCTGTGGATCTTCCAGACTTGACTTGGAGGATGTGCTTCAGTTTCTGACCATGCTAGGAATTGTCAGAAGGTATACTCATCTACATTATTATCCTGTACTGTAGATTTCCTGATTATCATATGAGTATTTCCTGCTTTCCATATGATTCTCTCACTTGCTTAGTATTTCATTGTTATTGTTATGGGTATGAGATCGGATTTAGGCCATAGAATGATTGCATGCTAGGATACCCAGCAAGATTGACAGCGGTCATCGCCGTATAACGTATTCGTACATTATATGATGTAGCTGGCCGACGTCCGTCCCCATATTCCGGTACTGGGGCGTGACATACCATGCGGTAGGTGACTTGTGGTGTGCCATGCGGTAGGTGACTTGTGAACTGGTGTCATGAAGTAGAGACCTACACTTTACTTACCCCAACCAATCACCTTCCTTGTAGCAAGTCTTATAAAACACAAATATTCGAAAAGAAAATCATGCAACAATTCAAGGACTTGGTGATTTTACAGAAAGATGAAAGGTTTAATTCAAAAAGGCACATGAAGAAAACATCTTTTAAAGTAATATCTTTACAAAAATATATTGTGCCAATAGATTCAATGGGTACGGTGGAACCCATGGTTAAATTAACAAAGGGTGTGCTAGTTTTGAAGTGATTGAACAAACAAAGAAGAATCATAATTAATATTAACCGTGGAACCACTACCTAAAATCCTACAATTCGCAGAAATAGAATTAATAGAGGAAGGATTATACAGACCTATTGCATTTGTATAGACATCATTAATACCTTTACACAAGTGTGTCATATTAGCCATCACAGTAGTTAATTGTTGATATTGCTCGGAGGATAGCCCTCGACAAATAGCCTGCAAATTTTGACTGACAAAAGTGCTTGCGGAGCCATGAGAAGAGGGAACGACACCAAGCTCCGATACCATATTAAATTTAGAAGAAACGGGTATTTGGAAAAATATTTGATATTCATTCAATCTTTACAAGCTACACATACCATTATATGGTGTGATACAAAAATTATTTTAGGAAAACAATAATGTAGAATATTTCTATGTTGTAATTAAAGAATGTGCAATATTCATATGCTATAATTAATAAATATATAATAATCAAGAAATTTACTTCTAACAGACAAGAATGGAAATCAGAGGCAATAACAAGAATATTCACATACACAAGTCCTAGTCATACTAAGAACTATTATTGCCTACTAGTAATTTGTAGGCTAGATGTTCATTAACCATACAATTACGCTTCTTAAAAACACTCATCAATTGTGCATACCTGTGTATTGCCTATTTCTTAGACAATAGATTGCTAATATAGGAAGAAAAAAAAAACATAAAACCACGAATCAGTTCTAAAAGAGCTCCATTGTCGTATTGATATTAAAACTTGTGAGAATCCTCAAGAAGTGTTTTAACTGCAAAGTACCTGTACAAGTCTAGTGGCTACTAACCAATCTTCCTATCCCGAAGTAAGAATCGTTGATCGCTACGATGCTACTACTTCCACTATTTGTGTTTGATGAATCTCAAATTCTGCACAAAACTTTACAAAAGGTTTAGGTTTTTGAAAAAAAAGTTGGTGGATCAATAATGCAGACAACAGCTTCATCCCTCATTCGATGTTCCAACTTCTAAACAACAGATGCTGTTGGGTTTTGGCCTTTTTAGACTGAAACTTTAGTCCCACATCGACTAGGCCAAAGGAGTTGTATCTCTATATATTAGCTATGTTCTTTTAGAGATGCACATGTGGTGTGGAGGTGAACATGGGTGTGTCATGTGGGATTATTTTTCTAATGGGAAAAAGGCTAAATCAAAAATTGAAAGCATTCATGCTTTTTGCTCTTGGGAAATTTATTTCCATGGGAGCTGCGACTCGGACTCGGACACGGACTTGGGCTCATGGGCTCATGAGGCATAATATGGCATTTTGTTGGCGCACTTTGCACTTCTCAGGCCAGGTTGTGCGGCCAGGTGCGCGCCCAGTTGCGCGCATAGGTGTGCGCCCAGTTGCGCGGGTGGCGCAGGGTGCGTAGGGCGCACAGGGCGTACAGGTGGCGCAAGTGGCTCAGGGCACGTTTTGTGCACGGTGTGTAAAAGGCGCGCGGGGTGCGCGAGTGGCGCAACTTGCTACAGATCGTGCCTGTGCATGATCTGTGTGATTACTGCACGTTCGGAGTGGTTTTTACCACGTCCCGAACATTGTGGAAACAAGGCAGTTACTACTCTGGCCTTTATAAGGTCTCTTCTCTCCGCAGGACATATACAGAAGATTACACAGAAAGTTAAATGAGTGTACAAGTGTTTCTTAACACAAGTAAACAGAAGCTGTGAGAGAGAAGAGAAGTTTTGCACCAGCGTTGCTTTTGCACGGGAGTCCGTGTACGATCCGAGGAGTCAGAAGAGCAGGAGTGTTCCAAAGTTCTCCGACAAACTTGCTGGTTCCTGATAGCTGTTCGTGTGGGGCGAATAAAGCTTTGAGCAACGGTGATCATTCACCCCAACAGGCCATCTTCCATCTTTCGCCTGTCATCACTGCTGCTGTTAGCAATTCGATTCGTGCCTTCTGTTTAGAAGTGCTACTGTCATTTGCTACTGATTATGAAATCTTTTTAGATTCTCGTAATCCAGAATCCTTCTAGGATCTCTGTTGTGCACCTTCTTTGAAGTGTTGCGTTAAAACGTTGTCTTTACAATTGTTTCATTTTCTCAGTTTTCTATCGAAAAATTGTGCCCCGGCAATAAAAACCTCAAAGCTTTATTGCTACGATGGAAAACTTTAATGCTTCACTCCTCAATACTGACTTTTGTAAGTTAGAAAAGTTTGATGGAGAGCATTATCAAATCTTGAAGAGGAAGGTTTATCTCACTCTTCAACTCAGAGACGTTGATCACGTGATTCATGAAGAGGAACCCATTGTTCCAGATACTGGGTCTGCTGCCGCAATCACGGCGGCTACTAAACTTCAGGCCAAGTGGAGAAGGAAGAATATCATTTGTAGGCTGCTTATCCTAAATGCTATGGAGGATTCCCTAGCAGAATCATACAGTAAGAAGACTATTGCCAGAGACATATGGGAGTCTCTGGAGAAACTGTACGAAGAAGACAAAAACAGAAGCAAGATATTTGTGGTTGAAAAATATCACAAATGACTCTTTGAGGACGAGAAGTCCATGCTGCCGCAGGTGAAGGAATTTCTGAAGCTGCGACAGAAGCTGGAAGACGAGGCGATGCCCCTCCCCAACAAGTTTGTTGTTGGAGAGATTGTCTCGAAGCTCCCCGCTGGGTGGGGCAAGTTCTATGCAAACATGCATAGGAAGAAGCTTGAGATCAGCCTTGAAGATCTCTTATAGAAAATTTATATTGAAGACCAGATGCGGGCTCAACTGAAAGTGGACGCACTGTCCAAGTAATTGGCTAACGCCAATATGGTTCATACGAGAGAACCAAGGGAAAAGCAGGCGGCTTTCCACATCAAGAAGAAGGACCCTGACAATCTGAAAGTCAAGGAGACTTCTTTCAAGCAAAAGAAGCCAAAGTCTCATTTGGCTTGCTTCAAGTGTGGCAAGAAGGGCCACTTCAAGAGTGAATGCAAAGCAAAGACCAAGCAATCAGAGCAAGGAGAGCCCAGCAAGGTATCTATGATCACTGACAATGTTGCTATGATTGTGCAGGTTGATACGGTAGGGACTGACTCTGACTGGTGGGTAGACACTGGAGCCACCTGCCATGTCTGCTCCAGCAAGGAGTGGTTCACCACCTACACACCTACTTCTGAAGTGGTTATGGTGGCAAACCAGGCACAAGCTGAAGTGCTCGGGATTGGGACGGTGGTATTGAAGCTAACTTCTGGCAAGTCTCTGACGCTTCAAGGCGTGAAGCACGTACCTGCTATCGCCAAGAACCTGATCTCAGGAGGCCTACTCTGCAACGCAGGCCTCAGGATGGACATCAATGCTGGCCAGATGGTGATGTCTATTAAGGGAACATATTTCGGGAAAGCTTTTTATACCGAAGGAATGTTTAAAATTTAGCTTGTAAATCAGTCCAATATAATTATTGCAATCACTTCTTCTGCTTATACTCTTGAGTTTTGGCATAATAGGCTAGGACATGTTCATTGTAAATGAATAAACAGAATGTCTAGTCTCGGACTTATCTCCAAGTGTGGGGGTAAGGTAGAGAAATGTGAAGTTTGTGCTCAAACGAATATCACAAGGAAACCCTTTCCTCGGGTTTATCGAAGTACAGATCTTCTGGAGTTGGTACACTCTGATATCTGTGACTTCAAACAATTCTCTACAAAGGCCGGGATGAAGTATTTCATAACCTTCATCGATGACTTCTCAAAGTATGCGTTCGTCTACTTGCTGAAGGTTAAAGAAGAAGAATTCAAGAAGTTCAAGGAGTTCAGAGCCGAAGCTGAGCGGCAGACTGGACAACAACTCAAAAGAATAAGAAGTGATCGAGGTGGAGAGTACAGGTCTCATGAATTCGCATCGTTCTACAAAGAACATGGAATTGTCATTGAGACTACGTCTCCGTACTCTTCTCAATCAAACGGAGTAGCAGAGAAAGAACAGAACGTTAACAGAAATGATTAACTCAATGTTGTTGACTGCGGGTCTTCCAAAGTACTACTGGGGAGAAGCTGCATTGACGGCCACTTTTATTCTAAATAGAGCGCCTCATGCAACTTCAGACATTACTCCTCATGAACTCTGGTTCAAGGTCAGACCTAACTTGAATGTCATTCGAGTGTGGGGGTGTCTGGCATATGTCAAGCTTCCAAATCTGAAGATTCAGAAGCATGGGACAAGGACTACAAAGACGATCTTCTTGGGGTATGCCGAGAAGAGTGATGCTTGGTGATTTCTTGATATTGAGTCAAATCATATTATTGAATCTCGCGACGCAGAATATTTTGAAGACAAATTTGTAAGGCACAAGAATATTGTTCTTGCGGATATACCGGAGAACAATGAGGGTGCGCAAGAAACTGAAGTTTTCAATGAAGAAGTAGTCAAAGAAGATGTTGTTGTTGAAACAACGGTTAAACCAGAACTAGCTGAGCCGTCAGCTAAGCGTGTGAGGAGGCTGAAGGACTTCAGAAATGACTTTGTCACCTATCATGTGGAAGCAGATCCGCTTACCTATGATGAGACGATGAAGACCAGAGATACGGTTTTCTGGAAGGAGGCGGTTGACAATAAAATTGATTCGATCACCTCAAATAACACTTGGGTGTTGGTTGATCTTCCTGAAGGAGCGAAACCCATCGGATGCAAATGGATCTTCAAGAAGAAGATGAAAGCAGACGGAACTATTGACAAGTTCAAGGCTAGGTTGGTAGCCAAGGGGTTTTTTCAGAAGCAGGGAATTGACTACTTTGACACGTATGCTCCAGTAGCCCGGATGACCGCCATCAGAATGTTGATTACTTTTGCAATAATACATAAGATGGTGATACATCAGATGGATGTGAAAACGGCCTTCCTAAATGGCGAGCTGATCGAAGAGATTTACATGCAACAGCCAGCGGGATTTGTCGTCAAGGGTCTTGAAGACAAAGTCTGCAAGTTGGTGAAATCCTTATACGGTCTTAAACAGGCTCCCAAGATGTGGCGTGAGAAATTTGACAAGGTTATAAGGTCAAATGGCTACATGGTCAGCGGGACGGACAAGTGTGTTTACACGAAGTTCGCTGATGGAAGAGGTGTGATTATTTGTTTGTACGTGGACGACATGCTGATCCTAGGTACGAATATGGGCTGTGTCACGGAGACAAAGAATTTTATCTCGAGCAAGTTCAGTATGAAGGACTTGGAGGAAGCTGATATGATCTTAGGGATCAAGATCATCCGGACAGACACTGGACTAGTGCTGTCGCAGTCTCATTATGTTGAGAAGATGATCACTCGTTACGGGTATCGGGATCTTCCAGAGATCGATACGCCGTACAGGTGTGATCTGAAGCTGAAACCCAATTCAGGGGAAAGCGTCAGGCGGATGGAGTATGCAAGCGTAATCGGGAGTTTTATATATGCTACTACTGCCACAAGGCCTGACATAGCTTTTGCCGTGGGAATGCTGAGTCGTTTCACGAGCAACCTAGGCATTGAGCACTAGAAAGCTGTGAAACGGGTTATGAGATATCTCAAGAAGACTCAGACATATGCACTGCACTACAGCGGATTTTTGTCGGTAGTGGAAGGCTTCAGTAATGCCAGCTGGTGCTCAGAAGTGGAGAGCGACAGGTCCACAGGTGGATACATTTTCACAATGGGTGGAGCTGTTATATCGTGGAAATCAAAGAAGCAGACTATGCTCTCGCGGTCATCTATGGAATCTGAGTTCTTTGTACTTGATACCGCAGCGGAGAAAGCAGAATGGCTTCGAAAGCTCATGTATGATCTTCCAATGGTTGAGCACAAATACCGACGATACCGATATACTACGACAACCAGGCGACTGCGGCGGTGGCATCAAATAACCTCTTCAACGGGAAGAAGAGGACTGTGCGGTTGAAGCACAGGGCAGTACACGATCTCATCAAGAGGGGTGTTATTGCAGTGATTGATGTTCGGATTCAGTAGAACCTGGCGGATCCGTTCACCAAGGGCCTCAAGCGCCAGCTGGTCGATGACACAGCTTGTAATGTGGGCTTGAAGGTATTCTGATATTGTATTATTACAATCCTACCATAAAGTTTTATGTTATTAGTTCAAAGAGAAATCTACTAGGCATCTAGCTTTTGGTTCAAGGGAGGACCATTAATCGAAAGAATATCAGGAACGGTAGGTACATATTCTATTGGACATGGAGAGGTTACGGACCTACAACCACTGTTGTCTACTGTTGTTTTTTGTGGAAAATGGATCCTGTGGGAAGGTTGGCTTAAATGCCTTAATGAGTTCTCAGGCAGAGTGAATGCTTGGCGTGCTTTATAGGAAGCACGGTAGCGCAGCACTACAAGGAGTAAAACTCCATGCTACTGTGGGGTGACTCCACCATGAGGTTCCCGAAAGGGGTAATGCCTCGGTTGTATGAGCCAAGTCACAGCGGTGTAGCACCACAAATAGGCAGGTAGCCTAATGCTGTATGTTGAAATAAAGAGGGGTGTAGTCAGCACTACAAAGGGGAGGAGTTCCTCATGTTACAGTGGCACGACACCACGATGAGGTACCCGATTAGGGATAAAGCCTCGACCTTGCAAGCCATGTCGTTGCGGCGTAACACCGCAAGGGAGCCTAAGGCTTCATGCTGGGTAGTATGGCACTACAAAGAGGTGGTGACCTCATGCTACAGTAGTATGACACTACGATGAGATTCCCGGTACGGGATAAGGCCTCGGCTTTAAGCCATGTCATAGTGGCGTAGCACCACAAGGGAAGCGCAAAGTGCTTTATGCCATGTCTCTTTAATAAAAAACTCACCCATAGTGTATGGACAGAAATCTCAGGCCGTCTCTTGAAGGTAAACTTGTAGGCGCCCAAAATTATACACTGAAACCAGGCTGGCACAGGGCCTTTAATGTGCAAGCCAGAAGCACATGTAACTATATTATGTGAGTGGAAAGAATTTCAGCTATGGTGCAGAATTCAAGGCTTAGTCCATTCTTGTATTGTAGTCTATTGTTTGACCCATGTGGGAAGATTCAAGTCGTCAGCTGACATCTCTCCTAATGCATAATGGACAGTTACTGTAGGGAACACTTATACCCATATATAGAGATATGTGGAGGATTGTTGGGTTTTGGCCTTTTTAGATTGGAACTTTAATCCCACATCGGCTAGGCCAAAGGAGTTGTATCTCTATATATTAGTTATGCTCTTTTAGAGATGCACATGTGGTGTGGAGGTGCACATGGGTGTGCCATGTAGGATTATTTTTCTAATAGGAAAAAGGCTAAATCAACAATTGAAAGCATTCATGCTTTTTGCTCTTGGGAAATTTATTTCCATGGGAGCTAAGCCCCGTAGGGGCTTAACGACTCGAACTCGAACTGGACACGGACTCGGGCTCATGGGCTCATGAGGCGTAATGTGATATTTTGTTGGCGCATTTTGCACTTAGCACGTCAGCATCGTCGCTAGGCGCATAGTGCACTTAAGTTGCGCTCGTTGCGCGAGCCACTTGCACAGCCGGTTGAGCTGCCAAGTTGTGCGGCCAGGTGCGCGCCCAGTTGCGCGCCCAGTAATGCGTCCAGTAGCGCAGGTGGCACAGCGTGCGTAGGGCACACAGGGTGCACAGTTGGCATAAGTGGCTCAGTGCGCGTTCTGCACGCGGTGTGCAAGGCGCGTGAGATGTGCGAGTGGCACAACTTGCTATAAATCGTGCCTGTACATGATCTGTACGGTTATTGCACGTTCGGAGTGATTTTTACCACGTCCCGAATATTGTAGAAATCGGGCAGTTGCCACTCAGGCCTATATAAGGTCTCTTCTCTCTACTGGACATATACAGAAGATTACACAGAAAGTTAAAGGAGTTTATAAGTGTTTCTTAACACAAGTAAACAGAAGCTGTGAGAGAGAAAAGAAGCTTTGCACTAGCGTTGCTTTTGTACGGGAGTCTGTGTACGATTAGAGGAGTCAAAAGAGCAGGAGTGTTCCAAAGTTCTCCGACGAACTTGCTGGTTCCTGGAAGATGTTCGTGTGGGACGAATAAAGCTTTGAGCAACGGTGATCATTCACCCCAGTAGGCCATCTTCCATCTTTTGCCTGTCATCGCTGCTGTTGTTAGCAATTCGATTCGTGCCTTCTATTTAGAAGTGCTACTGTCATTTGCTACTGATTATGAAATCTTTTTAGATTCTCATAATCCAGAATCCTCCTAGGATCTCTGTTGTGCACCTTCTTTGAAGTGTTGCGTTGAAACGTTGTCTTTATAATTGTTTTATTTTTTCAGTTTTCCATCAAAAAATTGTTCCCCGACAATAACAGATACATGGGGGCTCGTGGGGGCCAAAGATATCATTCAGACAGCTGTCATGAAATGCGTGTCTGTATGGCAAGACTGTCGAGAATGGAAGATTTCTAGCACGGCCATCTGAACTAGTCAGCATGAATGCCAGATCGATCCCGCACAACTGACACTTCTCACCTATTGGCTCCAATAGAGGCGCATTGCTGAATAGTTCTGCAGAAGTGATAAATTTAGGTTTTTTCTAAGGGCACCACCATTTTTGCTAGGGGAAAACCTTATTTGGGGGCAGCCCAAGGAGGTGGAGATTTTGCTAGGGGGCACCCACATTTGGCTAGGGGGCAGCCCAACCCCCCAAACCCTTCATTCCTTCGCATAACCCATTCTACACTCTCTCTCCACCAAAAGAAAAAAAGAGAACTCTCCCTCTCCCTCTCCCAAAACCCTACTTTCTTCTCCTCCACCACTCTACTCCCAATTCTTCCACCAAGATTTCTTCAACAACATTCGTATATTCGTTGAGATGACACGCAAGTCGAAGCAACCGGAATCTAGGTACGTTCTTTCCTAATTTCTTCAAGAATTTTGTACACTCTATTCAAAACCCTAGAATATTTTTAATTCTCTAAAAGGTTTTGATAAATTAGGTTTAGAATCTTTTTATGGTTCATGAAAGAAATTCTCGAACACGACAAACCCACATTTTTTCTTGAAACCATAACCCTAGAAGACGAGAAACGAGCATCTCGTTTTGGCCGTTCGGCTGCAACAGTCAGATTTGAATACAGTAGGACTGCCAGGCCTATGGCAGTCCTAATGTAAAGCAGGACTGCCACAGTTCTGGCAATCCTCTTTTACAAGAGGACTGACAGGACTGTGGCTGTCCTGCTTTACATTAGGACTGCCACAGGCCTGACAGTCCTAATGTAATGAGATATGGGGGTGTAAATAGGGGGAGGGGGAGGGTTGGTACTCTATGTTTCTCATATGGAGGGAGGGTGGGTAACTGCATGATGCTCATATGCCCTGCATGTCCTATACTCTCATGTTTGTAGACTTAATTCACTTATACTTTCATTTACAGTCTCAAAAGGTGAAGGAATTGGCCCAGACACTCCGAAGAGGTTGCCAAAGTGACACTTGTATTGCGTTCGCCAACGAGCTTGATCGCATCGACGACGTGGTCGAGTTCCCCTTCATGAATAATAGGGAGTCTCGTTCAAAGGCCCGACATGATATGTAGTTGGATGTGGAATGATCATTAGTTGGATGTAATCTGGATGTTTTTGTAAAGATGTTTTTGTTGTTTGAAACTTGAAGGATATATTTGTTGTTTGGAAACTTAAGTTGTTGGGCAGACTTTTGAAGGATATGTAGTTGACACTTATGTTATTTTTTTGAAGTTAGATATTTTGTCTGATATGTAGTTGTGATTTATGTACTTGTTGGATATGTAGTTATCTGATATGTAGTTGTTATTTACGTTTGGAAACTTAAGTTGTTGGCCAATTCCTGATATTCTTGATTTAGTATCAGGACTGCCAGCACCCTCGCAGTCCTACACTTATGTAGGACTGCCAGGGTCCTGGCAGTCCTAATTGAAACCCTCTGTGATGATCTGTCACAGAGAGTTTCAAATAGGACTGCCAGCACCCTGGCAGTCCTACTTAAGTGTAGGACTGCCAGGGGGTGGCAGTCCTATTTATAACTCTCTGTGATGAGAGTTTGAAACTGAAACTCTCTGTCTCTGTCACAGAGAGTTTCAATTAGGACTGCCACCCCCTGGCAGTCCTATACAAAAGGAGGACTGTCAGGGTGCTGGCAGTCCTACATAAGTGTAGGACTGCCGGGGGGTGGCAGTCCTATTTATAAAGGGAAAATTTATGAAATGCCCAAAAAATGAAAAAGTGCTAAAACGGAGGTCCAAACATTATTTTTTCGCAATTCTAAAATTTCGGAAGGCCGACTAACAAAAATTGTTAATCTCTGGCTCCTCGAAGATACGCTCGTTTTGCGACAAACGGGGCCTCGTTTCGACCTCCCAGTCAAAAGTTATGGCCCTCCAAAGTTTTAACTGACCATAAAATACAGGAGAATGACCATTCTTCGTGTTAGAACACGAAGAATGTTAATTTCGCATGAGGGTGGCCATTTTTCGTGTTAGTAACACGGAGAATGGCATTCTCCGTCTTAATTTACACGGAGAATGGTCATTTTCTGTGTTAGTAACATAGAGAATGGCATTCTTCGTCTTAATTTACACGGAGAATGCCCATTCTCCGTGCTAAATTACACGGAGAATGGCCATTCTCCGTATAATTTAGCATGAAGAATGGTCATTCCAGTGTTAAAACGTAGGAGAATAGCCAGAATGTCATTCTCCGTGTTACATAACACGGAGAATGGTCATTCTCCGTGTTAATTTACATGGAGAATACCATTCTCAGTGTTAAAACGCAGGAGAATGGCCATTCTCCGTGTTAGAAACACGGAGAATGCCATTCTCCGTGTTAAATAACACGGAGAATGTCATTCCCAGTGTTAAAACGTAGGAGAATGGCATTCTCCGTGTTAATTTACACGGAGAATGGTCATTCCCAGTGTTAAAACGTAGGAGAATGACCATTCTCCGTACTAAATTACACGGAGAATGGTCATTCTCCGTGCTAAATTAGACGGAGAATGGCCATTCAAATGTTAAAACACAGGAGAATGACCATTTATAAAACTCTGTGATGAGAGTTTCAAACTGAATCTCATCACAGAGACTTACAAATAGGACTGCCACCCCCTGGCAGTCCTACATTCAATTAGGACTGCCAGGGTGCTGGCAGTCCTAATTGATCTTTGCTGTAACAACAAGTTTTAATTAGGACTGCCAGCACCTTCTCAGTCCTAATTGATACTTGCTGTAACAGCAAGTTTCAATTAGGACTACCAGTACCCTGCAGTCCTAATTGAATGTAGGACTGCCAGGGGGGTGGCAGTCCTAATTGAAACTCTTTGTGATAGAGAGTTTCAAAACTCTCATCACAGAGACTTTTAATTAGGACTGCCAGCACCCTGACAGTCCTACACTAATGTAGGACTGCCAGGCTCCTGACAGTCCTATTTGAAACTGTAGCAGCCGAACGGCCAAAACGATTTGTCGTGTTCTAGGGTTAGGGTTTGAAGAAATATGTGAGAATTATCATGTTCGAAAAATCCATTCATGAACCCTAAAGTGATTCTAAACCTAATATTTATGTTTATGTTTTCTGATTTTGAGTATGAGTGGAAACATTTTTTGGTAGCTGATCTTAGACAAATTTGGAAAAAAATGTGTGCCAAACATGATTGAGATAAGAGAATTTTTTTGGGGATAATTCTCGAAAAGAAAGGAAGAAAAATTTGAAAAAAAATTTGGACTAGGGTTTAATTCTATGACCTAGAAATGTTGGGAGAGAAGAAAAAAGTAGAGGGAGAGAGGAAAAGAGTTGAGGGAGGGAGAGAGAAAAAAATAGAAAAGTTATCTTTTATACCTATTGTTGGGCTGCCCCCAAGTAAAAAAAATACTGATGGTAAATTTGTAATATTTACAAACATTTTTGGACTGCCCCCAAGTAAAAAGTGTGGTGCGCTTAGAAAAAACCTAAATTTATTGCTTTAGACACTCGTAAGTAATACTAAATTCAGAATAAGAGCATAATCGCTCTTTCTACTTAATCACATGTAACCAATATGTCAACTGTTTACTTCGCAAAAGTCGCATCTCGTTCCGAGGAACGTGAGAAAACAAAGTAAAGGGAAAGACTAGAGATAATTTTAGCTTATATCTTTCTTCTGTTATAATTATAACTCTCACGTTTCTAGTGAATCATGAAGAAATGCGTATTTCCTCCATCGATATTTGACCTATCACTTTCTGTGCAACAAACAACAGCCTAAGAGATGAACAATGACACTAATAAAGTGTTAACCCATCCACGTGGTAGTACACTGACAAGAAGTTGTGCTGCTTTGATTGGCAATGGCCTTAGCTTCTGACATAGTAATTTTTTTTGCAGATTCTTTCACACTGTGTTTGAGAACTTTTGTAGGAAGGAAAAGAAAATTTTGAGGGAAAAGAAAATGGATGAGAGTAAAATGAAAGGAAAGTTAATTTTTTTTCTTTTTTTTGTTTGGATGGACAAAAAGTAGGGGAAGAAAAAGTTTAAAAATAATTAGTTGTTGTTTATGGATAGCAATATAATTACTATTTAGTCCTTGATATTCTCAAATGATAATTTATCATTCCCTTTATGAGGGGTGGTGGGGTAAATTCACTCATATTCCTCTCATCTCTCTCCATTTTTCACCCACTTTTGGGAAAAAAAAATTTAGTGGGACCCACATACTTTTTTTCCTCAAATTTTTCTCCCCCATTTTCTTTCCTCCTTTCCAAACACCATCACTTTTAATTTTTCTCTCACTTTTCCCTCAACTTTTTCTTTCCTCCCATTTTCTTCCCTTCCCAAACAGTACCTCAATGAAGTTGTTGGAATATTTAGTATGTCATATTTAATAGATTGTATTAGCATAAAGGATATTGGAATATCCTGCGGACATATTTGGTATACCAGAATATGCCACGGGATATTCCATCATTGTAATATTGACTGTAAGGCTATATAAAGCCAAGAGGACTATCAATAAAATTACCAATCAATTACAACATGGTATCAGAGTCAAGTTTTCACAAACCCTAACCCTAGCCGCCGCCAACCGACCCACCCCTCTACTATTCCTACCAAACCCTAACCCTAGCCACTATCCCCCCTTTTCCTACACGCGGCTAGAGCTCACGCACGCGCGGCCAGAGCCCCTGTGGCCCCCACGTGCCTCGCGGCTGTTGCTGCTGCTGCGGTGTTGTTGCACGCGCGCCGGGTGCCCCCTCCCCCACGGCGCGCACGGCTCATGCGGCTGTTGCCGACACTGATGCACACGACGGCACTCGCGTCACCGCTGTTCGGATTGTTCCGAAAGTTGCCACCGAAGGTCTAAATCGGATGAAAAATATGTTTGGATCTAGAAGCGGACGACGAGGACGAGCGTGAGTCGTGTGACGGGTGTGACGTGATCATCGAAGAGGAGGATCGATGGAGGAGATCATCAAGAAGCTGGATCCTGCGGAGGTTGCGACGTTGATGAAGCTGATGAAGATGTCGGCTGGTGAGAGCACGACACGAACGTCGACGAGGTTGGAGCTTCCCTCCATCGATCTGAAGCTGGATGGACCAGCTATCTATCTGAGTTGGTCACGACAAGTGAGGCAAACCCTCGCAGGAATGAACCTGGAGGGGTTCCTATCGGACGAGAAGCCAGAGCCGGACGAGGGCTCGGTAGGACACGACGAGTGGAAGTCCACTCATATAGTGATCTACATCTGGCTTCTCAACTCCTTTGTCCAGTCTATTGCCGCCACAATAGACGGCATTGATATGGTGAAGGATATGTGAGAGAAGTTGAGGCGGACCGACGTTGGTATGAGGAACAACTTACGGGTCTTCCAGATCAACGAAAGATCGACGCCACCGTACAAGGGGAGAAGACGGTGCAGGAGTATGACACAGAGTTGGAGCGTTTGTGGCTGGATTACGATCACACCTCAGATCGGGAAAGCTGCGGGGACCGAAGTGTAAAGAGAGACATGTATGTCTACAGGAGAGGACGATAAAATTTCTCAAAAGGCTGACTACAGCATCCGTTCAGAGGACGGCCCTACTTCTCGCCCAACCAAAGATCCCCGCTCTTGAGGAGGCCATCTTAACCATGATCCAGGAGGAGACATGCATCAGACTGCAGGCGGAGACAGGTGGTCCTCCTGAAGCAAAGTCAGCACCGACGGCCACCAGCTCGGGCGACACAGGGCCTAAGGGAGAGGCCTGGCAGCACAACCAGCAGTGCTACAACTGCGGAGAGATGGGCCACCATCGGTATGCTTGCACCAAACCACCTAAGGAGGGAGATTCAGGTGGTAGACGGGGACAATTCGGTAGACGAGGACATTTTAGAGGACGTGGTCGTGGGGGTCGACGAGGCGGTCGAGGAGGTTATTGGGCGAACCTGCTAGTTGCAGAAGGAGATAGAGGAGCTGGCGGCAGCTTTACCGAGGAGGATCAGGCACTGGTAGATATGCTGAAGATGCTCATGAGGAAGCAGCGAACGTCAAATGATGGAGACCGGAGGAGCGCAACAGAGGAGGCATCAACCTCATTCTTCGCTGGTGGCAACGCCATCATGTATGCCCATCCATCAGAAGGTACTGACGACTCACTTGCTCTTGCATCCATTGCTTCCCTTAAATTATCAGACTGGATTATCGACTGGGGGCATCTCCAGCATGTGACGGAGAATGCTAGTGAGTTCTCCTCCTACACTCACCTATCATTAGCAGACAGCATTCAGACAGCTGATGGTACTTTCCAGCCAGTGGTCGGTAAGGGTACTGTTAATTATACAGGTTCAGTAAAATTATCCAATATTTTACATGCTCCATCCTTTCCAGCCAGTCTCTTGTCCATTAGTTCTATAATCCTTCAACTTAAATGTATTGTTTCTTTTGATATCCCTAAGGTGATCTTCCAGGAGAAAGAGACGGGACGAAGACTTGGAACTGGCACTTAGCATAAGGGACTGTGGTACTTGGATCGAGAAGGACTGGACTTAATGTCTATGGCAAAGAAGGCTGGTATGGGAGGACTGCAGATAAGGGCCGAGGATACTTTGATACTCCATCATAGGAGGTTGGGACATTCCTCCTTTGACACTTTAAGTAAATTGTATCTAGATATTTATGAAAAATCAAATAAAGAGAAACTAGTATGTGATGCATGCGAGTTAGGCAAACTTATTAGGAGTTTATATATTGGTACAGGTCATAGGAGCTCTTCTGCTTTTGAGATAATACACTCTGATGTTTGGGCCCATGTGCTACTAATACTATGAATGGTTATAAGTACTTTGTTTCCTTCATTGATTGTGCTTCATGTGTCACCTAGTTGTACTTGATGAAAAATAAGAGTGATGTACCTACTTGTTTTTGGGATTTTTACAAACATGTCCAGACTCGATATGGGGCAATTGTGAAGATACTGAGGTCTGACAATAGAATGGAATATGCAAACAAAACACTTGCAGAATACTTATCAGCACACAGGATACAGCATCAGACCACCTGTGCATATACACATGCACAAAATAGTGTAGCAGAAAGGAAGAACAGACACCTTCTGGAGGTCGCAAGAAGCATGATGATCGACATGAATGTGCCACAGAGTCTGTGGAGGCATGCAGTGTTGACAGCAGCTTAACTAATCAACAGAATGCCTTCAAAGGTCCTGGGATGGAAGTCTCCATGTGAAATATTGCAAGACAATAATAGTAGGATACTCCCACTGAAGGTGTTTGGGTGCGTATGTTTTTTGAAGGACAACATGCCGTCAGTTGGAAAGCTTGATCCTAGAGCAGTCAAGTGCATCTTCTTGGCTATTCGGCAACTCAGAAGGGGTACGTGTGCTGGAGTCCAGTAGAAAAGAAGAAGTTTGTAGGTATGGATGTCCACTTCCGGAAGCATGATCCATACTACCATCAGGAGGAAACTTCAAACCACACGCCTAATACTGCCAATATGAGGCAAAAGGGGGAGAATGAGAGCTCGGTGGTGACAGATTTAGGAGTTTGGCAAGGAGGCACGGTTGAGGAGAAGCAGGAAGGTGAAGAGGAATAGGGGGAGGAGATGAGAGGTGTTAGGCTTACGACTTAGGGAGAGTTACTTACCTACAGCAGGAGAGGGAAGCAAACTGCAGGATCAGTACCTACAGTGCCAGTGCCAAGTCCCTTTCCTGCGTCCGTCTCGACTCCTGAGACACCTACACTACCACCACCATTCCTTTCAGGTGATATCATTCTTCCTACTCCTCTCACACCATTATCAGTACGGAGGACTACTCGCAGCAATACGGAAAATCCTCCGGACAGATATGGTTGGGACCTTGCTCAGTTTGTTTCTTATGACCATATCTCCTCTTCTCATTGAGCATTTATTGCATCTTTGGATAGTAATACTATACCTAACAATTGACAGGTTGCCAAGAACGATTCGAAGTGGAAAGCGGCAATACTCGAGGAGTTAGGAGCTCTTGAGAAGAACCACACTTGGAAGCTGGTGAGACTGTCAAAAGAGAAGAGCGCAATCGGATGCAAGTGGGTCTTTACTGTGAAGCAGAACCCAGATGGACAGATTGAGCGCTACAAAGCTCGACTGGTGGCAAAAGGATACAGTCAGACGTACGGTATCGACTATGACGAGACCTTTGCACCAGTCGCAAAGATGAGTACTGTCAGGACCCTGATTTCTTTGGTAGCGAATGGTGGATGGAAGCTACACCAACTGGATGTGAAGAATGTTTTTCTTCATGTGATCTGGTGGAGGAGGTATATATGGAGATACCATTGGGATTCGGCACCAACCAGACAGTGGACAAGGATGCAGGTTGAAGAAGTCCCTCTATGGACTAAAGCAGTCTCCTCGGACGTGGTTTGACAGATTCAGGAGGATGATAATAGGGATGGAATATCAACAGATCAATGTTGATCATACTGTATTTTTCAGACGGAGTGGAGGCCACATCACCATGCTTGCGGTGTATATGAACAACATGATTATCACAGGAGATGATGAGCAGAGATCGTCCGACTCAAGGGAAAGCTTGGCAGAGAATTTGAGGTGAAGGACATTGGTCTTTTTCGCTATTTCCTTGGGATAGAGATCGCTCGAAACGCAGAGGGGATTGTTCTTTCTTAGAGGAAGTATGTACTAGACCTTCTTACAGAGACAGGGATGTTGGGGTGCAAACCTGCAGCAACGCCAATAGACCAGAGGTTCAAGTTGGAGGCCGATGCTGGAGACCCAGTTGATCGAGACATGTACCAGAGACTGGTGGGCAAATTGATCTATCTGAGACACACACGATCTGATATCTGCTTTGCAGTGAGTGTGGTGAGTCGCTATATGCACGACCCATAGAAGGGTCATATGGATGCAGTGTACCAGATTCTGAGGTACTCGAAGGGTGCCCCCGGGAAGGAGCTGATATTCAAAAAGAACAATCACGTGAGCATTGAAGGCTATTGTGATTCTGACTGGGCTAGCTGTGCCGATGACAGAAGATCTACCTCAGGATATTGCATATTCGTAGGAGGCAACCTAGTCTCCTGGAGGAGTAAGAAACAGTTTGTGGTGGCCAGATTGACAGCGGAAGCAGAGTACAAAGCTATGGCCCTGGGAGTTGCAGAACTGCTATGGTTGAAGAACATGCTGGTAGAACTGAAGCTGGATCAAGGAGCCAAGATGAAGTTGTGGTGTGACAACCAATCAGCTATTAGTATTGCCAACAATCCAGTATAGCATGACAGGACCCAACACATCGAGATTGATAGGTTCTTCATCAAAGAGAAGCTGGATAGCGAATTGCTGGAGCTTGGCCACGTTCCGACCAGAGATCAGGTAGCAGACGGACTAACCAAGGGAGTTACCTCTATGACCATGATTAGAGGATGTGACAAGATGGACTTTAGTGAATATCTTTCGCCCATCTTGAAGGGAAGTGTTGGAATATTTAGTATGTCATATTTAGTAGATTGTATTAGCATAAAGGATATTGGAATATCCTGCGGACATATTTGGTATGCCAGAATATGCCACATGATATTCCATCATTGTAATATTGACTGTAAGGCTATATAAAGCTAAGAGGACTATCAATAAAATTATCAATCAATTACAACAGAAGTAATTGTGCATTTATTTACCAGATAGATGTATGCCATAGCTGTATATGGAGTAGACACAACTCAGATATTTTGCTTTACAATATTAGTTTTGTTTCTCGAAGAAATAAATATTACAACACTCCGGTTTCATCAGAAAATCAAATTCAATATTCATATTTGATCAAAGCGAACAAGGACAGATGCGAGGTCATAACAGATATGGGTACCAACTGTAGGTTAGGGGGTTTCCTAACATTTACCTTACCTAATGGTGAAATTTGACCCACTAAACAATGGATTCATTGGGTCAAGTACCATAGACATCTATGTATAACAAGAATGAACTTATATTCTTGGAAAGATCAACATTTCTATAAAAGGTGTCAACTTATTTGTCATAGTGTGCTTACAGAATCAGGATTCTTTATTGAGAAGATGCTGAAAAGTCATAGAACCATCAGCTATAAGAATTGATGATAGGTAGATGATACTTGTAACCTCTACCAAGTAGAAGAAATTCTCAAACTATATACCAACTGTGTTTATAAATCAAGATTCTTCGTTGAGAATATGCTGAAGAATCATAGAACAGTCAGCTATAAGAATTGAAGATACCTATGTACCTAACACTAGTACCTTAGCAGACGAAATTATGTGACAATTATAAAGGTACACACAGCTTTCCCAGTTTGCTGGATCGCCATTGGACTGAAACTTCCAGACACGTTATTAAGTTTACAGAAACACAAGCAAGGCATACCTGTACATTTTATGTGATAGACTGGCTTTTGTGCCGAAGATGGTGCAATAGAGTTCTTAGTAAGGTGTTGATTTTTTGGAGCATCATTATTATGCTGTTTATTATCTTTTGGAATATTATTCTTATGCTTATCCTCCTTCTCCGGCACATCATTCTGTTTATTTGTGCATCCAGTGTGGCTTTTCTTGGATGGGGATTTAATGACATCAGCATCAGATTTCGTCTCATTATCGCATAAAGCACTTCTTTTGCCTGCATTAGTCAGAGAAGATTATCATGCTATCACTAGAAGCTGCATCTAAATTATTGAACAACATGAAAGGCGAATCTCGAGTAGACAGCATACCTTTAACAGGAATTTTAAAGGGGGCACGACTGATGGGGAAACTAGTAAACTCTTGCCAGTACTCGGCTGGATATTTTGGGAAGCACTAGTAGAAACCATGGTGTGGTGGAATTGCTGAAGCCTTATTCTTACATGACCCGGTGGTGATCCTTGCAACAGGGCTAGGGTCAGATTGACGTGTGTGGGTAGATTGGATCTTTTGGGTAGCATGAATTAGAGCAGCAGTAGGCGGTGTCAATGTTACTGGACCCAACACATTCATAATACAACCTGTAGCATTCTTTTGGCACTCTTGATAGTGAATGTTAGGTGAACCTGTTGTGGGTGGTGGAATTGCTGAAGTGTTATTCCTGTTGGACCGTGCGGAAATCCTTGCAACAGAATTAGGCTCAGACTGACCTGGTCTGGCTATGCTATTGCATATTGGCTGAGCCGCATGGACAGCAGTGCAGCTTGAACCAGCTCTGGATTGAATATTAGGAGAAATCATGTTGAGTGGTGGAATTGCTGTAGCCTTGGTCTTATTTAACCGGATGGAAGTCCTTGCAACTGTGTTAGGGTCAGACTGTGTTAGATTATAAGATAATATTTTGCATTGTAAATATGGCCCATACCCATAAGCCCAAATGTAGACACTATATATATTGTAGCAAACCCTAGCAATGAGAATAAGGCATTATTATTTCCTACATGGTATCAGAGCCTCCATAAAAACCCTAGCCGTCATATTCAACATCCTCGATCCGGCCGACCCCTACGCGCCAGATCCGGCGCACCTGATCGCGGCCGATTCGCCGCCAACCCCGCCCATCAGCGGTCGATTCGTCGGCGTTGTACAAAATTTTTGTACACCCGATATCCGCGATGGCAGATGATGCTGCGTCCAGCTACTCCGTCGCGACTGGCGGTGGCAGTGCACATAACCCAAATTATCCTATCCGAAGGATCCATATTTTCTGAGTTCTGCTGATCAACCAGGAAATATCATTACTCCTATTGTTTTCGTGGACCAAACTATGCTGAGTGGTCTCGGTCGATACGTCTCTCCCTGATCTCTAGGCGAAAGATCACTTTTCTGGAGGGTACCGAAATCAAACCTGTTAATGATGCTAGCAAATTGCTTGATTGGCGATGCGTGCAAGCGCTATTGGTTCAATGGTTCTTAATACCATTGATCCGTCTCTGAAGAAATCTTTGCCGTACTTTGAGGAGGTTTATCCATTGTGGAACTTGTTGGCGAAAAGATTTGTTGTTAGCAACGGTACTCGGAAGCAACAAATTAAGGTGGCTTTGGCCGAGTGCAAACAAACGGCGTCGATGTCTGTGGAAACCTATTTTAGAAATTTGCAGTCTTTGTGGGATGAACAAGCTGTTTATTTTCCATTGCCAACTTGTACTTGTGGTGAATTTGCTGCCAAGCTACAGGCTATGAGGGATGAAGACCACTTTCAGGACTTTATGTATGGGTTGAATGTTGAGTTGTATGGTCATACGCGATCCAATTTTCTGGCTCAGGATCCTCAGCCAAGTTTAGATCGGGCATACCAGGCAGTCCGTGAGGAGGAGGATATGCGAAAATCTCAGGTCCAATCCGCTACTGAGGAGGTGATGGCGCTGGCTATCAAGTCTTCACCTCGTATTTCTACTACTTCTATTAGTAGAATCTCAGATTCCAGGGACAAATCAGGTATGATCTGTACTCATTACAAAAAAAAGGTCATGATGTTGCAACTTGCTTTGCCAAGATTGGCTATCCAGAGTGGTGGGAGACTCGTCCTCGGCGTGAGGACGGACGTGGTGGTGGTGGTGGTGGCAGAGGCCCGACACCACCACAGAGACG
Source organism: Iris pallida (assembly GCA_029216955.1). Lineage (NCBI taxonomy): Eukaryota > Viridiplantae > Streptophyta > Magnoliopsida > Asparagales > Iridaceae > Iris > Iris pallida. The sequence continues at coordinate 17,863,473 of JANAVB010034420.1, forward strand.
TGATGGAGGACGTGGTGCTGGTGGCGCAGGGGTTGTTCATCATGTCGCCGCTGCTGGTCATGGTGTCCCTGCTGGTCTTGCTGGGAGTTCGGCGGATATGATGCATGGAGGATATCCTTCACCACTCTTAGGTGAACAATGGCAGAAACTGATGAGCTTGCTGGGTAACGACGATTCTTCCAACCCTGGTTCTTCAAACTCTGATCGTCTGATGGGTACGAATTCTTCTGTCCCTTGGATATTCGATACTGGGGCTACTCTTCATGCGACAGGCTCTCGTAACTGTTTAGTTGATTGTTTTGAGGGCCCTGTCTGTCCTGTGATTTTGCCTGATGGGAGCACTATTGAGGCTGTTCTGAGAGGCAAAGTATTTTTGATTGCTTCGTTGGTGTTGACGGATGTTCTTTATGTTCCGACATTGACTTGCAATTTGATCTCTGTCTTCCAATTGATTGGTGCCAAAAATTGTGATATGTTATTTACTCCTGATTTGTGTTTTGTTCAGGACCGAAGTACGAGGATGGTGATTAGAGCAGGTGAACAAAGGGGTGGACTTTACTTCTTGGGGGAGGTTCCAGCTTCTTTGGCTTCGGTGATCCTGGCATGCAAAGAGAATGATTCCGAGGTTTGGCATAGTAGACTGGGGCATCCCTCAGATAAAGTAATGCAGACTTTACCTTCTCTCTCTGGTAGTAGTGTATTTTCTCATAAGGCTTGTGATATTTACCATCAAGCTAAACAGACTCGTGATGCCTTTCCTGATAGTAGTAGTCGTGCTTTGAGAAGCTTTGAACTTATACACTGTGATCTGTGGGGACCATATCGTGTTCCGTCATCTAATGGGGCACGATATTTTTTGACTTTGGTGGATAATTTTTCTAGAGCTGTTTGGGTTATTTTGTTGACGGATAAATCTGCTGTTTATTCTATGTTTCTTAAATTCATTGCCATGGTGAAGCATCAGTTTGGGGCTAATATACGTCGTGTGCGGAGTGACAATGACACTGAATTTAATTGTTTACGGGATTATTTTTCATCTCAAGGTATATTGTTCCAAACATCCTGTGTTGGGACACCTCAACAGAATGGAAGGGTGGAAAGAAAACATCGACATATTTTAAATGTAGCCAGGGCATTGCGATTTCAGGGTTCTCTTTCCGTAGATTTTTGGGGGAAATGTGTTCTGGCTGCATGTTATTTGATAAATAGAACCCCTTCTAGTATCTTGTATTTTAAGTCTCCTTATGAAGTTTTATATGGCTCGGCTCCTTCGTATGATCATCTACGTATTTTCGGTTGTCTGTGCTATGCGTATGATTTGAAATCTCGACATGATAAATTTGCTAGCAGGAGCAGAAAATATATCTTTGTTGGGTATCCACTTGATAAAAAGGGATGAAAACTGTATGATTTGGAGACTGGTGAATTTTTTGTGTCCGTGATGTTACTTTTTATGAAAAAGAATTTCCTGGGTGTGACTTTGCTAGCGAGATGTCTTCTACGACACGCCATACATCTGTCGAAGTGCCAGGAGACGATATAGAGACTTTTGGGATGGTGCTGGCTACGGTTGCTGAGGCCGGAGTGGTTGCTGGTGGCTCGGCACCGAGTAGCCAGGATGCACAGGTAGATGCAGAAGTATTGACAGGAGAGTCGCTGGGGGTGATGCGGATACTACTAATAATACAGGGGATACAGTGCTGCCAGAGGTACCCGACGAGATATTATTGGGAAGAGGAATACGAAAGAAATCACAGCCAGTGCGATTACAGGATTTTGTGACAAATGCTGTTCGAAGTAAAAGTCCCCCCCTTCACCACAGTTCATCTGTTCCCGTCACTTCCTCAGGTACTTCGTATCCTCTAACACAATTTCTAAGTTATGACATATTTACTGCTGGACACAGAGAGTTTCTTGCAGCTATCACTGCAGGTGTTGAGCCTACTTCATATCGCCAGGCCTCGCGATTCGGGCTGGCGCGGCTATGCAAACTGAAATACATGCTCTAAAAATAATGGGACATGGAGTCTTGTCGATTTGCCTCCTGGAAAGAAAGCATTGGGAAGTAGATGGGTGTACAAAATAAAGTACAAATCTGACGGAAGTGTTGAGCGCTTAAAGGCACGGCTGGTTGTGTTCGGTAATCATCAGGTTGAGGGGATCGATTATTCAGAGACATTTGCCCCAGTAGCTAAGATGCCTACAGTACGGGCGTTCTTGGCTGTTGCAGCTGTGAGAGGCTGGACTTTGCACCAGATGGATGTGCACAATGCTTTTCTTCATGGAGATCTGACAGAAGAAGTGTATATGAAGTTGCCGCCAGGTTTTTCGCATACTGAACCCAACAAAGTGTGTCGCCTGTGTAAGTCTCTATATGGATTGAAACAGGCACCACGTTGTTGGTTCGCTAAGCTTACTGCTTCTCTGATATCCTATGGATTTATTCAATCATATTCCGATTATTCCCTTTTCTCCTTTTTTAAGGGGAAGGTAGAGTTGCATGTTTTGATCTATGTGGATGATATGATTGTGTCTGGTAATGACACAGGTGCTTTATATGCTTTCAAAAAGTACCTTAGTTCTTGCTTTCACATGAAGGACCTTGGTGTGTTGAAGTACTTTCTTGGCATAGAGGTGGCTCGGAGTACGGAAGGAATTTCCTTGTGTCAAAGGAAGTATGCTTTGGACATCATTTCAGAATGCGGTTTGATGGGGTCTCGTCCTGCCGGTTTTCCCATGGAGCCCAATCACAAGCTGGCAGAATCGACTAGTCCAAGGATGGCGGATGCAGAAACTTATCGGAGGCTGGTTGGGAGGTTGATTTATCTATCATTTACTCGCCCTGACTTGGCCTATGCTGTGCATATCTTGTCTCAATTCTTACAAGAGCCTCGACAAGATCATTGGCATGCTGCTTTGAGAGTTGTCAGATATCTCAAAAATGCACCAGGACAGGGTATTCTTTTGAAAGCTGATTGTGATCTCCGTCTTTCTGGTTGGTGTGATTCCGACTGGGCCAGTTGTCCTTTGACTCGCCGCTCTGTTACAGGCTGGTTGGTGTTTCTGGGGGGGGTCTCCTATTTCTTGGAAGACAAAGCAATCAACTGTTTCCCGATCTTCCGCTGAAGCTGAATACCGATCTCTTGCTGCGCTCGTTTGTGAGTTGAAATGGTTGAAGGAGTTATTGGTGTTTTGGGCGTTCGCCAGGAGTCTGCTATGTCGGTGTATTGTGACAGTCAGTCAGCCCTGCACCTGGCTCAGAACCCGGTATTTCATGAGCGCAGTAAGCATATTGAGGTGGATTTGCATTTTGTTCGCGATGCTATTAGAGATGGCACCGTAATAGCCTCGCATGTTCCTACTTCTTCTCAACTCTGACACATCTTCACCAAGCCCCTTGAAAAGCAAGTGTTCGATTCTTTCCTTCCCAAGTTGGACATTTGTGACTTACATGCTCCAATTTGAGGGGGGGGTGTTAGATTATAGATAATATTTTGCATTGTAAATATGGCCCATACCCATAAGCCCAAATGTAGACACTATATATATTGTAACAAACCCTAGCAATGAGAATAAGGCATTATTATTTCCTACAGACTGGCATGCCTTATCCGTGCTGTTGCTTACTGCCTGAGTCACTTGAGCAATGATGGAGCTTGAACCAGCTACTCTGGACTGAGTAACCAGGTAGCTACTGCTTGCTGGAGCTGGTTCGCCAAAATTGTTGCCCCTAGCTGGATCAGCTTGCACAGCAGAATCATTGCCTGCAGCACCAAGACCTTATTGATACATCTAAAAGGGAAAATAGACAAACTAATAGAATCTATACTGAAGATCTAGGAAGAAAAAGTAGTTCATTTAGAAGAGATGAGAATATGGAAGGGGAACAAATGAAACAAAAAACAACCCATACATAGTTTCAAGTGATATATAATTTACTTGCGTCTTGCTTGAAGCACATAAAAAAATTAAGAAACAAGAGTTAAGATAGAAATACATTCACATTTGTAACCAATTTTAGAAGCCTTCTTCGAAGAGGATGGCACTGTCTCTTTAAGGTGGTCCTCATTTTCCAATATCTCATTCTTTTGGAGTCCATCATTTTTTGTGGTCTTATTTGATTCTATGGCACTTTCACTGTAGCTTTTCTTGGACTTATGCACTCTAGCGTCAGTTTGAGAAGTACCAATAGTTCTTGCAGCAGTTTGTTTGCCTTCATTCAATAGATGAAATCACACTTTAAGGATTAGCGGAAGTTTTGAAGCGTCCAACGATATTTAATGATAAGAACTGAATCAATAACACACCTCGTGAAGTAGTAGTCCCTTTAGGTGCTTCAATCTTTAGCTTCTTATCCTTATTAGATTGAGTTGAAATCTTGGAATCCTGAGAAATATGGCTGAGACCTGTCTCAGCAACACGGTTGCTGCCGGATAAAGCAGCCAGACAAGCAGTCAAGCAACAAGTGTTTGCATTGAATTTGCACACACAGTGACCTGAAGCTGATGGCGTTGGTTGAAGCACATGACCAATTCCTAAAGAATCAACTTCGGCAGCAATCTCTCTGCCTGCAAAAGAGACAAATAAAGTACAACAAAACAGATGATCCAAGGGACGAAGAGCTAGAAAAGAAAAAAAGGTGGTTTGGGAAGGGAAACTAATTTTGGGAAAGGACAAGGAATCAATGGAATAATCGTTCTCAAACCGGAAGAAACATTGAGAACTTGGAATAAAATGCACATATGCACACGATCACAATATCCAACACAAAAAGAACAATGCAAACACGATATCTTTTTACGCGAAAAATCTTGACGGGAAAAATAACAGAACGATCAGAGTCCAACCTAGAAAAACTTCACTAAAAAATAAAGAAAATAGACCGATTCCCTTCAACTTTTCCTACCGATCCAGACGGATCACCACAATCACTTGAAAGATGGAAAGATTACAAAGATGATTGAACAAATTTACCTGAGAACAAGAACCCGTTTAAGATTCGATTGTTAAACTGACGACACGAATCTCTTCAAATGATCTCTCCCGAACCAACGACGATCTCCTCGAAAAATTCTATCTTTTGGAAGATTGCAAACTTGAGAATTCTCTCCCTTGGTGAATTTGGCTGCTATAATTTGGTTAGGAAAAGACCTATCTATGTCACCCTAATCACGGGATAATCCTGAATGTTGAAAGCAAGCCAACAGTTCAGATTAAAACACGAAAATTGTTAACACAGGTCCGACGGCATATCGCCAGTGTACCGGCAGTATACTGTGGGAACGAAAAATTCCACACAAAACTTGATGGCATTTTTGACATCTCCAAGAATATTGGCGGTATATCGTTGGTATGCGCTTCCCCTGGTACTCCTCTAATACTTTCAGAATCAACTCAAGCGAGATGACGCTCGTCGCACTCAAGGAACTTCTCCACATAGGATGTGAACCCTACCCAACCCAACATCACTCCCCCTTCCCGACTAGAGGAGCCCACCATTTCGGCGACTCTCCTGCAGAATTTAAACTTCTCCCTTAGTAAAACCTTCATGAGCATATCCCCTCCATTACCATCCATATGCACATTATCAAGATCAGCATCATTAGCCTCTAGCACATCTCATATCTAATGATACTAAGTTGCTATGTGTTAGGACCTCGTATGAAAAGGGTTTATTTCCAAGGTGACAGACACTTTGCCTAAAGTGTATTGCTCCTGTTTTAGACACAATTCTTGTAAAATTTTCTTCATCTATACAAGTTCCTTACAAGCCTCTGCAGCTGCAATAAATTTTGCCTATGTCATTGACAAGGCGACACACTTCTATATAGGCGACTACAACAACACTGCTCCCCCTGCAAATATGACTATGTAGCCCGAAATGGTACATCCATATCAACATCAGTATACCACTACACACTTCGGCTCGTCACTTCCAAACGAACTTAAAATGGAAGTGCCCTAGAGATAATGCAGAATCCACTTGACCACGTTCTAATGTACACCTCCCTGGATTTTCAAGATACATGCTAAACAATCCGACTATATAAGCAATACATGATCTTGTACACAACATGAAGTACATAAGACTCCTCATAGATGAAGCATAAGAAACCCTCTCCATACCTTCTTTCTCCTCCTCGATCGATTGACATTGCTCGGTGCTAAGCATGAAATGATCTGCAAGTGGGGTGCTCACTTTCATTGAATCAACCACCCCGAAACGTTGAAGTACCCTCTTGATGTACTTCTCCTAAGACAACAACATTGCATTATTACTCTATAAAGTCTAAATTTCCTACATTAATCTAGTTGTACCTAATCTTGACTATGGTTTTGTCTTAATGTAGTTCTTTGACATTCAATCAAGCATAACTTTCTCCTTGACATTCATGACAAGAAGATAAGTTTGCCTTTATTGTTATCACGGCCTAAAAAGTTGTTAGCATAGTGGATGTGGTTGAGCGTGTGGGTGATATGGTCTATGTTTAGTCTCACATTGCCTAGGATTGACAGTGGGATATATATATCTATATATTATATATATACTAACTACTAACTAACACACTCAAATGAATGAATCCCAATTATTTCCGACTTTCTATAAGGTAACAGAGCCCATTTTCCAAAATCTCTAACCCTATATCCTAGCCTCCATCTTCTCTTTGTCTTCCTCTCTCTAAACAAAACTCGGTAGGTTTAATGAAAGTTTATTCCCTAACTCGATTGGATCCAGGGGTACTGATGGTTGGTTCTAATTGTTTTTTGACTCAACTTTATAAATCTTAAACTTGTCAATGTCTTCATCTTTAGTTGTTCAGTAGATAGACATGATAGAATACTTCAAGTTCAGTGTTCAGCAGATAGACATGATAAAATTTAAAGAAGTCATCTGTGTAAGTCACAATATGATATATTCCAACCTCTAGTCTGTCGGTAATTGGAATCAGGCACATCAGAGTATACTATTGCAAATGTGAGGCAGTCATATCAACAAAGTTGAAAGTTTTCTAGTAAATTTGGTGTGACACAAATCTCACCTCTAGAGCTAGGGGACCACATGTTTCTTAAATTCTTACTCATCATCCTTTTCATTCAAACAGAGGTCACATATCGCAAACTTGTGTGCCATGTGCAACTAGCAATACCGAAAAGGGAAACATAAAAAAGATGTATTGTCATTTATTTCAAAATCAACTTCATTCAATTTAGACAAGCTTTTAGAGACATGGGTGACTACTCAAACGAGTTCTGTCTCGCCACCTTCGAATTTCTGAGCATTCTGACACATGGATGGCGATTGTCGCATTCCAGGGTCTTCACCACATAGTATGAGAGCCCTACCCAAGCCAACATATTCCGATTAGGTAGAAGAGCACGCCATTCCGGCAACTCTCCTGTAGAATTTAAACTTCCCCTTGATAAAACAGTCCTGAGCATATCTCTTCCATTATCATCCGTAAGTACATTCTCAAACTCGGTATCCTTCGCCTCTAGCATACCTCATATCCAATGATACCGAGTTACTATATGTTTGGACTTGATATAAAGTAGGATTCGTCCCAAGGTGAATGACACTTTGGCTTTCTCAAAATATAGTGTATTGCTCCTATTTTAGCCACAGTTCTTGCAAAGAAATCATTCATAGAAGATACTTACAAGCCTCCGTTGTTGTAATAATTTTTTGCCTTTGTCGTAGACAAAGCGACACACTTCTGCATATGCAACTACAACGACACTACTCCCCCGCAAATATCATCACGTAGTCCGAAGTGGATCTTCTAGTATCCAAGTCCCCAGTCATATTAGTTTCAGTATACTCGACCAACTTCGACTCATCACTTCTAAACGAAAGATTCAAACTGGAAGTACCATAGTGATAATGGAAAATCCACTTGACCGCATTTAAATGTACCCTTCCTGGATTTATAAGATACCTGCCAACCTAACCGACTGCATGAGCATTATCCAGCCTTGTATACACCACAGTATACATAAGATTCCCCACAGTCGAAACATAAGGAACCCTCAGCATATCATCTTTCTGTTGGAGTGGGTGGGGTTCCCAACCTATGTGGAGAAGATCCCGGAGTGCGACGAGCGCCGTTCGATGTCGAAGAAGCTCAGGAAGTAGGCAACGAGGAGTTGCTGCTGCTGCTGTCAACAAAGGGGAGGTTCTGGACTGGAGCCACCGAGTTCGGGCCGAACTCGGTCCTAGGCCGAGTTCTGGCCGAACTCGGTCTGGCTGTTCCAGGATTTTGCGGGTCAGCGCTGGTTGCCCGACACAGAGTTCTGGCCGAACTCTGTGTCGTCGGGGCTGAAGCGAAAATCTGGGTGATTTTTCACCATTGGATCTAATCAAACGGTCCAGGTTTGTTGCGGGATTAGAGAGTTTAGTTGGGATTTTCCAAACCCTAATCCATACGTAACACTTTGGAGACAACACAAGAAAAGAGAGAGGAAGGAGGCAAGAGTGCCATTACAACTTCGAGAGAGAAGACGGAGGATTGAAGGTCATTTTTCGAAGGAGATCGCGTTCGGGTAATCTCTACTCGTCGTTCTCGCTCTTCGTGGCCTTATATCATTGTTCTTACTTCTGAGTGTTGTGGGGATCCGATTTGGATCGGAAGGAGTTTGTAGAGGGTGTAATTCTTCTATTCCATTAGTGGAGGCTTCTCAGGGTTGGGCTCCGATCGTTCCGTGGTTTTTCCCACAAGGGTTTTCTACGTCAAAAATTCTCTGTGTCTGCGTGGATTGTTTTGTGTGGTTGTTTTTGGGTTCGTGCGTTGTATTGCTCGATCCTCTCGCAGGTACTCTCCGGTTTGGGGAAAGGTTTCCGCGTTTCTTTCCCAACAGAGTGGTATCAGAGCCAGGTTCTGGAATTCAGAAGGAGTGTCAGTAGTTGACAGAGAAACCAGAGAGGAGAGATGGACGCGAAGCCGGTGCGCATGATGAATCTTAATGGCACAAACTATTATTATTGGCGGAGCAAGATGAAGGATTTGCTGTTTGTTAAGAAGCTGCATCTACCCGTGTTTGCATCCGGGAAGCCCAGTGATAAATTCGAGGAGGACTGGACATTCGAGCATATACAGGTGTGTAGATACATGGCAGTTTGTTGATGAGAACGTGTACAACCACGTTGCCAATATTGAGCATGCGAAGACGTTGTGGGATAAGCTGGAATCCTTGTATGCGAAGAAGACGGGGTAAACAAGTTGTTCCTGATCCGAACGATGATGGGTCTGCGATACAAGGATGGGGCTTCTATTTCGGATCACTTGAGTGAGTTCCAGGGCGTGGTTGACCAGCTATCTTCTATGGGAGTCATGTTCGACGACGAAGTTCAGGGACTATGGCTGCTGTGTACATTGCCAGACTCGTGGGAGACCGTACGAGTATCTATGATCGCTTCTGCTCCAGAGGGCGTGGTCAGTCTGGAGTTTGCCAAGAGCGGGGTGCTAAATAAAGAGATACGGAGACGTTCTCAGGGCACTTCATCCACATCCCACCACTTAGAGGCATTAGTTTCAGAGAGCTGCGGAAGGGGCAAAAGCAGGGGTCCAGGTGGTGGCAAAGACAAGAGCAGGGGGAAGTCCAAGAGTCGTTACGAGGACTCAGAGTGTTACCATTATGGTAATAAGGGCCATATCAAGCGGAACTATTTCGCTTGGAAGAGAGAGAAGAAGGGCGACAAGGGGAAGCAAGAAGAGAACACTAGCGAGCGGCCTCGATGCATGGAGGCGATGTGATCGTCGTAGGTGATGAGGTCATTACAAACCTCGCCTGCGATGACAATTCTTGGCTGGTGGACTCAGGGGCTTCAGCACATGTATCTCACAACAGGGCACTGTTTGCCACTTACACTACAGGCGACTGTGGAGTGTTGAAGATGGGCAACGAAGATGTGTCGAAGGCGGTTGCCGTTGGAGATGTGCATTTGAGAACGAAGACGGGTGCAGTTCTTGTTCTCAAGGATGTTCGTCATGTCCTGATATCCGTTTCAACCTGGTGTCGGTTGGAAGGTTGGATGACGAGGGATTCTTCAGTCTCTTTGGGAACAGTCAGTGGAAGCTTTCCAGGGGTTCGATGGTGATTGCCAGAGGAAGCAAGAAGTCCGGTCTCTACTATATGGAGGGGAGCGCACAGGGGGCACAGGAGGTGAACGCAGTCAGTGATGTGTCTACCGAGTTGTGGCACAGGCGGCTCGGCCATATCAGCGAGAAGGGGATGAGCTACTTGGTGAACAGGAAGGTGATTCCGGGGCTCAAGTCTACAAAGTTGGAGAAGTGCACGCACTGTTTAGCTGGGAAGCAAAATAGGGTGTCTTTCCAAAGTCACCCAAGTTCGAGGAAGCCGACGTTGCTCGAGTTGATTCACTCGGATGTCTGCGGTCCTATGAAGGTAAAATCTCTTGGTGGTGCTTCTTACTTTGTAACCTTTATTGATGACTGTTCCAGGAAGGTTTGGGTCTATGCCTTAAAGACCAAGGATCAGGTGCTGCCTACTTTCAAGGAGTTTTAGGCCTCTGTTGAAAGGGAGATGGGCAAGAATTTGTTGTGTGTTCGGTCCGACAATGGAGGCGAATACATCGGTCCCTTTGATGCATATTGCAGAGAGCAGGGGATACGACACCAGAAGACTCTCGCCAAAGACACCTCCGCTCAATGGTGTAGCGGAGCGCATGAACAGGACACTGATGGAGAGGGTGCGGTATTTGCTGTCAGAAGCAAACTTGTCGGGCAGTTATTAGGGTGAGGCTCTTCTCACAGCTGCTTATGTTATTAATTTGTCTCCTAGTGCTCCTTTGCAGGGTGATGTGCCTGACAAAGTATGGTACAGCAAAGAGCCGTCATATAATCACCTGCGAGTGTTTGGCTGTAAGGCCTTCGTGCATGTACCGAAGGACGAGAGGACCAAACTTGAGTCGAAGACGAGGCGATACGTCTTTGTCGGCTACGGTCGGGATGAGTTTGGTTATAGACTCTACGACCCAGTGGAAGGAAAGCTCTACAGAAGCAGGGACGTGGTGTTCGTCGAGGATCAGACCATGACCAACACTCAGGATTCCGAGACGCCTTCTGAGGCTGAGGAATTGCCTGACTTAGAGTCATTTCGCTTCGAGCAGTTTCCAGAGGACATCGCAGAAGATCCAGTTATGGGGGAGCCGGGTACATGGAGTTGCTCCCAACCTTGATCATCAGCCTGCTGATGGTGGTCAGGACGTTCTTCAGGAGGATGAGCATGTCGGAGAGGTAGTTCCTGAGGAAGAGGAGGCTGTTGGTATACAGCCAGCACCAGTAGTTCCTTTGAGGAGGAGTGACAGGGATCGTCGACCATCTACGAGATACTTACCGGATGAGTATGTGCTATTGACTGACGGAGGAGAGCCCGAAAGTTTTACAGAGGCTATGGAAGATGAACACAGGCAGGAGTGGATAGAGGCTATACAGGAGGAGATGAGTTCCTTACACACCAATTCTACTTATGATCTGGTGCGGTTGCCAAAGGGCAAGAAGGCTTTGAAGAATCGATGGGTGTTCAGAGTGAAGCAGACGGATGATGCTACTCGCCCTCGATACAAAGCGAGGCTGGTAGTCAAAGGCTACTGTCAGCGGAAAGGCATGGATTATGATGAGATCTTTTCGCCTGTCGTCAAGCATTCGTCTATTCGGGTGGTGCTAGCATTAGCAGCCAGTCTCGACTTGGAGGTCGAGCAGATAGACGTGAAGACGGCATTCCTCCACTGTGATCTTGAGGCGGAGTTGTACATGGAGCAGCCGGAGGGATTCTGTGAGAAGGGCAAGTCATATTTGGTCTGCCGGTTGAAGAAGAGCGTGTATGGTCTGAAGCAGGCTCCGAGGCAGTGGTACAGGAAGTTCGAGTCGTTTATGGGAGAGCATAGTTATGCACGGACGACGTCGGACCATTGTGCATTTATGAGGTATTTGTCGAGGATGATTTCATCATTTTATTGCTCTATGTAGATGATATGCTATTAGTGGGACGGAATGCCACTAGGATAGCGGAGTTGAAGCGCCAACTGGGCACGACATTCTCTATGAAGGATTTGGGCACAGCGAAGACTATTCTTGGGATGGAGATCAGCCGAGAGAGACAGTCCAAGCTGCTACACTTGTCCCAAACGAAGTACATTCACCGGGTACTTCAGCATTTCGGGATGGACGGGTCGAAGAAAGTGAGTTCCCCCCTTGCGGCTCACTTTAAGCTCACTGAGGAGCAGTGTCCATCTACCGAGGACGAAAAAGAAGATATGGAGCGGGTTCCATATGCCTCAGCTGTGGGAAGCCTTATGTATGCCATGGTGTGTACGAGGCCAGATATTGCTCATGCAGTTGGTACGGTTAGCAGGTATCTTTCAAATCCTGGAAGGGTACATTGGAGTGCGGTCAAGTGGATTCTACGATATCTTCAGGGCACTGGGCTGGAGACTTTCCTTTGGTGGTGACGAGCCAAAGCTGGTTGGGTATACCGACGCTGATATGGATGGAGATGTAGACACGAGGCGATCGACTTCAGGCTACGTGATGATGTTTGCGGGAGGAGCGGTATCGTGGCAGTCGCGGTTGCAGAAGTGTGTTGCCTTGTCGACGACGGAGGCGGAATACATTGCGGCGACGGAGGCTTGTAAGGAGTGTTGTGGATGAAGAAGCTGCTGCAGGAAATGGGACTGGAGCAAGAGCAGTATACTTTGCTTTGCAACAGTCAGAGTGCAATTCACCTTGTAAAGAATCAGACGTTTCATAGCCGGTCCAAACACATCGGGACTCGGTATCATTGGATACGGGATGTGGTTGAGAAGAAGGACGCGGAGCTTGAGAAGGTTCATACAGATGACAACGGAGCTGATATGTTCACGAAGATTCTACCAAGGGGAAAGTTTGAGTACTGCAGGCAGATCGTCGGGATGACGACATCCTCCCCATAGTTGTGAAGGGGGAGATTTGTTGGAGTGGGTGGGGTTCCCAACCTATGTGGAGAACATCCCGGAGTGCAACGAGCGCCGTTCGATGTCGAAGAAGCTCGGTAAGTAGGCAACGAGGAGTTGCTGCTGCTGCTGTCAATAAAGGGGAGGTTCTGGACTGGAGCCACCGAGTTCGGCCGAACTCGGTCCCAGGCCGAGTTCTGGCCAAACTCGGTTTGGCTGTTCCAGGATTTTGCGGGTCAGTGCTGGTTGCCCGACACAGAGTTCTGGCCGAACTCTGTGTCGTCGGGGCTGAAGCGGAAATCTGGGTGATTTTTTACCATTGTATCTAATCAAACGGTCCAGGTTTGTTGCGGGATTAGAGAGTTTAGTTGGGATTTTCCAAACCCTAATCCATACGTAACACTTTGGAGACAACACAAGAAAAGAGAGGAAGGAGGCAAGAGTGCCATTACAACTTCGGGAGAGAAGACGGAGGATTAAAGGTCGTTTTTCGAAGGAAATCGCGTACGGGTAATCTCTACTCGTCGTTCTCGCTCTTCGTAGCCTTGTAATCATTGTTCTTACTTCTGAGTGTTGTGGGGATCCGATTTGGATCGGGAGGAGTTTGTAGAGGGTGTAATTCTTCTATTCCATTAGTGGAGGCTTCTCAGGGTTGGACTCCGATCGTCCCGTGGTTTTTTCCGCAAGGGTTTTCCACGTCAAAAATTCTCTGTGTTTGCGTGGATTGTTTTGTGTGGTTGTTTTTGGGTTCGTTCGTTGTATTGCTCGGTCCCTCTCGCAGGTACTCTCCGGTTTGGGGAAAGGTTTCCGCGTTTCTTTCCCAACACTTTCTCCTCCTCGGTCGATATACATTGCGATGTTAAGCCTAAAAATGACCCGCAAGTAGGGTGCTCACTTTTTTATGAACCTCAAAATGACCCACAAGTGGGGTGGCTCACTTTTTTCTGACTCGTCCATCCCAAAACGCTGAAGTACCCTCCTGATGTACTTCTCCTGCGACAACCATTGGGCCCTCTCTCGGCTAATCTACATCCTAAGAATCGTCCTCGTTGTGCTCTGAAATCCTAGTTGGCGCTTCAACTCCGCTATCCTAGTGGCAATTCGTCCTACCAGTAGCATATCGTCCATATAGAGCCGTAAAATATTAAAATCATTATCAGCAAAATACTTCACGAACACACAGTGATCTGAGATCATTCTAGCATAAACATGCTCCCCATGAACAACTCGAACTTCTTGTACTACTGTCGTGGAGCTTACTTCAAATTATATAAGCATTTTTCAAATGTCAGACCAAATATGACTTGCCCTTCTCTCTAGAACCCTCAGGCTGCTATATATATAACTCAAGATCACTATGAAGAAATGATGTGTTGACATCCATCTGCTCGACCTCCAAATCCAAACATATTGTCAAGCCTAGATCACAAGAATGGATGACAACTTGAGGACATACGAAAAGATCTCATCAAAATCAACGTCTTTCTGTTGACTGTAGTCCTTTATTACCAGTCTCGCCTTGTATCACTGATGAGTAGTATCTTCTCCCTACATTACTTTTAAAACCCAATTATTCTTCAAGGCCCTCTTGTCCTTTTGGCAACTGCACCAGCTCGTAACTGCAATTGGCCTGCAAAGAACTCATCTCCTCTTGTATTGTCTATATCTACTTAAGCCTATTCTTGTCATCTATCACCTTGGTAAAACTTTTCAGCTCTGCCTTGTTAGTCAGCATCATCTACTCATTAACTGAAAAACTCCGACGCTTTCTACTACCTCACCTAAACATAGCCTTTGGTGCTGGGTATTCATAGACAGCCTCATCCCCCCAGGAACTGTCTTGTTTGTATGCTCATCCTGCTGAAGGTCACCCAGATCATTGTCTAATGATCAAGTTAGGAGCAACTCCATAAATTGGCTTCCCTACATCTTGGTGTATTCGCAATGTCTTTTGGAACTAGCTCAAATTTGGATGTGTCTAACTCAGGCAAATCCTCAGCCTTAGAAGGCATCTTAGATTCCTAAGTGTTGGTCATTGTTTGATCTCAATGGATATTACGTCTCAACTTTTGTAAAACTCCGTTCCTACTGAGATATAGAGTTTGTATCCAAACTCATATTGCCCATATCCGACAAAGACGTACTGCGTCATTTTTGGCTCAAGTTTGGACCCATCGTCCTTCAGTACATGCACGATGGCTATGCATCCAAATACGCACATGTGACTATATGTTATCTCCTTGTCATACTATAATTTGTTATGTACGTCACCCTACAAAGGAGCACTGGGAGATAGATTAATTACATAAGTTGCAGTATATAAGACCTCACTCCAGTAATTGTCCGACAACTTTGCTTCTGATAGCAAACACTGCACTCTCTCCGTCAGTATCTTGTTCATCCGCTATGCCATTGAGTCGAGACATCTTTTACGGAGTCTTCTGGTATCGTAACCCTTGCTCTTTGTAGTAAGCATCAATGAGATCTATGTACTCTCCTCCATTGTCGGAGCGAATACACTTCACTTTTAAGCATGTCTCCCTTTCAATGGAAACCTAAGACTCCTTGGAAGTGGCTAGTACCTGATCCTTGATCTTTATAGCATAGATCCAAAACCTTCTAAATAATCATCAACAAAGATTACAAAATAAGAAGCACAACCAATTGTTTTTTACATTCAATGGACCGTAGACGTCCGAATAAATCATCTCGACCTACGCCTACTTCTTTGAAGACTGATGACCCTCAATTTGCTAAAGAGCTCAATCCTTTCTCGCTGATATGGTTGAGCCACTTGTTCCATAACTCGATGGATGCATTACTGACTACATTCACCTCATGTGTCCCATATACACTCCCTTTCGTATAGTACAATTCGGATCGCTTGCTTCCCTGGCAACAACCATCGAACCCCTAGACAACTTCTACTGACCATTTTCAAAATGACTAAAGTATCTCTTATCATCAGCTTTCCAACCAACACCAGGTTGAAACAGATATCTAGGACATGACGAACATCTGTTAGCACCAAGAAAGTCTGTATATTTGTCTTCAAATATACCTCTCAACTAGTGATGGCTTTCGACACATTCTTGTTGCCCATTTTCAACACTCCACAATCACCTATTGTGTATGTAGAAAATAGTGTGATGTTGTGAGATACATGTGTTGAAGCCCTTGAGTCCACCAACCAACTACTGTCATCGTAGGCAAGGTTCATAGTAATCTCATTACCTACAATGATAATGTCGCCTCATGTAATAAAGCGGTTGTTGAAGTGTTCTCTCTATGCTTCACTTTGTTGCACTTCTTCTCTCTAATAAGAAAAATAATTTTTTTATATGATCATTTTTGCCATCGTGACACTCTGAGTTCTCGTACCGACTTTTGGACTTCCCTCTGTTTTTGTTATTATAGCTGCCTGGACCCTTTTGCTCCTTTCTCGACTCTATGAAACTTGCACCTATAAATGTAGTGAAGATGAAGAACCCAAGCACTTCCTCTATATCTCCTCATCTAACACCACACTCTTGGCAAATTCCAGACTAACAACACCATAGGGAGTAGAAGTGATCATAAACACTCGAAATTTCCACGAGACCAATAAATACCTAACAACTAAAGTCACTCTATCGCATCATCGAACTTGACTCTCATCGCGAATAACTACTCCACCATGCCCTAGAACTCACCCAGGTATCTGTAATCAACGACCATCTTTATACCCAAGATCTATCATTTGTCAGATCATGAATAGTTTGTTTACTCCGATCTTGTTGGCATACAAACATTCCAGCTTCTCCTATAACACCTTAGCATGATCAATATTCGCAATGTGGTTGTATACGTCCTCATCTAAAAATTGCATGATATACCCATAAAATTGTTTGTTCTTGGACGACTAGTCCTCCTCGAATTATTGCAGAACTTCTCGGATACAAGATTGTGCATAACTCCCACTTTATTATTATCATGACCAAAAAAGTTGTTAGAGATAGTGGGTGTCTTTGAGTTTATGGGTTGATATGGTCTATGTTTAGTCTCACATTACCGAGGATTGACAGTGGGAGTATGTAACATTCGTTTCTGAAAATCTCCAAATTAGCAAATAGAACTTTAGAGTTCAATGGTTAGCATGGCGTAAAGAGAGGTTAAAAGCTGTAAAAAAACACAAAAGAAAAACTTAGAAAATTGTTTAATAATTTTTGGAATTTTCTAGAATTTATTATAGATTTTTAAAGGCCAAAAATTATTTATTAATATTTAATTCTAGGATTTAGGAATTTAGAAAAATATTGGATAGGAATTTAGACCCCAAATTTTATATTTAGCCTAGAACGTCATTTTAGAATTTCTCATATTTTCTCACAATTTTTAGGATTTATTTGATAATTATTTATATTTGATTAAGCTAAAACTAGTTATTATATTGGTTTCCCAATTTAAAAAAAAGAAAAGAAAGCAAAAAATCCAAAAATGCACCAAAAACTTGCACCTACATTAGGGGCCCACATGTCCTCTACTCGCGGGTCAAACCCAAGTTTAACCTGAATTGTACCTGCAACCTTTTTTTTTATATAAAGACATTTGGTATTTTAGGGTCAGTTTGAGAGGAGGATTCCAGCAGCAGCGGCCATAGGAGAAATTTTGACTTTGGAGAAAATTTTGAGGGAACAAAGGAATGAATTTTGTTCTAAAAATTTACATGTATGTTCTCCGACCTCTTAGCTTTCCAAAACATATCCCTAATTTGAAAATAGACCTCGTTTGGACCCTAAAAAAATTCATCTAATTAGATGCGTTTTCAGCAGTATATACCTCTAGTTTTTCAGCTTTTTCAGCGATAACTCTTTGCTCGTTTGTTAAGTTTCAATGAAACAAATTTTGTGGTAAACTAACACATTTAGGCTACTGGCATCTGAAAGTATATCTCTAATTTTATTTTTTTTGAAATTAATTATGATTCACACAAGAAAGCCTTCCCCGTTTTGATCTATTCAGAATTTACTCAACTTTAAAAGATCATAACTCAAGATTAATGCATGGCCTTCGCACGAAAATTTTTCAAGCCACTAATAGATATGTTATTTAGCTCTAACCCAAATTTTAGATTCAACGGTCAGCGGTTTGGGAGAAAACACTCTTCCCTAACCTGTTGTCCTGTTTGAATGAATTAATTCATAGAAAAATGTAGTGACCTATATTTTGTGAGAATTAGGCGCTGGAAAAAATTGGACATATCATGGGAATATGGGAGAACATAATTCTATTTTCTCAAAATTACTGAGGATATTTTGACATTGTTTGATAATTTTTGAAAGCCGAATCGATAACATAGAAATCCCAAAAATAGGTTTAAATCCTAGAAAATGTAGTATATGTCAACTGTGAGATGTTATTTATTAATTATTGCTTTATTTGTGTATTGCATGATGTGGGTACAATAAGAAGAGCATCTCATGATCGTGTAGAAGTGTTAGTACACATCTTAGAAGCCAAAAACTCTTAGAAGGTCAACGAATCTCAGTATGAACCTCGATTCGACGGTTCTTACTTGGTAGCTCGTTGGGAGTCGCTTCCCCGATGACGGGAGCTCATTTCTCCGGTGACGGGAGCACGTTTCTCCGACGACATGAGCGCTTCCGATAATATGACCATAATTTTAAAAGATGACATAAGTTTTGGGAAGACAGTTAGAAGACTTTTAATACGTTTATCAAAGTACCAAGAAACTAAATATTATTTACCTTGACATCATAAAAAATCAACATGCGAATGATCTCTCTGTAACTTTGAACTGAACTTTATAAATTCTATTAAGATATTTGTAAGTTTTGATAACAATAATTAATAAACATAATTTTTTTTATTAGTGCACGCTCCTATCACGCTCACAACTTTATACTCTTCTAAGTAGTCGCGTTCCCCCGCACCCGCTTCCGCTTCCGGCTTCTAAGGTACATATCAAACTGACAGAGCAAATACGTATTCGCAGATGGTTTCACCTTAACAATGATTATTAATGTGTACATATCCATATTTCATATTTGTACTTCTTGCTTCATATTGTTGTTTAATTTTAGATCACCAAGACTATGACATGATTTCATTTCTTATGTTATGCATGATTACTTGTAACACAACATGCATCACCTTGTTACTTGTGAAACTTATATAACTAGTCTTAAAATTGTGTTATAGTCGGAAGGGGAATATAAAATGAGGTTGTTGAACTGTATACATAAATGATAGCAATCATGATAAACTTATGGCAAGCCGAATACCCCTTTACCTATATAAATGATAGCACCACACGTATCGATGAGCCGAATTATCCCAAAAGTTCCACATACCAAACTAAGTATTCTAAATGACACATGTTACACAATTTATTATTTACTTGATTTATCTTTATCATATTGGTTATTCTCTCTTGTCATACCTTGATAGCGTCTTGATCATCTTTGCGTACATGTTACCACTGTTGTAAAAATTCGACTAGTCGGCCAACTAGTCTCCGACTAGTCGGTAGTCAGCCTTTGCCGACTCGACTAGGGGCTAGTCGGCAAAAAAATCGACTCAAGCAATACGGACCTAGGCAACCGATTAGGCCTCGGTTCCAAAAAAGGGGTAAAAAAGATCAAAATTTAATCCGAAATTCAGTTCTTTCAAAAACTTAAAAGCAATCGATAGAGAAGGAAAAGAAGGAGAGAGAAGAGAAGGAGAAGAAGTTTCAGAAAAAGTGCATACCAAGGACATATATTGCATATATATTATTTTTTTGGGTACTTAAAGTTAATACTTTGATAACATATAGCATATATTGCATTTTTTTACTGCATATACACACACACACACACACACACACACACACACACACATATATATATATATATATATATATATATATATATAATATATATATATATATATATATATATATATATATATATATGGGTTGGTGAAGAGGCTGCAGCTACGATCCTCGACGCTGGGCTGAAGATCAGTACTGACCGTGACGTGCTAAAGTGGTCCATTACGGCCAACGGACACTTCTCGATTGCTTCGGCCAGAAGTGTTGTACGCAGAACTGGAATGCCTTCCTCTATTATTGGTCTGTACTGACAGTCGTGCATTCCCAAAAAATGGTCCTTACTTATGTAGAGAGCTTTTTGCAGGAAGCTCTCCAAAGACGACACTCTCAATACTATCGGCTTCAGCTTAGCATCTGCGTGTCATTGCTGTATGGCAAGACAATCAGAAATGGTTCATCACATTTTCTACTCCGGAGAGTTACCTGCACGGGTTTGGACAACCCTATCTCACCGCTGCAGACAGGACCAGGACAGTGGGAGCTTCAATGATCTCCTGGCCACCTGGGCTAACGCTTCTCACGGCCACCAGATCGTCGCAGCCGCCATCACGTGGTCATCTGGAAGAACCGCAACAAATTCAGATATGAGGGCCACCAGTATTCGTCCAACCAACTTATTCGGAAGGTGATTCGACAAACCAACAAAGTCAGCAGACACTCCAAGCACGGCCTCGAGGACTTCTGGCGGTCCTTACTCTTTTGACCCTGGTGCTGGTGTGGGAACCGCCTCCATGCCTTCTTCCTGCTCCATTTGTCTTACTTTTGAGCTTACTTTTGTGCTTACTTGTAAAGGTTTCGGCATTTTGCACCTTCATATGAATAATATTGGGGGGTTTTGGTTATATATATATATATATATATATATTTGGAACCAGGTAAATTGTTTCTGGAATCGCTTCCACTGGGATTCGAACTCCTGACCACTCGGGCCGCATGCATCTTTCTTAACCACTAGGCTAGAGGTCATCTGCAAATATATATATATATATATATATATATATATATATATATATATATATATAAAATATATATATATATATATATATATATATATATATATATATATATATTGGAAAAAGGGTAAATTTTATTCCAACTCAACAAATAATCATACAATCATACAATCAGAGTAGGTGACCCACTCATCAGTTTTCTATAGCTTTTACATCAAACTCAATGTTATGGAGGATGCATATAGGAGGGGTGATAAGCCCCTCGAAGATACGCCGGTTTCGTTCCCTCCATACATGCCAGACAGCAGCAGCCAGCCGAACTCTAGCGGTCTTGAACCAGTCCAGCCCTCTCCCTCTTCTGTCCCAAATCTCAGTGATAATATCACCGAACCCCCTTCCTGAGTCACATCCGCCTAGCGTACTACATTGTTCCGTCCAGATGTACCAGGTCACCTCACACTCAAAGTATAAGTGCCTCATAGATTCATTCTCCACGTCACGTAACACACACACTTTGGGTTGGGCACCTGTATCCCAAAAGAGATGAGTCGATCCCTCGTCAGCAGACGACCCAACAGTAAACGGTAGACACAAAGCTGCATCTTTCTGGCCAGTCCCTTGCATCATATGAACTCATAGTCAGCACTAGTAGGGGATGTACGCCGTATGAGATTATAGCAGCTTTGGAACCTGAACTCTCCAGAACCCCCAGTAGCTTCCGGCGGATCCCAAATCCAACAATTAGCTGGCAGTGTCGGGTCAATCCCGACCGTGCGGATAACCTCTCCAAACTCCTCAGTATAGCGGTAGGTCTCAGGACTCCATACTCCATTCTGGATAATACGTTTGCAAGTCATCCCTCTTCCAGCCACCTGTGCGTCCGGTCTCCTAGGATCTCTAACAGAGATTACCGATCTATCTATGGATCTCGCCAGAGGTCCGTTCCAGTGCCATCTCTCATGATCCGTCGGATGGCAGATTTGAGAACATCCCTGTGTCGCAAGATTTGTATGAAAGTGACAGAGTTATTATTATCAATGGCACATGCCCAGAAGTTGCCCTGCTTCACATATCTGTTATGCATCCAGTCGGCCCGGAGGGACCCCCTTTTAATGAATCTCCATGCCAGCTTCAGCGCCAAGGCCTCCCTGATCTCCAGCAAGGGTCGGAGTCCTAGTCCTCCCTCCTCCCTCGGCCGACAAAGCTGCTCCCAAGAGATCGCAGGCATGCTCCCCCTCCAGATGAAGTCTACACAAATCCTCTCCACTTTTTTGATGGTAGCAGCAGGGATCAGAATAGACTATAGCCAGAACTGAGCCAGAGCCGAGATAACCGATCTAACCAACTCAATACGTCCCACAAAAGATAGACCAGCAACTTGCCATCCTTCGACTCTTCGCTGGGCATACTCTACCAGACTATAGCAGTCCTGGTTCCGAGCATAGTTGACTGTCAGAGGAACCCCTAGATATTTTACCGAAAGATCACTCCTCTCCACACCCAAAGCATCGGCTCGTTCCTCCTTCTGGGGGGCAAAGGGAACTAAAGTAAATTCGGCTCTTCTCTCGATTCATTTGTATCCCTGAAAGGGCCTCCAGCTCACCCATAATCTTCGAGATCGTGTGCATACCCTTCATAGAAGGCTGTAGGAGTACTAGGAGATCGTCAGCATAAATGAGATGGATGACAGGTGGCTCGACCCTCCTGAACAATAGGACAAGTCTTCCACTATGTACCGCCATGTCCATCAAGCAAGTGAAGTACTCCATGACAAGGGTGAACAGGTAAGGAGACAATGGGTCACCTTGTCGGATTCTACAGTTGCTGTGGAAGAACTCATACGGGATACCCTGGATAAGAACAGAGAAGGTGGGAGTCATGATGTACTCCCGAATCCTCGCTACCCAGCGATCATCGAACCCCATAACCGTCAACAGGTGGCACAGAAAATCCCTATTGACCATGTCGTAGGCCTTTCTCAGATCCAGATTCACACACGCCTTCTCCCCTCCTGGTTTGTTGAAGCCCCTCACCATCTCATGTGCAAGGAAACTGTGCTCAGCAATCGATCTTTCCTTTATGAAAGCCGCCTGGTTCGGGAAGACTAAGTCCTGCATGATCCCCTCCATACGTCGGCACATGAGGTGCGTAATTATTTTGTAAAGATAATTACAGCACGTTATAGGCCTGAAGTCCGCCAGCGATGTCGTACCCTCTTTCTTTGGCACAAGTGTCAGGAAGGTGTGATTCAGCTCCTTCAGCAGCTTACCCTCGGTGAAGAACTCTTGGACCGTCTCGAGAACCGAGAACTTCAGTATATCCCAGTGGCATTTGTAGAACCTACTGCTAAAACCATCTGGCCCTGGGGCTTTGTTGGGATCCACCTTCATAATAATAGCCTCCACCTCCTCCATAGTAACAGGGGCAAGTAGTAGGCCATTCCCATAAGGTGTCACCAACCTCTTCGAAACTACATCCGGGAACGTAGACAGATAGTCAGTCTAAAAATATAACTCACTGTAATACCTGACAGCCTCTCCTTGGATCTTTGACGGCTCCTCCACCAGATTGCCCTCCGTATCGAGCAGCCGAGAAATGTTGTTCCTATGCTATCTGGTCCGGATGACACCATAGAAGAACTTGAAGCATCGGTCACCATCCTTAAGCCAGGAGTATTTAGCCCGATGTGCCGTACTTATCTCCTTCTGCGGACGTAAAATATTGACTTCCCCAATCAGCTCCTTCTCTCTAGCCGAGAAATACCTGACAGATAGTCAGTCTGAAAATATAACTCAGAGTAATACCTGACAGCCTCTCCTTGGATCTTTGACGGCTCTCCTACCAGATTGCCCTTCACATCGAGCAGTCGAGAAATGTTATTCCTAAGTTGTCTGGTCTGGATGACACCATAGAAGAACTTGAAGCATCGGTCACCATCCTTAAGCCAGGAGCATTTAGCCCGCTGTGTCGCACTTATCTCCTTCTGCAGACGCAAATATTGACTTCCCCGATCAGCTCCTTCTCTCTAGCCGCTAGGTCCCCGTTCATCATGTCAGATTGCATAAAATGTTGGATGGTCCGGAGTTCTTCCTCCTTTTCTTCTAGTAAGGGCTTGGGCAATCCCTTCACCTATCTTCGGATAGCCTTCTTCGTGTGTTTGAGGAAATACACTAAACGATACTGAGTCGTACCCTCCTGGTGGCTAATAAGACCCTCCGAAACAGCCGCCAAGTAACCCTCTGAGAGATACCAGCTGTTGTTGTACCGGAAGGGGCGTATCTTCCCAGTAGGCCGTTCTGTGAAGCCAACCCTGATGGGGGAGTGATCACTCGTCCCAGCGGCCAAACCCTCAGCCATAGAAATAGGGAAGCGACGGAAC
This sequence comes from Iris pallida, assembly GCA_029216955.1. NCBI lineage: Eukaryota > Viridiplantae > Streptophyta > Magnoliopsida > Asparagales > Iridaceae > Iris > Iris pallida. The sequence continues at coordinate 17,887,628 of JANAVB010034420.1, forward strand.
CACTCCCCATTGCCCAGAGCTCTGTCCAACTGACATGCTACCCTGTTACGGACATTTTTGTTATGCCAAGTCCAGATATGTCCCGAGCGCGATAGTCCCTGAAGCCCCGCCTGGAGAAGACATATTCGTAAGTCATACAAGATCGAATCTGAAACCGTTCTGCCACCCACCTTCTCTCCTCTGTGAAGAAGGGCATTGTAGTCCCCCATCAGGAGAAGCGAAAGATGTAAGGAGTCAGCAGCAGCCGCTACTCTGGATATGTCACTCCACATGGCCTCCCAATGCTGTTTGTCGTTGTGGCCGTACACCGCTCCCAGTAAGAACCGAAAGCCACCCTTATTCGTGAAGGAGATGGCAATCAGCTGCTCCGACATCAAGATCAGATCCCCTCCCCAACTCTTGGAATTCCATCTAACCCAGATCCTCACCATGTCGCAAAGTACTAGGTTGTGGAGCTGAATCCAATGAGCGGGGGTCCGTCAGGCAAGTCTTTTCTCTTTTAATCTTGGTCTCCAGCAAGACAGAGATGTCACACTGCTCTCTGTGTAAGACCCCATATATCTTCCTCTATCTTCCTAAGGAACATGCGCCCCTCACGTTCCAGGCGATAACCGCCATTAATTATTAAGGGAGAGGTTCCCCTGTACGTCTCCTGGATTGGTACTCGGGGGTGGTACCATATCCGTTGCTGTCATATCCTCCTCCACCCCAGAAGAAGGGGCTCGCTGGATTGTTGCCTGTGAGAGCATCAGAGCCCAACTGGATTGTCCACACATAGTGCCTCACCCATGTCAGGGGAATGTCCCCCCTCCTTTGGGGGACCATCTCGCATCGGTCTAGCACATCAATTCCTGCTGTAAACTCTCTCCTCGGGGGATCCGCCATCTCCAGGCTCCTCTCGCCCCGAAGCCACCATGACTCTGGTGACCATGCTCCTCTTTGTCGAGAAGGTAACCATAGCCCCACTAGTTTGAAGCGGCTGGGGTGAGGTAGTCAGACTCAGCCCCATAGTCTCCTCCATCGGCCGATCCCCCTCCTGCATAATGTCCTCAGCTCTCTCGTCCTCAGATAGAGTCTGTATCTTCCGTGATGGGCCAGGCTCCTCAGTGGAAGCCGAAGTCTGCCCCGGCTTTGGTCCCCCAGACGGGTATGAACTGTCTAGGTGCCCGAAGCAAGAGCAATGTGAACAGGTTTGGGGGACCTATTCTTACTCCACCTTCTGGGTTAGAACCTCTCCAGAAGGAACTTCATACTCCAGTAAACTCGGCAACTCAACGAATATCCGGGCGTACATCATGCCTATATATATATATATATATATATATATATATATATAATATACTCAAACCGATTAATCCGACTAGTTCCCGACTAATCTGATTAATACCTAGTCCCCGCGAACCGACTAGTGGTCGACTAGCAATTTTTACAACCTTGCATGTTACTAGTTTCCTTGCGTCAGGTTGATATTTATTGTTTAGTGTGATTCTCGTTTGTATTTACTTTGCTTACTCCTGATTGGAGATATTTACGTTGACAACTTTAGATAAGAACCGGTACCCTACACAGTACGGGCCCTCAGAGGGTAATTTAGGTAAGTACTTAGAAGATATGGATCACACTCATGATGTGGATGCAATAGTTTAATAGTATTTCCATTCAGCGAGTTTCTTCCCCAAACATTATTATGGACTTGGACTCATAAAAATTATTTACTATTATTAGTTTTGGGCCTATATTTCTTTATGAGCCATATAGACATTTATTTAGATATTTAAACTTTTAGTAGACTATGTGTGTTTCTTGTTTATCTTTTTTACTAATAGCTTGTGAATGAGTTAATTATGTGGAAACTTATAAAATTGATTATGGAAGTGTGGATGGATATATATTGTGGATTTGATTATACATATACTATGATCATGGAGGTATATAGACATCGTACTACTGCCGACAGGTATATATTATGGATTTGATTAGGTTGGGCTTGGCTACGTACTCATATCCTGAAAAGCATGAGCGGGTCGTAACAAGTTTTTTTATGATAGCCCATGCAGGTTAGTTTTTGCAAAGAGTACAAACTCGTATTAGTGCCTAAGTTAGACGTACTACTGCGAACCTACGACTAAGTGATAGAATTTAAGAAAATTGAGTGCTCATTTACAATTATGATCATTTATTAGGTTCTAGTTTTTTCTTCTAAGTTAATGATCTATAACTTCAACTTGTTTCAGTTTTTCATTATGCTTGTCTCCCATTTGTTGTTGATTTTAAGAGTGACTAGGATGAAGGATACTCCATAAGTAAATTCTATTATTGTTTTGTTGTTATGATTGTGTTTGCTTGGGTAGTTAAGGGTATGACAAATGTTATATCACTTATGTTATGGTTATATTGAATCATATTGAGAATAATCACCAATAATTTTTTTGAAAGTTCCCACTTTAGTAGCATGACCTTATAGTTGTTGTGATTATGAACAGATGATTTTCTTAGACATTATGTAAATTAAGTTCTAGATTAGATGTAAATTAATTACCTACATGTGACTATAAATTTTGTCAAGGATGATATTAACATTAAGGGATATTAAAGTCTAGATTGAAGGTTGTATCTAAGTTTAAGGAAATGGGACAATGCCAATAGAACTAAAGAATGTTAAGATAAGGATGGTCGATTCTAGGATCAATACTCATTCACAAATTATGACTATCTATATCATTCACTCATCTTCTATCATTTCACATCCTTAACTTATTTAAATTGTTGGTTTTTTCCATCTGGCTTAAATTCTTACTTGTTGACAAATTATTGCCCACTAAGTTTATTAAAATGCTTAATAAAACTAGACATACTATTAGAGTATCTCTAATAAACTTAACCTAATTTTTTCTAAGAATTGCATAATGAGTTCTTTGTCCAGTCTATATATATCTAGTGTTTATTGTTCGACCTTTGATAAGTTCAATTCATGTATTATGATAGAATTGGGTCTCATAGATTATGTCGAAAGTGTAATCTGGTAACCTATTTTGGCGAGACAGTACATTCTGTAGCCATTCGTTGAATTATGGAACTAAAAGCTTATTGTAGCCGCATGTATTGGATTGCAGCCATGCACGTAGGCGAGACAGTAATCTTGGGTGACATGATTGCGGAGATATATGGTTCTCAGATTTTATCTAGACAAATCCTATTATATATCTTGGTTTGGCCTCTTTTATTATTAGAATTTTCACCATTACTTTCATGATTTTTTTGACCCTATCGAGTTTGAGATTGATGTGAGTTGTCAAACTCAACCTTACGTTTTTATTACCTTACTGTTAGTCGTTGTAGGATTGGATAAAACACGTAGGTAAAATTGGGTAGTTATATTGCTTATATATTATGATGCGTATAGTGGATGACTGTTCAAATAGTAGTTGACCTAAGATTAGACTAACTTGACTACCCCTATTGACTGTGAGTTATGGAAGGTGCTAGTGAGTAGTCAGAACTTTGAGGAATTACATTTCAAGTAAAATGACCTAAAGATAATTAAGTAAAAGTACCTTTGGAAATAGTAAATGTGAGTAATTGCATGAGATTCATCATAGATGTGATAGTTTGAAAAATCTTGGGGTAACATGGCGTTTATAAATAGTGGGTTGAAGTTATTAAGGATAGTGCTTGCCTTGGGTTACATAGATGGAGGAAGATGATGCGATTAAATTCTCACCTAAGAAATTGTTGAGGGGCAATAATGGGTAAGGTTGAGACCGGTATCCTTTGTATACCTTAAAGGCATAACATTTGAATTGCATTTGTGAGATTTTCATAAACCTAGCTTATAACTTGATGAATGCATCTACTAGGTATAGGTGAAGCAATATTTTCGGTTAAGATCATGGTGTCGAAGTCATAACCTTGAGAATTTAGCAAACCACAAAATTGTAACATAGACTATAGATGAGGTGAATATATTCTATAGTGGCTAGTGAGGCATGATTAACCGAGTTAATCCTAATGATAATTAGTTAACCACATAATCATATTAGATAGGTAAAAGGAGTCTCGAAATGAGAATCGAAAATTCAAGGGATGCAAGTTAGATTATTAGTTTGTTGTCATTGTTGATATTCTTTAGAACCTTTAGGGGCAAGACCTTGATTCAAGATAGTGTAGTCTAGCGAAGATATTTAGAGTTCCTATGACCTTGAAGTATTTTATAAAGGATGACTGGCGTGACTATGTAGTGTGTATTGGTGATTAGTGAGGAAGTGTTGTTAGTTTGTAATGAATAAAATTGTGGGAATAACCGTAGTATTGATAAGTTAAGTAGAATGGTAGATTATTATTTATTCAAATTTCTATTTAGTTGTGATTCACCATAATCAACAATGACCTCGTTACATTTTCGAGTATAATAAGTTAAATTTGAGAAAGTTCAAACAGTTGTATGATAACATTTTATTGCCTTGTGGCTAGGGTACAACCTTCCGGATAATAAAAAATTTATATGTCAGACGAGTCATAAGAATACGGGGACGTATGAACTTTCAGTAAGAAATTATTGAAGTGGTAAATTGGATTGAGAACTATAAACTAGGGTATACTGAGTGGTTTTAGGAATTCATTAGTATAACTTCACAGGATTCTAAATATGTTGTCTTATCATAGTTAAGAGAGAATAGTAGAGTTAGATTGTTGCTTGCTTAAGCTTTTAAGGGTTGGAAGATCTTGGCAGTTAAACGAGAAATAGTAATACAAGATATTTGGATTAGCTAAGAATGTTTTGGGTAAATAGAAGTGGTCCAAAAGAGGACAAAAAGTAGCGGTAAACTAGGTTTTTTTTAATCCTATGTAGGTTGTTCCTGTTGTTGTTTTTCTTGTTTGTCATTGTTTGGATTTAAGGGCAAATTTTTGGGAATTTAAATGGGCTTGGTAAAATCCTTCCAAGAAATAATATAGGTTGACTGTAATACTAGATAGACAAGAATTAAATATCCTTAATGATAAACTAGGGCGAAGATAATGCAGGAGTGGTAGTTTAGAAAAAACTAGACTCGCATGCAAATGTAATATAAATATGTAATATAAATAATGTACACATGACTAGGTAGGGTAGTGTAGAGATAAGGGTGAGGAAAGTAGAGAAATGGTATTGTTGATACAAAATTGGATTACACTTAGAACTCTTTTACAAGTTTATTTAGACAAATCGTAATGACTAAGGAAATTTTGTAGGACTTTTCGGGCACCTAATGGTTTGAACAATATGGTTACAGTTTATAAGAATGCAAACTTAGGATCTATAGCTACATATAGTTCCCACAAAATGTAGAGTGTTGCCACAAAATCTATAGCTACATATAGTTCCCACAACATTCCATCCAACACCTCTTCATGATAGAGTGTTGCCACAAAATGTATGTCTTAAACTTGAGATGTGAGGTATTTAAAACCAGCTAGTAAAGACTAAAACTTATGGACATTTGGTCCATTTAAGAGGGGTGTGATAAAGGTTATTGACTGCTCATTTTAGTGGGGTTGCCATTTCCATTTTGTTTGCTGCCCTCTCTTGTTGATTGTGCCCTAGACTAGACATATGTTGTGCTAGAGGTGTTTGAATGGAATGTTGTGGCATGGTTGCGATGGTCAAAGGTTAAAGAGGTAATTTCTAAATAGTATTTCTATAGCTACATATAGTTCCCTATGCCTTAGTATAGCCTAGCCATTGAGCTTGAGGGACCCTCTGAGAAAACCCTATAACCTAAATGATAATCGAAAGTTGGAGAATGTTTGGTAAGAACTCTTGAAGATAGGAATGCAAAATTTTCTTAAACCAAGGAGTATTTTCGGTAACATAGTGGAGTAATCTTGCCATAACTTAGAAAATCTCAACGGATAGATATAATAGAATTAGTTTAGAGTGCTTATGATTAGTCGTATATTGGTGTTGGTTAATGATTAAGTCAGAGGTAGGTGTTTTAAAGGCCCCATCAACACATGAAACTATTCAAGTTAAACAGAAAAGGTAGAAGCTCTCGAGAATAAAGACGAATTGATTACAAGTAAGGAAGTAGATTAAATTGGTAGACGATTCTTAGCAGTTGAGAACTATTTTAAATTGGTCGCGGCTTGCATGGGATAGTGTAACATTAGACTTTGTTTCTTGTGTGTTCTAAGAATATCTATAGGTTTATTGCTACCTTCATGGGATTTATAAGTGCTTGATAGTTGCGAGGAAGAACGACGTGGCACGAATATTTAACTAGAGAAATATGGTTACTTAATGAGCATGTAACTATTATTTTAATCAATAGAAAATTAATGATATGCTTGCTTGAGGTTGTTATTTGGATACGCAAATTGCTCATATTTAGGATAAGATACAAGAAAGGTTCCTTCACCTATTTGATGATTGAGATAAGCAACCAATAGTTAAGTTCTAATTCATACTCAATGTGAATTATGGAATATTGCTTGATATGTTTGTTTGCTATTCATGCTTGTTTGCTAGGATGTTGTGCTTGTATGGGGTTCTTTTGAATTTTGAGGAAATTCTTTTAAAGGTGATAGTTTATAGCATTCGATACCGAAAATTTCCAAATTAGCAAATTACGACTTTAGAGTGCAATAGTGGTAGCATTGGTAAAATAGATATTAAAAGCTGTAAAAAATGCATTAGAAAAGCTTAGGAAAATGTTTGATAAATTTTAAATTTTTTTATGAATATTTAAAAGCCAAAACCCGTTTATTAATATTTATTTAATTCTAGGCTTTAGACTTTTAGAAAAATATTAGATAAGAATTTAGATCCCAAATTTTTATAGTGAGTCTAGAACATCATTTTAGAATTTCTCTAATTTTTCATAATTTTTAGGATTTATTTGATAATTATTTATATTTAATTAAGCTAAAACTAGTTATTGAATATGTTTCCCAATTAAAGAAAAGAAAAGATAATAACGCAAAAACCCGCACAAAAACGGCACCCTCATGGGGTACCCGCATGTCCTCCACCCGTGGGTCAAACCAAAGTTTGACCCGGATTGTATCCTGCACAGTTTATTTATATAGAGGCATTTAGTATTTTAGGGTTATAGTTTGAGAGGAGGATTCCAGCAGCAGCCATAGAAGAAATTTTGACTTTAGAGGCAATTTTGAGGGAGCAAACGAATGAATTTTGTTATGAAAATTTACAGGTATGTTCTCCTCCGTCTTAGCATTCCAAAACATATCCCTAAGTCAAAAATAAACCTCCTTTGACCACTGAAAATTCATCTAATCATATGCATTTTCAGCAGTGTATAACTCTAATCTTTGGGCTATAACTCTTAGCATGTTTTTTATTATTCAATGAAACAAATTTTGTGGTAAACCTAACATCGAAGGTTACTCAAATTTGAAAGTTTTAGAATTACTTATGATTCTCGTAAGGCAGCCTACCCTGTTTTGATCTATTCATAATTTACTCAACTTTGAAATATCATAACTCAAGATTGGCACCTGGCCTTTGCACAAAATTTTGTCATGCCTCTAACGGATACGTGACAGCTCTGACTAAAATTTTATCTTCAACGGGCCAATGGTTTTGGAGAAAATACTCGTCCCTCAACTGTTGTCCTATTTTAACGAATTAATTCATAGGAAAATATAAGGACCTATATTTTGTGAGAATTAGGTGCTGAAAAATTGGGTATATCACGGGGATATGGTAGAACATAACTCTATTTTCTTAGAATTTTTGAAAATATTTTGACAGTGTCTAAGAATTTTTGAAAGCCGAATAGGCAACATAGAAATTCCAAAAGTAGGTTTAAGCCCTAAAAACGTAATGTAGGTCAACTGAATTAAATGTTATTTATTGATTAATGCTTTATTTGTGTGTTGTATGATATAAGTACAGTAAGGACTCATGACCGTGTAGAAGTTGTCAGTACACATCAAATTTTTGGAGCAGATAATTATTAGTAGATGGTTTCACCTTTCTAGGGCTTAAACCAATTTTTGAGATTTCTGTTTGTCATATTCGACTTTCAAAAATTCTTAAGCACTGTCAAAATATTTCCAAATATTCTGAAAAAATAGAGTTTTGTTCACATTGTTATTCAACTCTAGTTCACCATGACTATGACATGATTTTATTTCTTATGTTACGCATGACTACTTGTAGTATTACTTGAATCACTTTGTTAATTGTTAAAAATGCATAAGTAATCTTAAAACTGTGTTATAGTTGGGAGGGGAATATGATGTGAGGTTGTGGAACCGTATATATGAATGATAGCAGTCATGGTAAACCCCATGACGTGCCAGATACCCCTTTACCTACATGAATGATGTCAGTCAGTGCACCATACGTACCGATGGGTCGGATTATCCCAACAGTTTCACATATCAAAATAAGTATTATAAATGACACATGTTACACGATTTATTATTTACTTGAGTGATCTTTCTTATAGTATCATATTGGTTATTCTCTCTTGTCATATCCTGATGCGTCTTGATTACCTTTGTGTACATGCTAATAGTTTTCTTGCGCTGTCATGTTGATATATATTGTTTAGTACAATTATCGTTTGCATTTACTTTGCTCAGTCCTGACTGAAAATATTTACGTTGACATCTTTAGAGAAGGACCGATACCCTAAATACTATGGACTCTAGGAGGGTAATTTAGGTAAGCACTTAGAAGATATGGATCACACTCATGGTGGGGATGCAAAAGTTTAGTAACTATTTCTATTCAGAAAGTTTGTTTCCAAAACATTGTTATGGCCTTCGACCCTTAGACATCATTTAGTATTATTAGTTTTGGACCTATGGTTCCTTACGACCCATATGGATATTTATTTAGTTAATTAAACTTTTAGTGGATTATATGTGTTTCTTTTTTGTCTTTTTCTACCGATAGATTTTGAATGAGTTAATTATGTGGAAACTTGTAGAATTGGTACAAAATTGGGGATGGATATATATATTGTGGATTTGATTATACAAATATTGTGGATATATTATGATCATAGAGGTATAAACAACATAAAACCGCCGATACTGCGACATAGGCTGGACATGGTCATGTACTTGTGTCCTAAAAAATGGAAACTGATCGTGAAAGAGTCTCACCCGCTCATATAAATATGTAATAACTACTAAAATCACTCAATGAATGAATCCCAATTATTTCCAGCTTTCTATAAGGTAAAAGCGCCCATTTTCCAAAATTTCTAACCCTATATCCTGCCTCCGTCTTCTCCTCGTCTTCCTCTCTCTAACAAAACTCGGTAAGTTTAATCAAAGTGTATTTCCTAACTCAATTGGATCCAAGGGTACTGATGATTGATTCTAATTAGTTTTCGACTCAACTTTATAAATCTTAAACTTGTCAGTGACTCATCTTTACTCTTAAGAAGATAAGACATGATAGAAATTAAATAAGTCATCGGTGTAATATGTACTCATACCACTAATGGTCGCTCATTGGAATCAAGTACATAGGAGAGTAGTATTAGAAATATGAGAGTACTATTGCAAATCTTTTCTAGTAAACTTGTTTCAGACACAAATCTCACCTCTAGAGCTAGGGGACCACATGTTTCTTTTGAATGAAATTCATACTCATCATCCATTTCATTCAAACATAGGTTATATATCCCAAATGTCTATGCCATGCAAGGTTGTAAAAAGCACTAGGTGCTAGTCGGGTGGGCACTCGCCGTCTAGCGCCTAGCCCGCCTAGGCGGCCGCCTAGATCTAGGCGGTTCGAAAATAAATTTAAAAAAATCCAAAAAACCTACTGATAATTGCAAAAAAAGTCCACAAAATCCCAAAACATGCATAGTCGGGCGTCGGGGGATCTAGGCGGACATCGGGTAGGCACCTAGCGCCTAGGCAGCCGCCTAGACCACCTTTTAGAACAGTGGTGCCATGTGTAACTAGCAACACCAAAAAGGGAAGCATAAAAAGATGTATTTTCATTTATTTCAAAAGCAACTAAATTCTGTTCAGACGAGCTTTTAGAGGCATGGTGACGTTGCAAGACGTTATTAACTCTCGGCCCCCTAAATTGTTAAGGACAATGGACTCGAATAGCATGGCATTAATCATGTTCATCAAGAACCAATTCTCGCATTCAACAATACCATTTGTTCAGGTGAATAAGTAGTCATTTGATGAACTATTTCATGTTCTTGACATAACTCGATAAGTTCCTTCAAAATGTATTCCCCACCTCGATCTAAGGGTTTGATGGTTGAGCCTTATTGGTTTTACATCAACTGTACAAAACTTAAAGTTGTTAATGACTTCAGCTTTAGTCTTGAGTATATCGACATAACAAAATTTGAAGAAATCATCAACGAAAGTTACAAAATATCTATTCCCATCTTTAATGGGTCGGCAATTTGAAACAAATACACCATAGTGTACCACTGTAAACCTGAAGTAGTCTTGTCAATGGACTTGAATGGTTTCGGAGTAAACTTGGTTTGACACAAATCTCCATATCTAGAACTAAGGACACATGTATCACAGGAATTATATTCGTATTCATCATCCTCTTCATACAACAAGATTTTACATGTTACAAACGTGTCATGTGTAATTAGAAACAACATAAAAGAAAACAGGAAAATATGCATTTTTATTTTATTTCGAAGTACACATACAAGCATTTAGAGCTATAGCCCTTACTAATACAAATATCATTATTGGTAATTACAATTTTATTATACTTTAAGACTATCTTAAAAAAGTTTAAACCCTTCTACACAAACAAAGATCCACTAAGGAGAGCCCTCCATATGTCTGGTACAAAAAAATATCATGCACTATTGTTTTCCATAGGTCATCCAAAGATCTACACGTCCTCGACCAGGTACTCGTGCAGTGGTTGCATCTCCAAGAATCACGCTTCCTTCACTAAGGTCCTCAAAAGTGGCAATACATGAGGAATTAAAACATACATGGACATTAGCTCCAAAATCTAGGTTGAAAGTTTAACATGAAGAAAAGGGGATTCATTGTTTAACATGTGTTCGTCTTATTGATTATCCATTTAACATATGTTTCTCGTGTTGTAGAGGTAGCTGGGAAACATATGGTTGGTTCGGCCACAAACATAGGAACACTTATTTATGCGGAAGCGAATTATTCAAAAGGGGTCCTCGGTCTATTTTTGGGTAGATAATGAATATTTGACTAAATCTTTTATATTTGTTTTCTAATTATCTTTTTATTACTTTCCACGTTTAATTAAGATTAGTTTCTTAGGTTGAGCTAGGTTTTCCTATAAATATAGCTATATAAGAGACAAAAGTTATGTTGAATATTATTGATTTCTTATTGAATTAGAGTATATCTCTTCTTGATTCTCATGTTTGAAAATTGGGCTTTTAATCCTCGTTATCTTGGTTATTGGTTTTCAACAATCGGCATTTTCGTGATATATCATGTGGTATCAAAGCCTCAAAATGCCTAGAAATATGATGGAACCAACGACGATGACGACGACCAACAACAACGTGACAAAGAACGAGGTTCCAGTGCGGTGGTCCATTGCATAAAATTTTCTCTACGGGATATGACCCTCCCGTCCCGCAAATCGAGCATGCGGTAGGCAATTAGGGCTCATTGGCACAACCGGTTCGTAATTCGCAAATGACGTCACTGGTGAGGAACGCCTGCAAACTCCCAGAATATAGACAAGTAGCAGGGCGAGAGCATTGTCCATGAGGCTCGTTTAGATTAGTCTAGTTCGAGCAAGAAGAAGTTAGATAATTTTGCCAGACGGGGTTGTGATGATCATCGTGACTGTGACAGGCGAGATTATAGCATGGCATCGTCAGACGCGCTTGATATGGCGACTATGGAAGAAATAATTTTTGTGGCATCAAAGATCAATTTGATGACAATTGTGCTTATAAATATGACAGTCCTGGAAAAGATCCATATAGGAGAGAAAATGACTTCAAGTTGAAGATCGATATTTTGATATTTCTTGGAGATCTTGGTATCGAAGAATTTATGGATTGGTTATCAGGAGTGAATATCAATTTTTCAACTATATGGAGATCCCGATGGGTAAAAGGATGGGTAAAAGGTAAAGTAGGTGGCCTGCCGACTGAAGACATGAGCATAATCTCGGTATGACAGGTTGTAGGCTGAGCATAGAAAGAAATAGAAGAGACGCATAACCTCTTGGGTAAGATGTAAAAGAAGCTGAAGATGCGCTTCCTACCTTGTGACAATGAGCAAAAACTTTTCCATCAGTACCAGAGGTGTGCACAGGGCCAACGGAACGTCAACAAGTATACTATGGAGTATTGCGTCTTCTTGAGCTAAAGCATCTCGATGAAACTAAAGGACAACAAGTGTCTCACTTCATGGATGGGCACAAACCAATGATTCGAGCTTGGATCAGCACTTAATGCATCCCTAATCTAACAGAGGACAAGAATTGATCATTACAAGTCGACCAACTGCTGCAAGAAAAGTAGCAATCAAACGGCAAGCTGAGGTAGTAATCACAGGTGGTGGATTGGCCCAGTACCGAGCCAATTGAAGAATCATCCAAAAAGGACAAAGTAGCGGAAAGACGACAGGCCCGACCCAACGACCCGTATTTGAAACATGTCATTAGCAAGTGTTTCAAAAACAAGCAGTCGAGTCACGACTCAAAATTTGGCTTATGTTGATCGGAAAGTGCTCGACGAAGAAGCTGGCAATAGCAATATCTACAACCCCAACAATTCTGATGAGAAGAAGTGGCTCTTAGTGTGGTGCGAAAGATCTTGTTAGCACGAGACGATTCTTTACAAAGGAAGAAGCTCTTCCGAACCCGATATACGATTTGGAGTGGTGGTTGACAATGGCAGTCAGGAGAACCTAATTAGCAAACAAATGGTTGAAGTCGCAGGTTTGACAGTTGACACTAAAGAAGGACCCGGAGCCATACTCCATCGGTTGGGTTCAAGACATGCCAAGCATTAGAGTAATATAACGGTGTCGTATTCCACTCTCCATTGTCGCATACCTTAAGATCTATTGAAACATGACGTACGGACTTAAAATTTGTCATATGTTGTTAGAGGACCGTGGCAGTTTGATATTGGCGTAAATAGTTTGATATTGGCGCAAAGCACGATAGACATATCACCATGTATTGGCTGGTGAAAGATGGGATGAGGAACAAAATTACACTATCAAAAAAGAATATCCGAACTGAATCTTTATAAGAAGAGGAAAAGGCTTTTCTTTCTGTGGCGTCTCTATGAAAGGTTCAGAAGCATGGTCATCAAAGAGGCATATGAGGTATATAACTTAGTAGTTTAGGAAAACATAGAGGCCAACAAGTCAACATAGGAAGAAGCGAGTCCAATAGAGGTACAAGCAGTACTCGAAGAGTTTCATGACTTACTTCTCAAAAAAAATCATAAAGGACTATCAATCATGTGTGATATCCAACAAATCCTCGTTTTTGTTCATGGAGCGGATTTGCAGAACTTACCACATGAGTCCATAGGAGGACAAGTTTCTTGGAAAAAGAACGAAGAACTTGAAGGAAAAGAAGCAATTGAGGAAAGTTTGGATGGATCGGAGAAGAGCACGACGACGGAGAGTTTAGGAGATCAAGACCATAGAGTTCACAAGGAGGTTTGGGAGCGAGTGCATAAGGCTAGTTTAACATGGAACAAGTTGCTACAAAAATTCCCATAGTAGCACCGTAGGCGCAAGGTTTCAACATTGGTGGTGACATCATTGTGTGCTTTCGGAAGGAGATGTATTTATTGGGTACTTGATCCAAATGACAATGCAAGAATTCTACAAGAGAAGAGGTCTGTTACGGACGAGAATTATTCAAAAGGGGTCAGTGTCTATTTTTTAGTGGACTTTGAATCTTTTATGTTTGTTTCATAATTATCTTTCTATTGCTTTCCTAGTTAAATAGAATTAGTTTTTTAGGACTTAAGTTAGATTTTCCTATAGATATAGCGATATAAGAGAATAAGTTATACAGAATATTACCGATTTCTTATTGAAAGAATATGTCTCTTGTTGATTCTGTTGGGAAAGAAACGCAGAAACCTTTCCCCAAACTAGAGAGAACCTGCGAGAGAACCAAGCAAAACAACGCACAAACCAAAACACCAAAAATAAACCACGCAGACACAGAGAATTTTTGACGTGGAAAACCCTTGCGGGAAAAACCACGGGACGATCGAAGTCCAACCTTGAGAAGCCTTCACTAATGAAATAAAGGAGTACACCCTCTACAAACTTCTCCCGATCCAAATTGGATCCCCACAACACTTAGAAGCAAGAATAATGATTACAAGGCTACGAAAAACAAAAGACGACGAGTAGATATTACCCGAACACGATCCTCCTTCGAAAACGGCCTTCAATCCTCCTTCTTCTCTCCCAAAGTTGCAATGGCACTCTTGCCTCTTTTCTCTCTCTTGTTCTTCAATGTTGTGTTATGATTAGGGTTAGGAATAACCATGTATAAATCCCCTAATTCACAGCAAAACCTGGACCATAGGATACGATCCAACGGTGATTAAATCACCCTGAAAAATGCTTCAGCCTCGACACACAGAGTTCGGCCGTAACTCTGTCCTGGCACAGAGTTCGGCCAGAACTCTGTGTCTGGCAATAGAACAGTTCTGGAACTGGGAGGCAGAGTTCGGCCAGAACTCTCCCCTGGGGCAGAGTTCGGCCCGAACTCTGTCCCCCTCTCTCCAGCAGCTCCTCTAGCAGCTCCCGAGCATCTTCGTCTTCTCCGACTGGCCTCGTCACCTCCCCGAGCTTCTCTGACACATAGACGGCGCTCGTCGCACTCTGGGGTCTTCTCCACATAGGTTGGGAACCCCACCCACTCCAACAAATCTTCCCCTTCACAACTATGTGGAGGAGGTCGTCATCCCGACGATCTGCCTGTAGTACTCAAACTTTCCCCTTGGTAGAACCTTCGTGAGCATGTCCGCTCCATTATCATCAGTATGAACCTTCTCAAGCACCGCATCCTTTTTCTCAACCACATCCCGTATCCAATGATACCGAGTCTCGATGTGCTTGGACCGACTATGAAACATCTGGTTCTTTACAAGGTGAATAGCACTTTGACTATCGCAAAGCAAAGTATACTACTCTTGCTTCAACCCCATTTTCTGCAGCAGCTTCTTCATCCACAGCAGCTCCTTGTAAGCCTCTGTCGCTGTAATGTATTCCGCCTCCGTCGTCGACAAGGCAACACACTTCTGCAACCGCGACTGCCACGATACCGCTCCTCCGGCAAACATCATCACATAGCCCGAAGTCGATCCTCTCGTGTCTACATCTCCAGCCATATCAGTGTCGGTATACCCAACCAGCTTCGGCTCATCACCACCAAAAGAAAGTCTCCAATCGGCAGTGCCCTGAAGATATCGTAGAATCCACTTGACCGCACTCCAATGTACCCTTTCAGGATTTGAAAGATACCTGCTAACTATGCCAACTGCATGAGCGATGTATGGCCTCGTACACACCATAGCATACATAAGGCTCCCCACAGCTGAAGCATATAGAACCTGCTCCATATCTTCCTTTTCATCCTCGGTAGATGGACACTTCTCCTCAGTAAACTTAAAGTGAGCCGCAAGGGGGCAACTCACTTTCTTCGATCCGTCCATACCGAAACGCTGAAGTACCCGGTGAATGTACTTCTTTTGGGACAAATGTAGCATCTTGGACTCTCTCTCTCGGTTGATCTCCATCCTAAGAATAGTCTTTGCGGTGCCCAAATCCTTCATAGAGAAGGCCGCACCCAGTTGGCGCTTCAACTCCGCTATCCTAGTGGCATTCTGGCCCACTAATAGCATGTCATCTACATAGAGCAATAAAATAATGAAATCATCCTCGGCAAAATACCTCATAAATACACAGCGATCCGACGTCGTCCGTACATAACCATGCTCCCCCATAAATGACTCGAACTTCCTGTACCACTGCCTCGGAGCTTGCTTCAGACCATACAAGCTCTTCCTCAACCGGCAGACCAAATGTGACTTGCCCTTCTCACAGAATTCCACTGGCTGCTCCATGTATAACTCCTCCTCAAGATCACCATGAAGGAATGCCATCTTTATGTCCATCTGCTCGACCTCCAAGTCGAGACTGGCTGCCAATGCTAGCACCACCCGAATAGACGAATGCTTGACGACAGGCGAAAAGATCTCATCATAATCTATGCCTTTCCGCTGACCGTAGCCTTTAACTACCAGCCTCGCTTTGTATCGAGGGCAAGTAGCATCACCCGTCTGCTTTACTCTAAATATCCATCGATTCTTCAAAGCCTTCTTACCCTTTGGCAACCGCACCAGCTCATAAGTAGAATTGGCGTGTATGGAACTCATCTTCTCCTGTATAGCCTCCATCCACTCCTGCTTATGTTCGTCTTCCATAGCCTCTGCAAAACTTTTGGGCTCTCCTCCGTCAGTCAATAGCACATACTGACCCGGTAAGTATCTCATAGATGGTCGACGATCTCTGTCGCTCCTTCTCAGTGGAGCCACTGGTGCTGGCTGTATACCAACAGCCTCTTTCTCTTCAGAAACTGCCTCCCCGATATGCTCATCTTCCTAAGGGACACCCTGACCACCATCAGCAGGCTGATGATCAAGGTTGGGAGCAACTCCATGTACTAGCTCCCCCATAATTGGATCCTCTGTGATGTCCTCTGGAAACTGCTCAAAGCGAAATAACTCTAACTCAGGCAATTCCTCAGCCTCAGAAGGCGTCTCAGAATCCTGAGTGTTGGTCATGGACTGATCCTCGACGAATACCACGTCCCTGCTTCTGTAGAGCTTTCTTCCCACCGGGTCGTAGAGTCTATAGACAAACTCATCCCGACCGTAGCCGACAACGACGCATCGCCTCGTCTTCGGCTCAAGTTTGGACCCTTCATCCTTCGATACATGCACGAAGGCCTTACAGCCAAACACTCGCATTGTATGACGGCTCTTTGTCGTACCATACTTTGTCAAGCACATCACCCTGCAAAGGAGCACTAGGAGATAAATTAATAACATAAGCAGCTGTGAGAAGAGCCTCACCCCAATAACTGCCCGACAAATTTGCTTCTGACAGCAAACACCGCACCCTCTCCATCAGTGTCCTGTTCATGCGCTCCGCTACACCATTGAGCTGAGGTGTCTTGGACAGAGTCTTCTGGTGTCGTATCCCTTGCTTTCTGCAATAAGCATCAAAGGGACCGATGTATTTACCGCCGTTGTCGGACCGAACACACAATAACTTCTTGCCCGTCTCTCTTTCAACAGAGGCCTGAAACTCTTTGAAAGTAGGCAGTACCTGATCCTTGGTCTTTAAGGCATAGACCCAAACCTTCCTGGAACAGTCATCCATAAAAGTTACAAAGTAAGAAGTACCACCAATAGATTTTACCTTCGTAGGACCGCAGACATCCGAGTGAATCAACTCGAGCAACGCCGGCTTCCTTGAACTTGGGTGACTTTGGAAAGATACCCTATTTTGCTTCCCAGCTAAGCAGTGCGTGCACTTCTCCAACTTTGTAGATTTGAGCCCTAGAATCACCTTCTTGTTCACCAAGTAGCTCATCTCTTTCTCGCTGATATGGCCGAGCCGCCTGTGCCACAACTCGGTAGACACATCACTGACTGCGTTCACCTCCTGTGCCCCCTGTGCGCTTCCCTCCATATAGTAGAGACCGGATTTCTTGCTCCCTTTGGCAATCACCATCGAACCTCTGGAAAGCTTCCACTGACTATTCCCGAAGAGACCGAAGAATCCCTCGTCATCCAACCTTCCAACCGATACCAGGTTGAAACGGATATCAGGGACATGACGAACATCTTTGAGAATAAGAGCTGCACCCATCTTCGTTCTCAAATGCACATCTCCAACGACAACCGCCTTCGACACATCTCTATTGCCCATCTTTAACACTCCACAGTCGCCTGTTGTGTAAGTGGCAAATAGTGCCCTGTTGTGAGATACGTGCGCCGAAACCCCTGAGTCCACCCGCCAAGAACTGTCATCGCAGGCGAGATTTGTAATAACCTTATCACCTACGACGATCACATCGCCTCCATGTATCGAGGCCTCCGCTGTAGTGTTCTCATCTTGCTTCCCCTTGTCGCCCTTCTTCTCTCTCTTCCAAGCGAAACAGTTCCGCTTGATGTGGCCCTTCTTGCCACAATGGTAACACTCTGAGTCCTCGTAACGACCCTTGGACTTCCCCCTGCTTTTGTCTCTGCCACCACCTGGACCCCTGCTTTTGCCCCTTCTGCGGCTCTCTGAAATCAATGCCTCTGAGTGGTAGGATGTGGATGAAGTACCCT
>JANAVB010034420.1:17910980-17960980 GCA_029216955.1 Iris pallida
ACCTGATCTTGATGACAGAGCAACTGATAGCCATCCCATTTACAAATAAGGGTGGCTTTCGGTTCTTACTGGGAGCAGTGTACAGCCACAATGTTAGGCAGCACAAGAGATCCTGTGGAGCGATATTTCCAAGGTAGCCTCCGCGGCTGATTCCTTCCACCTGCCGCTTCTTCTGATAGGGGACTTCAATGTTCTCCTTCACAGGGGTGAGAAGGTGGGGGGCCGACCGGTGCCTGACCCGGTTCTGTATGACTTCCAGAGATTCCTTCTCCAAGCAGGGCTTCAGGGGTTGTCACGCTCGGGATTCATCTGGACTTGGCATAACAAAGCGGTTCGTAATAGAGTGGCTTTCCAGTTGGACAGAGCCGTGGGCAATGGGGAGTGGTTTCGTCTATTCCCCAATTCCGTGGCTGAGAGTCTGGCCGCTGGGACGAGCGACCACTCTTCCATCAGGGTTGGCTTCTCGATCCGACCTACTACACGGTCGCGTCCATTCAGGTATAACAACAGCTGGTATCTTTCAGAGGGTTACCTGGACGCTATTTTGGAGGGTCTCGCTAGCCGGAGGGAGGGTACGGCGCAGTTTCGTATGGTGCATATGCTCAAATCCACGAAAAAGGCCTTTCGGAGCTGGGTTAGGGGCCTGCCCAAGACCACTCTGGAGGATAAAGAGGCTGAGCTGCGGACCATCCAGCAGGACATGCAAGCTGACATGATGAACGGAGACTTAGCAATGAGGGAGAAGGAGCTGATCGGGGAGGTCAACATCATGTGCCTACAAAAGGAGATTAGTGCGGCCCAGCGTGCTAAATGTTCTTCGCTTAAGAATGGAGACCGATGTTCCAAATTCTTCTATGATGTCATTCGGACCAGACGGCATCGGAACAACATCTTCCAGCTACTTGATGCAGAGGGTGTCCTGGTGGGGGAGCTGGCTAAGATCCAAGGGGAGGCTGTCAGGTACTACTCTGAGTTATATTTTCAGTCTGACTATCTGTCTACGTTTCCGAATGTAGTTACGAAGTGACTGGTGACGTCCTATGGGAATAGCCTACTGCTTGCCCCCATTACTATAGAGGAGGTGGAGTCCATTATCAAGATAGCAGATCCCAATAAAGCTCCAGGGCCTGATGGTTTTAGCAGGGGGTTCTACAAACGGCACTGAGATTCCCTAAAATTCCCGATAATCGAGGCTGTGCAGGAGTTCTTCACTACAGGGAAGCTACTAAAGGAGCTGAACCACACTTTTTGACTTTAGTGCCTAAGAAGGAGGGTACGACATAGCTAGCAAATTTTAGGCCTGTTGCGTGTTGTAATTATCTCTACAAGATAATTACGCACCTTATGTGCCGGCGGATGGAGGGGATCATGCAGGACTTAGTCTCTCCGAACCAGGCGACTTTCATTAAGGGAAGGTCGATCGCGGAGCATAGCCTACAAGCTCATGAGATGGTGAGGGGTTTCAGTAAACTTGGCGGGGAGAAGGCATGCGTGAAGTTGGATCTGAGGAAGGCCTATGACATGGTCAATAGGGATTTTCTTTGTCATCTGATGTCTGCCATGGAGTTCGATATTCGCTGGGTAACAAGGATTTGGGAATGCATCACGACACCCACTTTCTCTGTCCTCATCCAGGACACCCCATATGGGTACTTCCATAGCAACCGTAGACTTAGGCAAGGCAATCCTCTGTCCCCTTACCTATTCACGCTTGTCATAGAATACTTCACTTGCTTGATGGACATGGCGGTACATCGTGGGAGGCTGGTTCCACTATTCAGGGGAGTCGACCCCCCGGCCACCCACCTTATTTATGTAGACGACCTCTTGGTGTTCATCCAGCCATCTACGAAGGATATGCACATAATTGCGGAGATTATAGGGGAACTAGAATTCCTATCACCTCCAAAGAGAAGAGCAGGGTGTATTTCAACTCCCTTTACCCCCAGAAGGAGGAGCGAGCCAAAGCCTTGGGAGTAGAGAGGAGTGATCTCCCGATAAAATATCTAGGGGTTCCTCTCACTGTCAACTATGCTCGGGACCAAGACTGCCATAGTCTGGTGGAGTACGTCCAGAGGAGGGTCGAAGGATGGCAAGCCGCTAGTCTATCCTTTGGGGGTCGCATCGAGTTGGTCAGATCGGTGATATCGGCTGTGGCTTATTTCTGGCTGCAATCTATCCTGCTTCCTATTGCCACTATCAAAAAAGTTGAGCAAATTTGTGCTGACTTCATAAGGAGGGGAGGTATGCAGGCAATCTCCTGGGAGCAGCTTTGTCGGCCTAGGAAGGAGGGAGAAGTGGGGCTTCGCCCGTTGTTGGAGATCAGGGAGGCCTCTGCGCTGAAGCTGGCATGGAGATTCATCAATAGGGGGTCCCTCTGGGCTAACTGGATGCATAGCAGATATGTGAAACAGGGCAACTTCTGGTCCTGTGCAACTGACTACAATCATTCAGTCACTTTCAAGATTGTCTTGAGGTACAGGGGTACTCCAATCTGCTATCCGGAGGGTCATGAAGGATGGGTCTAGAACGGACCTCTGGTAGGATCCTTGGATAAATTGAAAATCCCTATTAGCGATCAGGGGAGTCCCCTAGCATCAGGAGGATAGTAGGGGCTGACTTGCCAATGTATTATCCGGGATGGAAAGTGGAGGCCTGAGTCCTACCGCTATACCGAGGAGCTAGGTGAGAGTATCAGTATTGTCGCCATTGATCCCGAATTGTCAGTTGATCGGTGGATTTGGGAGCCGCCAGGAGATTCTACGGGGACTGGAAAGTTCCAGTTTCGGAGCTGCTACAACCTCATTCGGCACACTTATCCTCAGAGTACTGACTATGAGTTCGTATGGTGCAAGAAACTCGCCGGAAAGATACAACTTTGTGTTTACAGGCTTCTACTGGGCCGCCTAATGACGAGGGATCGACTTAGTACATTTAGGGTTCCGGTTCCAGACCCTAAGTGTGTGCTATGCAGTATAGAGAATGAATCTATAGGGCATATTTTCTTTGAGTGTGCCCTATTATGGCAGATCTGGTCTGAGCAAAGTAGGGTGCCGGGTGGATGTGACTCCGGAAAGGGGATTGGGGAAATCATCACTATGCTCCGAGATAGCAGAGAAAGAGGGCAGGACTGGTTCCGGATCGCCAGAGTTCGACTGGCTGCCGCTGTTTGGCATGTATGGAGGGAACGAAACCGTCGCATCTTCGAGGGGCTAATAACCCCTCATGTATGCATCCTCCATAACATTGAATTTGATGTAAATGCTATAGAAAACTGAAGAGTGGGAGTACCACTATGATTGTATGTTGTAAGATTATTGCGTTGCATTTGGAATAAAATTTACCCTTTTTCCAATATATCCGAGCCAAAGTTCTTTGCACGCCGATCCTTGACCTTTTACATTTGTTACATCCATTCTCAATCCACCAATTGGGTCAATCTTCTTCGTAAGCTCCACTCCGATTGACCGTCAGCACTACGATCCTATAGCCAGATAGACCTTTTATTCAGGTCCCACTCTCAATCAACCGCTACATGAATATTCCAGTTCCTATCCTCTTTTTAATTAAGAGCATGGTGCTCCCAGGGGATTCGAATCTCCGAATCGGTTTTTCGGGGTCCCTGTCTCCAAGACTTGACCACTTGCTTGAGTCACTTGAGTCAATATTTATCGACTAATATATATATATATATATATATAATATATATATATATATAATATATATATTATATCACTCTCATGACGATGGTGGCTAGTAATTCAGTTCGATTTGGGCGATCCGGAGACATCTAGGGTTCAGGGAGGAGCCATAGCAGGAGGTAGTAGAAATCAGAATAAGGAGAGAAGACGTACCTAAAGGGTGGACCACGTTAGAGCATCGACGTAGAAGAAAGAAAGCGGTGCGGCGTAGATCTAGGTATTTGAATGGGGCTGATCTATAGGAATTAGGTATGTTTGTTTGTTCCCCGACAGGAACTGATGGGGGAGGGGGAGTCGAAGGTAGAAATATAGTGAGGCGAATACATCCAAACTACAGAGTCGGAAGCCTCCTTGTAATACTCCAAATGGGGCAAGATTTGATGGGTCAGGGTAGTACTAGACTTGTCTTGAATGGACAACCGAATAGGAATGGAGCAACCGCTCAAGGAGGGAAGGGCCAACCTAAAGCACGTACAGACAACCTTGCCCCTCAAGTCCTACCTATAAGAATTCCTCCGGTTGTGATCTCCAATTCACATCCGGTCTCCTGGGTATCATTGTGAAAATTAGCAACATTGTGCAAATTGTGCAAACCAGCAATAGTACAAGATGACATGGAGCTCCAATATATTGAGTCGATCGTAGTGGACGAAGTGCACATGGAAGAGTATGTTAGAGGACATTGCCGAGTCGGTAGAGTATGGAAGAATATTATACGTGATTGGGTCTAAGCCGTATTACGGCCGATTGCGTGCATATGTGAATCGCATGTGAAGACCTAAGGGCAAGATGGAGGTTTCTCAAGAGAGAATGGCTTCTACTTCATCAAAGTCTCTCTTGCAAAAGACCTGGACTGGATCCTAGAGAGAGTACCATAGACGTTTGTCGGTCGCTTGGTGGTAATGAGGAAGTGGGATCTGTCAACCAATTTTGAGCGTAATCAGCTATTATCGATGCCAATTTCGATCTAGTTTTCGTGGTCGTGTCCGCAACTAAGGAACATTCCATCTATTATGAAAATGACGCCATCTATAAATTTCCAATGATACACCTATTTTTTTATCCTATTCTTTAATTCATTTACGCTCATCCATCTTGGCATTCTCATTTCAACTATACTAATTTTATGGGCATGTTTATTAATTGTCCAACACTTTGAACCATAAAGCATGGTTGGTCTTATAGGAGTTTATATAATTTTTCTTTCAACTTCATAGGTATCTTACCATCATAAAGTGCTCCAGAAGCAATCCTCTATTTCATCAACACAATATGATGAGTCACTTGTTATAGCCGATGTGGAACTAAAATTTTGCTACGTGAAAAGCTTTGAAGCTTTTCCTCCGAGACTGATGTTTGTGGTGTCCTAATGCCAAACGAAAATTTAAAAATTAAAAACGAATGAAAAATTTAGAAAACATGCTTTAAATTCATAAATAAAATAATTGATAAAAATTTCCTAGAACAATCATATTCTCCACAATTTGACCAGCCAAGCCAATTATAGGGAAAAAAGCATGAGCAAATAGTCTCACATAAACCCTAATTGGATGCAATTTGACCAATTTAGATGACATTGTACATCAAGATATTCATTTTAATTTTTACAAATCCTCTAATTTCTTGCTCTCAAAACTTCTTTCATTAGTATATATATATGTAATACGACACCAAGAAACGGGTTAGGGTCTATTTGGATACCCTTTTTCCCCTTGTTTTGAGTTTAAACTCAAAAACACCCGTAAATAGTTTTTGGCTCACCCAACACGTTTTCTTCTTCCCCATTTTTTTGCCAAAATTCGTGTTTAAACACTGATTTCAGTAATGAGAAAAGAATCTATTGTTAGTCCCGGGGCTTGATCAAAGGTGGTAGACTCGATGTCGAGATCAGAGGTTCAACAAACGTTCACCTTCTGATTATTCTCAAGATCCAAGAGGAACACTATAATATGAATCTGATTACAAAAGCAACAATAATCAAAAAATAAATCTCACGTTCTTTCTAGCAATTGCAGTTGCTGACGGACAGAACTAAGTTCAAAAAATAAATCTCACGTTCTTCCTTGCAATCGCAGTTGCAGACGGACAGAACTGAGTTACAACTCAGATGAAGGAGAAGAAAGAAGAAAGAAGAAGAGGAAAGGTTCTTGCTGGGGTGATTAAGATCACCGTTGCTCAAAGCAAGATTCGCCCCAACACGATCTGCTTCCAGGAACCAGCAAGTTCACGAAGAACTTCTGGAACGCTCGTAAGTCAATATTTGAGACTTGAACGGGCTTTCTGGACTTTACAGACTCCTTAACTCTCTTCTTGGTGCATCTTTCAAAGGAGGCCAAGGGGCTCTATTTATAGAGTGGAGTTGAGACTTCACCTCTTCTCCTATCCGATGTGGGACTAAAATACCAATACTCAAAAATAGAGTTTGATATTTTAGATCATCCCACAATCAGCATAGAAGTGTGCCAGTCCACGCCTACCCCCCGAACACTCCCGTGCATGCACGAGACATCCTGGAGTCCGTGTCTGAGTCCGAGTCCGCACAACAAAAATTAACTTGCATCCTTGTTGGATTTAATCCTTTTTCCTTCTAGGAAAATACTCCCATATGGCACAAACTTGTGCCCCACTACACCTCATGTGCACACCTCAACACAAGCAATGCATTATATTGAGATACTCACCATTTGGTGTAGCCGATGTGGGACTATCTTTTCTAGTCCAAAGGCAAAACACCAACAATCCCCCACATATCTCAATATATGGGTTGAGCGTTCCCCACAGTGACTGCCCATCATGCATTAGGAGAGATGTTGCTACAACTTGAATCTTCCCGTATAGGTTAAATAATAGCATGATACAAGAATGGACTAAGCCTTGAATTCTGCACCATAACTGCAATTCTTCCTACTCACATAATGACATCAACTGTGCTTCTGGCTGCACATTGAAGGCCTTGTGCCAGCTTGGTTTCAGTGTATAACTTTTGGGCGTCTACAAGTTTACCCTCAAGAGACGGCCTGATATCTCTATCCATACACTATAGG
This sequence comes from Iris pallida, assembly GCA_029216955.1. Taxonomy (NCBI): domain Eukaryota; kingdom Viridiplantae; phylum Streptophyta; class Magnoliopsida; order Asparagales; family Iridaceae; genus Iris; species Iris pallida. The sequence continues at coordinate 17,917,726 of JANAVB010034420.1, forward strand.
TGAGTTCTTTATAAAGAGTCATGGCATGAAGCATTGCGCTTCTTTGCGGTGCTACGCTGCTATGACATGGCTTAAAGCCGAGGTTTTACCCCACCTGGGTACCTCATCGTAGTGTTATACTACTGTAACATGAGGTCACAGGCCTCTTTGTAGTGCCAAACTACCCAGCATGAAGCCTTGCGCTTTCGTGCGGTGTTACGCCGCTATGACATGGCTCGCAAAGCCGAGGCTTTACCCTAACTGGTACCTCTTCGTGGTGTCATGCCACTGTAACATGAGGACATCGTCCTCTTTGTAGTACTTTCTACCTCTCTTTATTACGATTATCATACAGCATTAGGCTACCTGCCTATTTGCGGTGCTACTCCGCTGTGACTTGGCTTGCAAAGCCGAGGCATTACCCCTACCTGGGAACCTCATGGTGGAGTCACCCCACTGTAGCATGGAGTTACACTCCTTATAGTGCTGTACTATCGTGCTTCCTGTAAAGCACTCCAGGTATTCACTCTGCCTGAGAACTTATTAAGGCATTTAAGCCAACCTTCCCACAGGATCCGTTTTCCGCAGAAAACAACAGTAGACAACAGTGGTTGTAGGTCCGTAACCTCTCCATGTCATATAGGACAAGTACCCACCGTTTCTGATATTCTTCTGGTTAATAGTCCTCCCTTGAACTAAAAGCTAGATGCCTAGTAGATTTCTCTTTGAACTAATAACATAAAGCTAAAGGTAGGATTGTAATAACACAATATCAGAATGCCTTCAAGTCCATTTTACAAGCTGTGTCATCGACCAGCTGCGCTTGAGGGCCTTGGTGAATGGATCCGCCAGGTTCTCCTGACTCCGAACATCAATCACTGCAATAACACCCCTCTTGATGAGATTGTGTATTGTCCTGTGCTTCAACCGCACAGTTCTCATCTTCCCGTTGAAGAGGTCATTTGATGCCACCCCGCAGTCACCTAGTTGTCGTAGTATATCGGTATCTCCGGTATTTATGTCCCAACCACTGGAAGATCATACATGAGCTCCCGAAGCCACTCTGCTTCATCTGCTGCGGTATCAAGTGCAAAGAACTCAGATTCCATAGATAATCGTGAGAGCATAGTCTGCTTCTTCGACTTCCTCGATATAGCAGCTCCACCCATTATGAATATGAATCCACCTGTGGACCTCTCGCTCTCTAATTCTGAGCACCAACTGGCATCACTGAAGCCTTCCACTACCGGCAGATTTCTGTTGTAGTACAGTGCATATGTCTGAGTCTTCTTGAGATATCTTATAACCCGTTTCACAGCTTTTCAGTGCTCAATGCCTGGATTGCTCGTGAAACGACTTAGCATTCCTACGGCGAAAGCTATGTCAGGCCTTGTGGCGGTAGTGGCATACATCAAACTTTCGATTATGCTTGCATACTCCAGCTGCCTGACGCTTTCCTTCAAGTTTGGCTCCAGCTTCTGATCATCCTGGTACGACGTGTCAATTAAAGGAAGATCATGATACCCGTATCGAGTGAGCATCTTCTCAATGTAATGAGATTGTGACAGCGCTAATCCAGTATCTGTCCGGATGATCTTGAGTCCCAAGATAACATTAGCATCCCCCAAGTCCTTCATACTGAACTTCGTCGAGAGGAACTTCTTTGTCTCCATGACACAGCTTATATTCGTACCTAGGATTAGCATGTCGTCCATGTATAGACAAACGATGACTCCTCTTCCGTCAGCAAACTTCGTATAGACGCACTTGTCTGTTTCACTGACCCTATAGCCATTTGACCTTATGACTTTGTCAAACTTCTCATGCCACATTTTGGGAGCTTGCTTTAAACCGTACAGAGATTTTACCAACTTGTAGACTTTGTCTTCAAGACCTTTGACGAAAACCCTTCTGGTTGTTGCATGTAGATCTCTTCGGTCAGCTCGCCATTCAGGAATGTCATTTTCACATCCATCTGATGTATCACCATCTTATGTATCGCTGCGAGAGCAATCAACATTTCGATGGTGGTCATCCGGGCTACTGGAGCATACGTGTCAAAGTAGTCGATCCCCTGCTTCTGAGAAAACCCCTTTGCCACTAGCCTGGCCTTGAACTTGTCAATGGTTCCATCAGCTTTTATCTTCTTCTTGAATATCCACTTGCATCCGATAGGTTTTGCTCCTTCAGGTAGATCAACCAATACCCAAGTGTTATTGGAGGTGATTGATTCAATTTCATTGTCTATCGCCTCCTTCCAGAAAATAGTATCTCTGGTCTTCATCGCCTCATCATGGGTAATCGGATTTGCTTCCACATGATAGGTGATAAAGTCATCTCCGAAGTTCTTCGGCCTCCTCGCTCGCTTCGACGACGGCTCAGCGAGTTTTGGTTCAATCGTTGTTTCCTCAGTAACAACTTCATCTTGGACAACTGGCTCGTTGAAGATCTCAGTCATCATTGCACCTTCATCATTCTCCAGTATATCCATTAGAACAATGTTCTTGTGCCTTAAAAACTTGTCTTCATGAGATTCGATGATATAATTTGACTCAATATCAAGAAATCTTCGAGCACCACTCTTCTCGGCATACCCCAAGAAGATCATCTTCGTAGTCCTAGTCCCCAGCTTCTGAATCTTCAGATCTGGGAGCTTCACATAAGCCAGACACCTCCACACTCGAATGACATTCAAGTTAGGTCGGACTTTGAACCATAGTTCATGAGGAGTTACGTCCGAATTTGCATACGACAGCTTCTCACCAGTAGCATTTAGGAAGACCCGCACGCAGTTAGCAGCATTGAGTTCATCATTTCTGTCAATATTTTGTTCTTCCTCTCCGCTACTCCGTTAGATTGAGGAGAATACGGAGCAGTAGTCTAATTGATGATTCCATGTTCTTTGCAGAACGATGCGAATTCATCAGACCTATACTTTACATCTCGATCACTTCTGAATAGTTGTAGATCGGTTTAACGTTCAGCTTCAGCCCTGAAGTCTCTGAACTACTCGAATGCTGCATCCTTCTACTTGAGAAGTCATGCGAACGAGCACATCGAGCCAGCCTCTGTAGATAATTGATAAAAGTCACAGATATCTGAGTGTACTAACTTCAGATGATCAGTACTTTAGTTCAATCGTCTGAGCAGCTTTCCAACAGTCTTGTATCTGCATAGACCTTAAACTCCTCCACCTCCTTACCCCCAGATTCCAAAGATAAGGTCCCGATAGGACAGCTTAAGTCTGCTTCTATCATAAAACAACCCTTAGTCCATTCAATGAAGTAACTTCATCGCCATCAGTAGAAGTTCGAACATTCCTTCAGCACCGAACATCTTTTCGAAGCATGTTCCTCGCCAAGAAATTACCATCTGGCTAGTACGAATGTCCATCTTTCAAGTCTGTATCAGATAACAGACTTTCTGAGATCAGATCTCTGAAAAATCTCTGGTACGTTCAACACGTATTCCAGTGTCCTTGTTGGTGGTTAATAACCACTGTTTCGATCTTCAGAACTTTTGCTAGATATATGTTCACCATCAAGACCTCTGTCATAACACGGCTCGTCCTTGGTGAACAGCTCCTTTGAGAGCATACGTGTTCAGATGCACTAGTGTCAGACCACTAGTCAGCTACCACGCTAGATAACTCAACCTGTGCAACAATAGCAACCAAGTTAAGTAATCAAAATAACCAAGTTTAGCTATACCTGCTATTTTGGTTTGGGCTTGGATTTGCATTCACTCTTATAGTGGCCATTCTTGCCACAGTTGAAGCAAGTCACGTGGGACTTGGACTTCTGTTGCTTGAACGAAGGACCCTTTACTTTCAGATTAGTTGAGTCCTTCTTCTTGTGATGAGAAGCCACCTGCTTCCCCTTGAACTCTCTTGTCTGCACCAAGTTGGCCTTAGCCAGTTGGTTGGACAGAGAGTCCATCTTCTGTTGAGATCGCATTTCGTCCTCAACGTGGATCTTTTGTAAGAGATCTTCCAAGCTAATGTCCAGCTTCTTCCGATGCATTCTAGCATAGAAGTTGCTCCAACCAGCAGGAAGTTTTGAGACTATCCCTCCAACGACAAACTTGTCGATGAGGGGCATTTCTCGTCATCTAACTTCTGGCACAACTTCAGGAATTCCTTCACTTGAGGTAGCATCGCCATCTCGTCTTCGAAGAGCCACTTGTGGTACTTCTCGACGATGAAGATTTTGAACCTGTTCTCATCATCTTCGTATAGCTTACCCAAAGAATCCCAGATTTCTTTGGCCTTCTCCTTCTTGGAATATGACTCTGCCAGAGAGTCTTCCATAGAATTGAGAATCAGCAGTTTACTTATGTGTTTTCTCTCTTCTATTTGCTCTGCTTGATGAGTGCAGCAGCAATAGCTTCGGCAGTTCCTTCTTCTGGAATTGTCGGTTCATCCTCAATCAATACATGGTCTACGTCCACGAGTTGAAGATTAAGGGTGACCTTCCTCTTCCAGATTTGGAAATATTCTCCGTCGAATTTCTCCAACTTGTTAAAGCTGGTATCGATGAGAGAAGCACGAGAGTTCTCCATCTATAAGGATCTTGCTTTGAGATTGTTAGTCCCGGGGCTTGATCAAAGATGGTAGACTCGATGTCGAGATCAGAGGTTCAACAAACATTCACCTTCTGATTATTTTTGAGATCCAAAAGGAACACTATAATGAATCTGATTACAAAAGCAACAATAATCAGAAAATAAATCTCACGTTCTTCCTCGCAATCGCAGTTGCTGACGGACAGAACTGAGTTCAGAAAATAAATCTCACGTTCTTCCTTGCAATCGCAGTTGCAGACGGACAGAACTGAGTTACAACTCAGATGAAGGAGAAGAAAAGAAGAAGAAGAGGAAAGGTTCTTGCTGGGGTGATTAAGATCACCGTTGCTCAAAGCAAGATTCGTCCCAACACGATCTGCTTCCAGGAACCAGCAAGTTCACGAAGAACTTCTGGAATGCTCGTAAGTCAATATTTGAGACTTGAACGGGCTTCCTGGACTTTACAGACTCCCTTAACTCTCTTCTTGGTGCATCTTTCAAAGGAGGCCAAGAGGCTCTATTTATAGAGTGGAGTTGAGACTTCACCTCTTCTCCTATCCGATGTGGGACTAAAATACCAATACTCAAAAATAGAGTTTGATATTTTAGATCATCCCACAATCAGCATAGAAGTGTGCCAGTCCACGCCTACCCCCCGAACACTCCCGTGCATGCACGAGACATCCTGGAGTCCGTGTCCGAGTCCGAGCCCGCACAACAAAAATTAACTTGCATCCTTGTTGGATTTAATCCTTTTTCCTTCTAGGAAAATACTCCCACATGGCACAAACTTGTGCCCCACTACACCTCATGTGCATACCTCAACACAAGCAATGCATTATATTGAGATACTCACCATTTGGTGTAGCCGATGTGGGACTATCTTTTCTAGTCCAAAGGCAAAAATACCAACATCTATTTCCCAAAAAATTTCTCTCCCTCCCTCTCTCTTTTTCCACCTTCCCAAAATTTGGAGTCTGCTTCTTCCTACCCCTTTGTCTCTTGCGTTCCACCACCATCATAGCCGTCACCTCCCGCCCCTACCTTCTCCTCCCTGTCGTCCACTTCAACTCCCGAAACCCATAGCCATCATCCTAACGAAATCCTCAAAAGAAACGGATCCATCCCTACCTGAACCCACAACCTGAATCATCCCCCTGCACTCCTCCGACGTGCACCCTTCCTCCCGGACATCGTCGCAAACATACTGAGAAGCTCATCTGCCGAGATTCTCATGTCCCCCTTCACGTCAAACATCCTAAACGTCTCCTTTAGCTCCTCTAGATCCGATACAAAACCTGACCCGTCGGCATCGTGGGACTCGACCTCGTCGTAGCTGACGCACCCGCTCCCTACCCGATCTGCCTCCGATAGCATGTCAATCACCTCCTTATCGGTGAGTGGGTCAGGTCCGAGCCGGCGGAGAGGAGTTCCAGCTCCCTGGTGGTGATGCTAGAAGAGAGCACCGAGGTAAGGGTCGGCTGGCCAATGAGGATTCTGGTTCGGATCCAGAGGAAGAGGTGCAGTGACGAATCTGGACCCAGTTTTGCTCCTCTTGAAGAAGTGTGGCTTCTTAAAGCTGGTTATGATCTTCATTGTTGTTGGCAATGGTGGGATGAGGAAAGTGTTTGGTCTATAAACTTCTTTGGAAGAATTAGGCTGAAGAGGGCAAACGGTGTCGTGTCCAATTCGTATCATGTTTTTGTGTTGATTCGGTCCATGTAACATAGGATTAACAGTCTAAAGTTGTTTTCTAAAAATATTTTTACCAAACAAAATCTTTAAACTTTTATTTCTTAAAATCATTATTTAGATGAAAGTAACCAAACCGAATCTCTACTTTTATTTCTGAAAACAACTTTATAATATCTTCTTTGAAAAAATATTTCAAAAGAAAATTTTAGAAAACCAATCCAAACGGAGCCTTAGACTCTTAAAAAGGAACCAAAAGTTGATATATCTTGGAAACCGCTGCCGTGTTTATGTCGTTGTCGTTTTGTAATAGTGTTGTGCATCTTAGTCCCCGAAACAATTAGATTGAGTAAAGAAAAGGAGCTAAAAGAAATTCATAGTCTGACGAAAGGGCTAAACATAATTTTCCTAAAATCAATTTCTCATAGATTTCACATGGTAGCCCATAACTTACAATATAAGTCTTGACAAAAATTGATCTTTATAATCGGATATCCATAATAATGTTAAATTGACCTAAAATTCTAAATGTTTGAGCGGGACATGATATACCAAAATAAAGTTGGACTCGTCTAGAACACGAATATGGAACTTGTTTCAAGAAATTGGTCAATGTTGTGCTTCAAAAATCAAAGCTACGACAAAGTGCCTATATAGCCATAATTAAAAATAAAATATGGTTTAATATATAAAAATCATATAAAATAAAAAAACTCTCCAAAAATCTTTACAATCTACCCACCTTAAAAGAATTTTGTCCTCGAAATTAAAAAAATGCTCACTAATAATAAATCATGCTAACGTAACTAGGAATAGTTCAAAGGGTACAGTATGTCATTACGGTCTCTCGTAATAAGTCGAGTAATAATCAATCCTAAACAATTTTCTTATGCAATGTTCCGATCATAAAACTATAAATGGTTACCTATAATCGTCCCTCCTGGTGTTAATGGTCTTGCAAAGATCATGTTGAAGGCTTGTCCTCCTTGACCATCAAACCAAAAAATTTAATTACTAGTCCCTTAACCACTATCCTTGATTTTCCTTCTATATATAGGTATGTCTAGTCTAACACAATCCTATCTACTCTACACTCTATCCCAAGATCGACATTATGGTAAAACATATCATCCCGTATGCTTTTAATAGGATTCTTCCTAGTAAGGTTTTTGGGCCACTGTCCAGTGTAACTTTATTTATTGACTTATGCATACTCTCATTATTTCTAAAATTTTTAAGCAAAACGTCCTCCGCCTCGATGCAACCATAGAATTTCTATGAGGTTCTGTATCTATCTTAAGTACAGTGCTCATGGACTCATTATATTCTGAACAAGACTTTCGAATCCTTTTCACTATAGTCTTTTATATGGGTGATTACACTCTAACTAGGGAGCAGTATCTAATTCTAAAATTCTACTAGATATTCTTCCAAGTTACTCCATTCATTTCGCTTGAGAACCCTATCTTATCTTCCATAATAACCCATTTTAAACTGTGTTATACGATCTCCCCATCTCTATCTAATCATAGGTAAAATTGTAGAATGGTTGCAGTCTATTGCCCCTAGAGTCTCTCATTAGCTTAGGTCACCTATATGAATTATATGCTGCAAGTGTAGTTTTCCAACATATGGGTATTTTTATAATTTTCATGTTGATTATTTTTATATATGTTTATATTAGTGGTTGCCTAGAATTATATTAGTGTCAGTTAGTGGCTAGCCAATTAGATTTTTGCAAGTGTTAGTACTAATTATTGTTAGTCATGACTTTAGCAATTAGAATTAATTAAATTTAATTGTCATGAAAGAATATTCCTTTTAGTTATAGAGATTCCTTCCTTTAGTTAATTAGATTTCGTTCATGACAAATGGAGAAGGGCAAACTTGATATTTTGGCATGACCAAAACCTTACTATAAGAGATAATTTCTAATTAGGGATTCATCTATTCATTCCATTTCATTCATTAGCCTTATTTTCCCAAAGCTTTTTATTTCCCAAGCAAACCCAATTTTCTACCAATTCCACTCAATTGACTTCCAATTTCACTCATCCTCATCATCATGAAGGCCTAGAGCATTGGAGAGCACAAGGAGATCAATAGGAGAGGAGCCTGCTAGGAGATCGTGTCCAACTCATCCCTTCTGTGTTCAAATTCAGAGTTCTCCAAAGGAAGGACACATAAGTTGGGTAAATATCTATTCTTCACCAATTTTATGGTTAGGAACACCCATTGAACCCATAGGAACCTTCCCATAGGTGGATTCGACTTCCTAATGATAGATCTAGGTATTAGAAGCTTTTAATTTAGTATATCTAGGTTTTATCATGAGTAGTGTTGATTTCTACGCTCAATTTGTATTTATTACGAATTTGTGACTACAAAGTGTTCGATACATTTTTCCAAAGGAATTTTCATGTCCTTTTTGAGTCGAGATTGTGTGTATGTGTCCTAAATAGGATATGTGTTGTTGTATCATGGTATCTCATGATATGCACGGTTAGATTTGGGTGTATAGATGTATTTTTTTGTCCAAAATAACCCAAATTCGTCATTGTATTCATCCTCATTTTTAGCAGCCATAACAACTTAGAAATGCCATAACTCCTAACTTGGGACTCGGATTAATCTTCCATTTTTTAAAAGAACGTATCGAAGTTAGCTTTCCAAATATATATATTAGTAGGCCAAATTCGTTCCAAAACTTTTTGTAAAACTGTTTGAGCGTCAGGTATCCAAAAGACGAACGCGTTTCAATATTTTTGCGATTTCGGGAGCTTCTGGACACGAAAATACTATCCGTTTGAAGTTTCGGAAAGCTGATACGAAGGACTAAGACATACTTTAACCCTAGAATTTAGTGAAAAGGTCTAATATCTGTAGTAATGGTTTCAAGTAAAAAACTGACTATACGATATAGGCATTTTGTGTATCCTATGAGCCTATGTAGTATGGATATCAAGTGAGTGTAGGTATCATAGGTTGTAAGTATATATAAAGTATATTATATATATATATATATATATATATATATATATATATATTATATATATATATAATATACACACACACATACATAAAAATATATAAAAAAATAAAAAATATATATATACATACTTTAACCCTAGAATTTAGTGAAAAAGGTCTAATAGGTGTAGTAATGGTTTCAAGTAGAAAACTGACTATACGATATAGGCATTTTGTGTATCCTATGAGCTTGTGTAGTATAGGTATCAAGTGAGTATGTATCATAGGTTGTAAGTATATATATATATATATATATATATATATTATATTAGATATTATATATATTATATATTATATATATATATATATATATATGTATATATATATATATATATATATATATATATATATATATATATTTTTATATATATATATATATATATATATATATATGTAAAAAAAAAAATATATATATATATATATATAATATTATATATATATATATATTTATATATATATATAGTTGTAAGTGAGTATATGTATCATAGTTGTAAGTAATATATATATATATCTATATATATATATAAATATAATTTATATATAATATATATATATATATATATAGATATATGTGTGTGTGTGTGTGTGTGTGTGTTGTGTGTGTGTGTGTGTGTGTTATGAGTGTGTGTTAATGTTGATACAAGTGGTTATCAAGTAAGCCAAGTATAGATAAGTTATGTGTCAAGATATTAAAGTTTGGGGTACGTAGTAGCATGATACTTGGGTAGCATGAGATTGGTATCATGATACTCAAGTATCATGACTAAGGGTAAGTGAGTATTGGAACTTGAATATGGTATCCTATTTGGTATCAAGTATTAGTATTAGAGTTAGTTGGGTAAGTATCTAGGAGGATAAGGTATTGGTCAAGGTACTAAGATATTGGGTATCAGAACTATATAATAGATAATATCATGATGTCAAGTATCAAAAGTACGATGAGTGAGTCCATGTGTGTATAATTGATAGGTATGGTAAGCATAGGGTATCCTGGGATCACTTGGATAGGTAATGAAATAGAAGAGTATATTGAATATATGTATATAAGTAAACATATTGCTATAATCTATAGCTATACACGTCATTGGGTAAGGATATAGGTATCTTACTATCAATTGTAGATAACCTAGGATACATACTTATGCATACATGTATCAAGAATCAAAGGTAGATATTTATAGGTATATGTACATATAGAAATAAGATACTAGAATACATGTTATGCAATATCCTAGGTTATAGATAAAGTAGCCAGGGTATGGTGTAAAATGTAGGATGCTTAATGAATTAAGGTATCATGACATAACATGGTATAGGGTATGTCAAGTATTAGGTAGAACATGGTATCCTAAGGATATGCAATCTAATATGTATATATAAGTGTATATGTATAGGTAGTTAATGTAATTCTAAGGATAAATATAATAACTTAGTAGCACGATAAGCAATAGGTATGCATAGGATAGCAAGGTACAATATCATATATGTATTTTATATAGGTATCATATAGATACCAATGTTATAGGATACATAGGGGATATAGATATATATTTATACGTATATAAGGGTATATTATACCGTGGATATGGTATAGGAGTATCTTGGTGTACTATGGCGCGTAGGGTATATAGATATATATATAGTATATGAGTAAGGGAGTAACGTAGCATCATAGGTAAGTGTAGACAAACATGTGTGAGGGTACAATAATGGATAAATGGTTAGGTATGGGTCTAGTGGATATATGGATATATGTTATTATATAGGTAAAAGGTAAATATTTAGATAAAGGATATATGATATATGATGGATAGGTAAAGATAATGGTATATGCAATAGGTATTGGATACATCCATGGATATAAAGGATAAATTGGCTAAGTAATACAAGATAGTAGGTAACTAATAGAGATGTAAGATATATGTATTGATCCTTGATAATATAGCTAGCATGGCTAATACCTTCAAGGTATGGACCTAGAAATAAGATATTGACTAGTATGAACTTAAAAACCTAGTTTATCCAAGGTATTGATCCTAGAACTAAGGTATTGACTAATAGTTAAGGTATTGAGATACGGACTAAGGTATTAGGTAAATGTGTGATACAGATTAGATACCGTGATACGGGGTAAGGTACATAGCTATAGGTCAAGGTATTTCTAGAAATTATAGGTAAAAGTATATATTATGGTAATATATGCTAGGAACTTATTAGTATAGTCTAGAAATCTAGTATTGGCCTAGTAATAACTATTATTGACTAGTTGACCTTGTTAGCACTTAAAAACTAAATTGTGACTTGTTAAGACCTAGTATAACTTTATAAACCTTATAAATAGGTACAATCAACCTAGAAACTAGGAAATGACCTAGTTCGACTGTGTTAACCAAGATTTGACTTAGTTTGACCATAGAAGCAAGATATTGACCTAGTTTGACTATAGAAGTAAGGTATTGACCTAGTTTTACACGATTGACTATAATTGGCCTAGAAACTTAGTTTAAGGCTAGTTAAGCATGTTTATATTTTCAAATCACATCTTGACATTGATATTTCATATTTAGGTCGGTGTGACTCTAGTTTGGACCCTAATCCTCACACATTGCACAGGATCCCAGGCAAGTACATGCAGTAATTTATTTTTTTTCCTAATATCGTCTATATTTCATGATTTAGATATGCTTATCGTGTTCATGTCACTCTTACTACACGTGATCAGTGTTTTATGGATATTCATGATATTCGTATTTCATGATCTTCATACATCGTATTTATCGTGATTCGTACATCTTACGTGTCTTGACTTGAATCTATGTGTACTAGTTATCGGACGGGGAAATACCTTAGTAGACGTGTGAACTACCATTTTGTACTTCATGTCTAATCGTGTGGATAGCAATCGCACATCTCACGTGTGATTTTTATATCTTGTAGATAGTAATCGCACATTCTTATGTGTTATTTGTCATTACTAGAGTCGTTCACATGTCAAACTTGGTATTTCAAAACATACAGATGATAGGGTGTTGGTACAGTTTATTCGTTATTTATCATAGTACTTATTTTCTCATATTATTGCTATTGTCTATTCTATTAATTGCAAGTTTATTCTTACAGTCTTACCTGTTTATCATACCTCAGATATTCTAACGCTTGTTATATAGTCACTATCATGTAATGTTTATCAGTGTTTATACTTGCTCTAATTCTGATGGGATTGATCTAGAGGATTGGTGTCCTATTATTATGGAATCCAAGAGGGTGTAGGCAGTAGAATTGGCCCCTATAGCTCAGGAGTAGCTTGGAGTAATTGCCGGGAGGTCCAACCAGATTATCTAGTTTGTTAGTTTTCTTATTAGTGTTTGGTACCGGATTTGTTTCGACAACTATTTATATCTTGGGATTATATTGGATTTAGACTTGTTGATCGTTGTTCAGATCTATTAGATTTGGAATTGGATTCTTTTATATCATTTCGTGCCATATCATATCGTGCTCTTAGATATTATGATTGATTATTGTCATTGCTATATATTTATATCATTTTCCCCTTATGGAGTTGGATATTATTGTAGGATATTGTTAGTTACATATAGATAGACTAAACAGTATTCTACCATGATGTTGTGGCGTAGGCTGGACGTACCCACGTACTCGTGCCCTGTCATCCGAGTGCAGGTCATGACAATAAGTCTAATCCACTCGGTCTACCTAATAGAGACATCTATTCTACCTCTACAATCTTAAATAATCAATCCTACTTAAGATGTTCTAATAAATATCTTATATTTTTATGATAAAATACAAACCAAGGAGTGTCAAGCACGAGCAATCGTCCTTCCGAAATATGGAAAGGTGAGAATTTATGGTAAGGAGTTCAAAAAGATGATCGAATACAATTTTTGAGTTCCAAGGACGATAGAGGAAATCAAAAGAATTTTCAAGGCAATTGTGGATTGAGATCCTAATATATTATCCTATCGCAGGCCCGTTCGGTGCAGTAACATAATCAAAATGGCTATGTAATGCCTGTGGTTCGTATTACGTATCTTGGTATACGTGTACGTATTCTTGACTCGTATTGCGTATTTTTCTGCATGGTTATTTTGGCATGTCATTGGTTGTGGCTTAGCTTGGTTCGGCTTAGTTGGTTGGTTTGCTTTTGGGTTCATCATGAACCAAAAGAAAACCCCCACCTACCACCACCACCTCCTTTATATTTCCATCTAACTCTCTCTCTTCATTTATTCTTCCTTCACTTCTTCTTCTCCACCATTTACTCTTCCACCTACCAGGAAAGAGAGCTAGGCAAGTGCAAACTTGCTTCATGATGGATCTCAAGTTTTATTGTTCCATTCTCTTCCTTACTAGATTCTAAGCCTCTTTAGAACTGGAAGTTTTCGGTTTTGATGGTTATATTTTTGTAGATCTAAGTTTTAAGTCCCTTCTTTTAGTTTTCTTGGTTTTGATCTCTAAAACTTGGTTATTTTCGAAAACTAATGGTTCTATGTTGTAGAGAATTCAATTTCATTCAGTTTTGGCTTTTGTTTCGCTTAATTTCGACTCCGGATGAGTAAGTTATGGCCATTACAAGTTTTCGGAACTTTCATGGCTGAACTTGCTGTTTGGGGACGATGAACCCCATGCGCCCGGGAGGCCATGCGCCGGGAGGCCATGCGCCGTGAAGTCCTGGCAACGCATCCCTTAACTCCGAGCGTGTCATGCGCGTAGGTTCCCTACGCGCATGTATTGAAGACGCAACGTGAGTATCTCATGCGCCGATTCGTGCAGGAATCCCATGCGCCGATTCGTGCAGAAATCCATGCGCCATTTCGTGCAGGAATCTCATGTGCCAATTCGTGCAGAAATCCCATGCGCCGATTCGTGCAGGAATCCCATGCGCCGATTTGTGCAGGAATCCCATGCGCCGATTTGTGCAGGAATCTCATGCGCTGATTGTGCAGGAATCTCATGCGTCGATTCGTGCAGAAATCCCATGCGCCGATTCGTGCAGGAATCCCATGCGCCGATTTGTGCAGGAATCCCATGCGCCGATTTATGCAGAAATCTCATGCGCCGATTTGTGCAGGAATCTCATGCGCCGATTTGTGCAGGAATCCTATGCGCCGATTTGTACAGGAATCCTATGCGCCGATTTGTGCAGGAATCTCATGCGCCGATTGTGCAGGAATTCACTGTTTTTGCCGTTTAAGTTATTTTGTAGCTAGAATCTTGAAAAAACTCAAAACATGAAAGTTGTAGATCTTTTCCTTGGCTTCAAGAATATGTTATTAGTTATTTTATACAATCTTTCTCATTTATGATAATGTAAGAATAGAACACGATAGTGGCCCGCTGTGGCGCACTCTTGACAAGTAAACTGACATGACAAGTATGAAAGACTTGGACACCGTGGACGATTGTGTTTGTACAAATAAACTAGTACTGTCTTGCATCATGTCTAGGATGGGGATCCCTGAGTACCACGGTCAGGGGTACCTACTGAAATGGACTAAGGCTAATTAACTAGAATGATTCAGTAGTCATGAAGAGATTCCTAGCTACAGGCAATCCCGTTATCTGGGCACATTCAGTGGACTTGTAGCCTACCGACGAGTAGGGCACATTTCCAGCACACAGTCATGTGTATTCTTCCTAAATGGACATTCGACCTGGGTAATCGGATAGTCTACAGGGCTTGTGGCTGTTGGGATAATCTCATTGCATCTTGCTAGTAACTAGGCTTGTGATAACCCTAGTTAGTTAAAAGTATTAAGCCGTATTCTTGATTGGCCGTGATTGATTGGATGAAGTTTATTCCAGCTTAGTCTTATCCTGATCCTGTACAAGATTGTATCAGGACATGATTTTTTGTATCGATAAATGATGGGATACCAAGTTCTGTTCAGATGAAGGGTTACAATCCCGGTCCTTGTTTGGTTTAAGGATTGTAACTTGGCTATCTGAATAGTTCCATGGTTATCTTATCATATATCGTCCTGCTTATTGTGCCCGCCTTAACAATAAAGATCAGGGGTCCAGTTCTGTTCAGGCGAAGGGTTACAACCCCGGTTTGTTTGGTTTAAGGGTTGTAACCTGGCTCCCGGAGCAGTTCTGTGTCCTCTCTTCGTTTATTGTCTTATTGTAACCCCTGTCATGCTCGTCATGTTTTACCTTTACTTCAATACCATGATTATTTATACTGGCCTTAACAATAAAGATCAGGGGTCCAGTTCTGTTCAGGCGAAGGATTACAACCCCGGTCCTTGTTTGGTTTAAGGGTTGTAACCTGGCTCCCGGAGCAGTTCTGTGTCCTCTCTTCGTTATTGTCTTATTGTAACCGCTGTCATGCTCGTCATGTTTTACCTTTACTTCAATACCATGATTATTTATACTGGCCTTAACAATAAAGATCAGGGGTCCAGTTCTGTTCAGGCGAAGGGTTACAACCCCGGTCCTTGTTTGGTTTAAGGGTTGTAACCTGGCTCCCAGAATAGTTCTGTGTCTCTTCGTTTATTGTCTTGTTACCTTATCAATAGTAATTGAGGCGGGTTTCTATTCAGGCGAAGGATTGCAACCCCGGTCCTTGTTTGGTTTAAGGGTTGCAGTCTGGCTACTTGAATGGTTTTTTCGTGTTCAAATATTATTGTTATCTCAGCTATTATCACTATCTTTTAATTACCTTAACTATTTATTTGTGATATGTTGGTTTTAGTTCCTAAGTGAAGCCTCCTTTGTGGTACTTGCTCTTTCTGGGGTCTGACCCAGCTGGTTTGTGTGGCCAGATATCGGAGCAGCACCAGAGGATCCACCTGTCTTCCAGCCCGATGGTGACCACCAGGCGTAACCAGGGCAACGAGTGGGTTTCTTTTGTCCTCCCACTCTATTTGTAAAATTATTCTTTTGAGGCGTTTAGCCGGCAAGCACGTGTTAGCTCGTATTGCATCTTTATTTACTGTCTGTCTACGGGCTGTAACATGATTGACAAATCCTAGGGTTGATCATGTATTGACTAAAACTCTTGCTAGTCCTGACATTTTGTACGACTAGCTTCATGATCATCCAATATGTAATGTATGGGACGCCTTGCTATTATATATTTGGTGCTCTGACATCTTGTAACTACTATTACTTGCTTGTGATTGAGACAATAGGTTTGATCTTGACCATAGGAGACTGATGGATTGTAGTTAAACCCTCATATATCTAGACAGCCGTGACCGTATAGTGACGTGATTCTATTTCATTATACGTAGCTGGCTATGTCTGCCCCGCTCTCCAGTATTTTGGTTCTGGGGCGTGACATGGTTTTAGTGGTGGCCCATGCAGGTCTTGTAAATCAAGATATGTGAGGGTTTACCGAATAGATGTCTCCATCAGTATTCGCCCTTGATCTCTGCTCGTATCTTCAAATCCTGAGAATCTTGATTTGATCACATGCTTGTATCGTTGATCTGTCCTGGTCCTTTCTTATTGTTCCCTATATCGTATCCTTCAGTGGCAATGTTCCTGGACCTGCCGATCAGCAAGGTGGAGTACCTCCTGTGGACCAGCAGCAACCTGGAGATCAAGCCAACATTCAGGAGTAGCCTCGAGAGTTATGCCTACCGAAGGAGAACCACCAGTTCAGCCCGTCCAGCCTGTAGAGCCTGATGATGGCACTTTGGTGGGCCTCATCAGGTCCCTATTAGCTTCCCAGGATCGTCGCGGAGATGCCTTGCACCAGGCGGTGGCAGATGCTTTGACCAGAGGAGGTCATCAGGGTAATAGCGCGGCCAACAGCTTCAAGCGCTTGAACCCTCCCTTCTTCGACGGCAGTGAAGATGCAATCGCTGCAGATGCATGGCTTCAGGACACAGAGGTGATTCTAGAAGCAGCCAAGACTCCAGAGAACGAGAAGGTGGCCGTAGTGCGCCTGCAGTTACTAGATCTTGCCCGCAGCTGGTGGGCAGCGCAGGCCGATGGATTAGTGGCCCCTATTTTATGGGCAGTATTCAGGGAGAGATTCCAGACCAAGTATTTTGATGCTGTAGCCCGGTATGATCTACAGACGAGGTTCACCAATCTGAAGCAGATGGGCAGGACGGTCGATGGATATGCGGCCGAGTTCTCCAGGCTTAGTCGGTTTGCTCCCACCTTGGTGGCGACCGAGTTCGATAGAGCCCAGCGGTTCCAGCAGGAGCTTCATCTGGAGATTCTATTGGCGGTGGAGCAGTTTAAGCATCAGACCTTTGATGCAGTACTACGGGCAGCCCGGAGGCATGAGTATACCTCCCAGAGGATTGTGGACAGGACCGGAGGTCGAAAGCGATCTCACGGCCAGATGAACTAGTCATCGGCACCAGCCCCGGCAGCCAGGGCCTTGACCATTGGAGCTCCGAGGCGGGCGGCCTCAGTGACATCGGTTCAGCATTCCACCCCGACGCACCCTCAGAGCAGAAGCAGAAGCAGTCTTCCGCAGTGGGATGTTCACACTGCGGGAAGCCAGGACATGTGGTGTCAGAGTGTCGTAGAGCACAGGGTTTGTGCTTGGTTTGTGGTGCCCCGGACCACAGGGTTGGGAATTGCCCGAACAGAGGGAGTTCATCCGCCTTCTCTAGTCCTTCAGTTAGAGGACCAGCACCAGTCCAGCAGCAGCAGCGTACAGTACCCGTTCCCTAGGCCATTACCGACGCAGGCCCAGGCATTCCAGCAGCAGAGACCGCAACAGTATGCCCAAGCCCAAGCTCTGATCCAATGCAGGCAGAGGAATTTTCAGCAGAGGGGACCCGCACCCAGAGGACATGGTCAAGTGCTGGCTTTGACCATGGGAGAAGAAGGAATAGCACCAGGTGAGGTGGTGGCAGGTACTATTCTCGTCAACACCTTTCCAGCTTCAGTATTATTTGATTCTGGTGCCTCGCATTCATTTATGTCTGTACGATTTGCGACACGGGTAGGACTGGAGCCCGAGTCATTATCAGTAAGGCTCAATATACTTACTGGTAACGGACTTGTGGGAGTAGATAGAGTGTTTTCCTCGTGTCGAATCGTAGTTAGCGGTAGAGAATTCCCCGCTAGATTAATAGAGTTCTCGATGGCCGATTATGATGTGGTCTTAGGGGACCCGCACCCAGAGGACATGGTCAAGTGCTGGCTTTGACTATGGGAGAAGAAGGAATAGCACCAGGTGAGGTGGTGGCAGGTACTATTCTCGTCAACACCTTTCCAGCTTCAGTATTATTTGATTCTGGTGCCTCGCATTCATTTATGTCTGTACGATTTGCGACAGGGTAGGACTGGAGCCCGAGTCATTATCAGTAAGGCTCAATATACTTACTGGTAACGGACTTGTGGGAGTAGATAGAGTGTTTTCCTCGTGTCGAATCGTAGTTAGCGGTAGAGAATTCTTCGCTAGATTAATAGAGTTCCCGATGGCCGATTATGATGTGGTCTTAGGGATGGATTGGTTGAGGGACCAGTATGCTAGGATAGACTGCCACATTGGCAGGGTTATTTTTAGCATTCCAGGCGAGCCAGAGTTTTCTTTCTCCCGAGGCGAAGTTGAACCTTCTCCTTCAGTGTTGCGGATGGCAATAGCAGCAGTGCAGTTACCTCGGATAGTCGAAGTGTTTCCAGATGTTTTCCCGAAAAAACTTCCAGGGATGCCGCCAGAGCGAGAGATCGAGTTCACCATCGACCTGATTCCGGAACAGCCCCAGTGTCAGAGAGAGTCTACAGGATGGCGCCGTCAGAGCTAGAGATATTGTACAAGATGATTGAAGAACTCAGAACCAAGGGGTTCATTCGTGCTAGTGGATCACCTTGGGGAGCCCCGATGCTTCTTGTGAAAAAGAAGGATGGTACGTCCAGATTGTGTGTTGATTATCGTACCTTGAACTCAGTGACAATCAAGAACAGATACCCTCTCCCAAGGATAGATGACTTGTTTGATCAACTCAGAGGGACGTCAGTATTTTCTAAGATTGACTTGCGGTCAGGATACCATCAGATCAGAGTCAGAGAGCAGGACATCCCGAAGACAGCTTTCAGATCTAGGTATGGACATTGGGAGTTCCTTGTGATGCCATTTGGAGCAACCAATGCGCCGGCTGTATTCATGGACCTCATGAATAGTATCTTATGTCTTATTTGGATCAGTTCGTGATTGTGTTCCTTGACGACATCCTGGTCTACAGCAAGAGTGAAGCGGAGCTTGAGCAGCATCTCCGAGTTGTCCTCCAGATTCTCAGAGAGCACCAGTTATATGCCAAGTTTAGTAAATGCGAGTTCTGGCTCGATCGCATTTCGTACTTGGGTTATCATCACCCGAGGAGGAGTTGAAGTGGATCCCCAGAAGATCGTGGCCATTGAAACATGGCCGGTACCTAGCACAGTGGCAGAAGTTCGCAGTTTTCTTGGATTGGCCGGCTACTACCGGCGATTTGTTTCAGACTTTGCTCGAATTTCAGCGCCATTGACCCAGTTGACCCGCAAGGATGTGCAGTTTGCTTGGACATCAGAATGTCAGGATTCTTTTGAGAAGTTGAAGCGAGGCTTGATGACGGCATCCATTCTCACGCTTCCAGATGGAACTGGAGGATTTTCAGTGTACTGTGATGCTTCGGGCAGAGGTTTAGGATGTGTTCTGATGCAGCATGGAAAGGTAATAGCCTATGCGTCGCGACAACTTCGTGATCATGAGAGAAATTACCCAACCCATGACTTGGAGCTGGCAGCAGTAGTGTTTGCACTTAAGTTATGGAGGCACTACCTATACGGAGATAGGGTGGAAATTTTACCGACCACAAGAGCCTGAAGTATGTTTTCACCCAGAAGGATCTCAACATGCGTCAGAGGAGATGGCTGGAGCTGCTTGTAGATTATGATGTCAACTTGCAGTATCACCCAGGGAAGGCCAACGTCGTTGCAGATGCATTGAGCAGGAGAGCCGGAGTTTATTTCCTAACAGCGCAACCAGAGCTGTTAACCGATCTTCAGAAGATGGGTATAGAAGTTGTCCTCCCTTCCAGTGTAGCATTGATGGCCAGCATGCAAGTTCAGTCCACTATAGTCGAGAGGATCCGGATGGCACAGTCGGCAGATTCCAAGCTTCAGCGACTCAGAGCAGAGTGTGAGGCAGGACGAAGACCAGAGTTATGCATTCATGAAGATGGTACACTTCGACATGGTAAGCGTCTTTGTGTATCCAGTGGAGATATCAGACAGAAGATCATGGCAGAGTCCCACAGTTCTCAGTATTCCATTCATCCTGGTGGCACGAAGATGTACCGTGATATCCGCCAGCACTTTTGGTGGAATGGCATGAAGAGGGAGATAGCCCGGTTTGTCTCTCGTTGTTTAGTCTGCCAACAAGTTAAGGCTGAACATCAGAGACCAGCTGGACTACTTCAACCATTGCCGATTCCCGAATGGAAATGGGAGCATGTAACCATAATTTTGTGACTGGATTGCCTAGATCCCCAGCGGGCAGAGACGCTATTTGGGTTGTCATAGACAGGCTCACGAAGGTGGCTCACTTTCTCCCGTTCAGAGTTGGTCAGTCGACGGCTCAGCTAGCGGAGATGTATCTCAGACATATTGTCAGGTTGCACGGTGTACCAGTCAGTATCACTTCAGATAGGGATTCAAGATTTACGTCGCACTTTTGGCGTAGCTTGCAAGAAAGTTTGGGAACTCACCTCCAGTTCAGTTCAGCTTATCACCCGCAGACAGATGGCCAGTCGGAGCGTACGATCCAGACTCTTGAAGATATGTTGCGGTCATGTACACTCGACTTCGGTGGTTCGTGGGAAGATCACGTGCACCTGGTGGAGTTCTCGTACAACAACAGTTTCCAGGCCAGTATCCAGATGGCACCGTTCGAGGCACTGTATGGTAGGAAGTGTCGATCCCCGCTAGCCTGGGATGATGTTGGAGAGAGGCAGATGCTTGGTGGAAATGATTGCTCAGACCGTTGAAGTGGTCAGAAGAGTCAGAGATCATCTTCGAGTTGCCCAAGATCGCCAGCGTCATTGGGCCGATTCTTATCGGCGCCCTCTTGAGTTTTCTGTCGGCGACCATGTATTCCTGAGGATTTCGCCTAACCGCGGCGTCATTCGTTTCGTGTACGGGGAAAGCTTAGTCCTAGGTATATAGGGCCGTTCGATATTCTGGAGCGAGTAGGAGATGTATCCTATCGTCTCGCTCTTCCACCGTCGCTACGTGAGGTGCATGACGTATTTCATGTATCCCAACTGCGACGGTATATCCCGGACCCGAGCCACATTCTGGATCATTCGGAATTGGTTGTTGGAACCAACCTTTCGTATGAGGAGAGGCCCGTGTCTATATTGGACCGAAGAGAGAAGACACTCAAGAACAAGACTATCAAGTTAGTCCGAGTTGCTTGGGGTCATCACTCTTTGGGTGAGTCGACGTGGGAGCGTGAGGATGATATCCGATCGCGATATCCCGACCTGTTTGACTCGTAAGGTATAATGTCTTCCTTATGCCTTATGCCTTATGCTTTTAATTCCTTGCTTGAATAAATGACTGCATGATAGACTGCTTGTTATAGCTTACGATTAGTATAGCTTGTCCTTACAATTCTAGCCTCTTGATTAAATTCCGATGACGGAATTCTTTTAAGGTGGATAGAGTTGTAATACCTGTGGTTCGTATTACGTATCTTGGTATACGTGTACGTATTCTTGACTCGTATTGCGTATTTTTCTGCATGGTTTTTTGGCATGTCATTGGTTGTGGCTTAGCTTGGTTCGGCTTAGCTTGGTTTGGTTTGCTTTTGGGTTCATCATGAACCAAAAGAAAACCCCCACCTACCACCACCACCCTCCTTTATATTTCCATCTAACTCTCTCTCTTCATTTATTCTTCTCCTTCACTTCTTCTTCTCCACCATTTACTCTTCCACCTACCAGGAAAGAGAGCTAGGCAAGTGCAAACTTGCTTCATGATGGATCTCAAGTTTTATTGTTCCATTCTCTTCCTTACTAGATTCTAAGCCTCTTTAGAACTGGAAGTTTTCGGTTTTGATGGTTATATTTTTGTAGATCTAAGTTTTAAGTCCCTTCTTGTTTAGTTTTCTTGGTTTTGATCTCTAAAACTTGGTTATTTTCGAAAACTAATGGTTCTATGTTGTAGAGAATTCAATTTCATTCAGTTTTGGCTTTGTTTCGCTTGATTTCGACTCCGGATGAGTAAGTTATGGCCATTACAAGTTTTCGGAACTTTCATGGCTGAACTTGCTGTTTGGGGACGATGAACCCCATGCGCCCGGGAGGCCATGCGCCGGGAAGTCCCGGCAACGCATCCCTTAACTCTGAGCGTGTCATGCGCCTAGGTTCCCTACGCGCATGTATTGAAGACGCAACGTGAGTATCTCATGCGCCGATTCGTGCAGGAATCCCATGCGCCGATTCGTGCAGAAATCTCATGCGCCATTTCGTGCAGGAATCTCATGCGCCGATTCGTACAGAAATCCCATGCGCCGATTGTGCAGGAATCCCATGCGCCGATTTGTGCAGGAATCCCATGCGCCGATTTGTGCAGGAATCTCATGCGCCGATTCGTGCAGAAATCCCATGCGCCGATTCGTGCAGGAATTCCATGCGCCGATTCGTGCAGGAATCCCATGCGCCGATTTGTGCAGGAATCTCATGCGCCGATTTGTGCAAGAATCTCATGCGCCGATTTGTGCAGGAATCCCATGCGCCGATTTGTGCAGGAATCTTATGCGCCGATTGTGCAGGAATTCACTGTTTTTGCCCGTTTAAGTTATTTTGTAGCTAGAATCTTGAAAAAACTCAAAACATGAAAGTTGTAGATCTTTTCCTTGGCTTCAAGAATATGTTATTAGTTATTTTATACAATCTTTCTCATTCATGATAATGTAAGAATAGAACACGATAGTGGCCCGCTGTGGGGCACTCTTGACAAGTAAACAGACGTGACAAGTATGAAAGACTTGGACACCGTGGGCGATTGTGTTTGTACAAATAAACTAGTACTGTCTTGCATCATGTCTAGGATGGGGATCCCTGAGTACCACGGTCAGGGGTACCTACTGAAATGGACTAAGGCTAATTAACTAGAATGATTCAGTAGTCATGAAGAGATTCCCAGCTACAGGCAATCCCGTTATCTGGGCGCATTCAGTGGACTTGTAGCCTACCGACGAGTAGGGCACATTTCCAGCACACAGTCATGTGTTGCATTCTTCCTAAATGGACATTCGACCTGGGTAACCGGATAGTCTGCAGGGCTTGTGGCTGTTGGGATAATCTCATTGCATCTTGCTAGTAACTAGGCTTGTGATAACCCTAGTTAGTTAAAAGTATTAAGCCGTACTCTTGATTGGCCGTGATTGATTGGATGAAGTTTATTCCAGCTTAGTCTTATCCTGATCATGTACAAGATTGTATCAGGACATGATTTCTTGTATCGATAAATGATGGGATACCAAGTTCTGTTCAGATGAAGGGTTACAATCCCGGTCCTTGTTTGGTTTAAGGATTGTAACTTGGCTATCTGAATAGTTCTATGGTTATCTTATCA
This sequence comes from Iris pallida, assembly GCA_029216955.1. Lineage (NCBI taxonomy): Eukaryota > Viridiplantae > Streptophyta > Magnoliopsida > Asparagales > Iridaceae > Iris > Iris pallida. Next base: position 17,941,549 of record JANAVB010034420.1, read on the forward strand.
TATATCGTCCTGCTTATTGTGCCCGCCTTAACAATAAAGATCAGGGGTCCAGTTCTGTTCAGGCGAAGGGTTACAACCCCGATCCTTGTTTGGTTTAAGGGTTGTAACCTGGCTCCCGGAGCAGTTCTGTGTCCTCTCTTCGTTTATTGTCTTATTGTAACCCCTGTCATGCTCGTCATGGTTTACCTTTACTTCAATACCATGATTATTTATACTGGCCTTAACAATAAAGATCAGGGGTCCAGTTCTGTTCAGGCGAAGGGTTACAACCCCGGTCCTTGTTTGGTTTAAGGGTTGTAACCTGGCTCCCGGAGCAGTTATGTGTCCTCTCTTCGTTTATTGTCTTATTGTAACCCCTGTCATGCTCGTCATGTTTTACCTTTACTTCAATACCATGATTATTTATACTGGCCTTAACAATAAAGATCAGGGGTCCAGTTTTGTTCAGGTGAAGGGTTACAACCCCGGTCCTTGTTTGGTTTAAGGGTTGTAACCTGGCTCCCAGAATAGTTATGTGTCCTCTCTTCATTTATTGTCTTGTTACCTTATCAATAGTAATTGAGGCGGGTTTCTATTCAGGCGAAGGATTGTAACCCCGGTCCTTGTTTGGTTTAAGGGTTGCAGTCTGGCTACTTGAATGGTTTTTCCGTGTTCAATATATTATTGTTATCTCAGCTATTATCACTATATTTTAATTACCTTAACTATTTATTTGTGATATGCTGGTTTTAGTTCCTAAGTGAAGCCTCCTTTGTGGCACTTGCTCTTTCTGGGGTCTGACCCAGCTGGTTTTGTGTGGCCAGATATCGGAGCAGCACCAGAGGATCCACTTGTCTTCCAGCCCGATGGTGACCACCAGGCGTAACCAGGGCAACGAGTGGGTTTCTTTTGTCCTCCCACTCTATTTGTAAAATTATTCTTTTGAGGAGTTTAGCCGACGAGCACGTGTTAGCTCGTATTGCACCTTTATTTACTGTCTGCCTACGGGCTGTAACATGATTGACAAATCCTAGGGTTGATCATGTATTGACTAAAACTCTTGCTAGTCCTGACATTTTGTACGACTAGCTTCATGATCATCCAATATGTAATGTATGGGATGCCTTGCTATTATATATTTGGTGCTCTGACATCTTGTAACTACTATTACTTGCTTGTGATTGAGACAATAGGTTTGATCTTGACCATAGGAGACTGATGGATTGTAGTTAAACCCTCATATATCTAGACAGCCGTGGCCGTATAGTGACGTGGATTCCATTTCATTATACGTAGCTGGCTATGTCTGCCCCCGCTCTCCAGTATTCTGGTTCTGGGGCGTGACAGGCTAACTCGACCTGCATGGGCCACCAAAAAATCGGTCACACCCCAGTCCCAAAAGTCACGGGACTAACACGTGATACGGCCTGCTGGTACATACTCAAGGATGAATCCTATCTATGGAAACCTCAAGTAATGCACGTAATCTGTCAAGATATAGTCTAAAATGGCAAGTCAACTATATCTCAATCCACAGATAACACTCTTATGTGGGAACCAGTGCATTAATGTTGTCACTACCACATTTCTAGCTTGAGGATATTTTGGTCATTTTTGAAATTTTGGGAATTATTTGGAATTATTTTGTATTAATTAGAATTATTGGGATTTAAGTGATTTTTGGTATAATTTAAATAAGTGCTATTCTTGACTTTGACTCATGGTGACTTAGGAGACTGACCTAGAAGCTAACCCTAGTCATGACCACTTTGTTAGATTATGAAACCCTAGTTTAACCTAAGTTAATGATATCCTAGTCATTAGAATTAATTTGGAGAAATAGGGATAATGAATAGGTTGGTTAATGACTTGTGATTTCATAAACCATGACTTATGGCTTAAGGCCCATAGAGGCCCATAACCCAACTAGTGAAACCCTAACCCTAGCCCTACACATGGCCGGCCACCCTTGGCATCCACTTCCTATTTAATGTCTCTTCCATTTAGGGCTAGCCTCTTTTAGGAAATTATCAAGTTGGAAAATAGAGGTAAATCTCATTCTTCCCCAATCCCTATCTTTTCCATTTTAACTCCTTTTTCCTTCAAATTTCTTGCAATAGGATCTAATCCCTGTGTATTTTCTGTCCATGGTAAGAAATTTCAGTGGAGGAACAATTTGGAGGAGTTTGGGTAGCAAGAAGAACACCCCTCTTTGAAGCTTTTTGGGCTTTTTCACACACCTAGGTAATTCCTATTTCTCTCCATCAAATGGTGATTTCTATGCATGAATAGGAAGCCCTAGGAGTACCCTAACTATTGGTATAGGTATTGCTAGGTTTCGTGTCCAATACGTGTCCGTATCGGACACGTATCAGTAGGCATGTCTAGGTGTTCGACGAAATACCCTTTGTGGCATTTCGTTCTTGTTTTCTGTTTTTGTTTGAATAAGAAATTAGGGTTTGGCTTTGCTTAATGATTTTTGGTTGTCTGAGGTGGTTGTGGTGTCGTGTCATGTTGTATTGGACACGTGAACACGCTGTTTCCACGCGCACAGCATACGCGTAGCAGTCCCCTGCTACTCGGGGGCCATAACTCACTGGACACGCCATATGGACACGAGAAATTTGACATACAGGTCGGGGCTGACACTGACACGAGGCTCCCCAAGTTTCATGAGTCCTCGTGTCGTATCGAACACATAAATGTGTGTGCACTGGTGGTGCACTGTGTTGGTTCAGCCGACTTTTGGACGCTGATACGTGTGTCGTGTCACTGACACACGTGTCGTAGACCCAAATCAGGGTGTCCATATCCTAGACCTAGACACACTCGACACTGGGACACGAGCTCAGGGTCTGTGTCGTGTCGTGTCACGTGCACGAGCCCAATGAACACGTGCACGAGACACTGTTTTCCTGTATTCAGTTCTATTATTCTCCTGTGTTTAATTCCCAGTTTAAATTGTTTAAATTATGATTAAATTGCTATTTTAGATCCTGGACATGTTTAATAACTCATGTTAGTTGATTTTTACAAATTAGAATAGAGTTTATGCCATGGAATGGGATTCGAATTTGAGTTATGAATGTGACTGATACCACATTGATATTTCTAATCCTAAACCTTGAATCCCTATTAAATCTTTGTAAATTGATGTTTTAAGTATCATAAATGATCCTACATGTTATTTAGTTCATGATTAGTTCGATTTTACATTTTAGATTAGGCTTATGGCATGGAGTGGAATATTAGACATTGAGTTGGCTTTCGAAATATATTGACTGATACCATTGTTCTTCCTATTTAAACTGTTAAACTGATTTTGATTTCATTTATTAACTGTAAGTTAATTTCCTTTAATTCCTTTCAACTGCTTTAAGTTCCTTTTTCCAAATTGTTGATTCCCTTATTAGTTCACTGATTTATTAGAATTCTTTGGTTGTTGATTGATGGATTGGTGTTGGGGCTTTTAGTGGTTAAACTGATATTGATTTCCTTCCCTTTAAACTGAATTCTCATTATTAGTTCACTGTCACAGGAACACACATGCTATTGTTTACACTCACTGTTTTTCGACGTTTACACCCTGTTTTCATATCATTTTCACACACACACATGCTCACATGTTAGCTTATTCCCCTCATTGTTTTTCCTATTTCCTGTTTACATACACACAGGTATCTATATGCTCTACACACTCTTATGACACTTTTCTCACACACACACCAACACATGTACACAAATGCACATGTGGCCATTTTCTATCCTTCTATGTATATGTGTATATACATATGTATATATATATATATATAAAAATATATATATATATATATATATATATATATATATATATATATATATATATATATATATATATATATATATACATATATATATATATATATATATATATATATATATATATATATATATATATATATATATATAGGTGATACATATATTTTCATGTATCCTATATATTATATGTCTGTACTATATTATATTAGATATATATATTGATATGTGTATATGTGATATGTGGTTGGTATCTAGGCATGATATTGCCTATACCTATGGCTCATAGCCTGGGTATGTGGGTTGAATGCCAGTATAGAGTCTAGTTGACTTGTATAGTCTAGAAATGGTGTGTGCTTGCTAGAATAGACTAGTTAGGCCTAGTGAGACTTGTTTGACTTAGGTTTGACCTAGTTGACCTAGTTTGACTTCTAAGGTTGACCAGAGTTGACCAAGAGTTGACTTTGGTCTAGATTGACCTAGATTCATATAGAATGCATTGTAATGCATCTTATTATTATTTAGACTTATAGTGACTTGTACTGTTCTATAGGAGACAGACACCACTCCTCGGACAGTAGATACTCTACAGATAGTCAGGATACAGACGAGTACATTCTCTGATCATTTCATATCCTGCATTAGGAGTATATTTCCTGCTTTAGATTACTTTACATGATGCTGACACATTGGAAACACGGATTAGTACTATATGGATCTTGTCGTGCGATATTATCCCCTTAGCGGATACATCGGGTATTCGTGTTCGTGTACTTTATCATGAGCATCGTGTACTCCTTGTATTCGTGACATTCGTGTACAAATCGTATGAAATCGTGTATACTCATGTGCTCACATGATCTTCGTGTACGACTATACTTCGTGTACAATAACATAACTTGGCTAGATCCTTTTGTATTGATTGGGGCGGGGGAGTAGAAGTGGTTATGTATTCAATCCAGTAGATTACTCGTGTACAACCTCTGTAGATTACTCGTGTACAACATCGTGCCATTTACATAACCATCTTGTGCTCTGAATCACTAGTCACTGATAGTTCCCTATATGTTGTATCTATTTATTTATAGTCTTCCTTTTTCATCATGTTATTCTTTCAGTTTCCTGTATCTTACTCTCTAGCATGATTATATTTCCTGACCTGTTATGATTTGTTGAGATGTACTGTGCTCGCTCCTATCCTGACTGGACCTGTTGAAATATTACAGAGGACGAGGCTGAGGCATTCTGCCCTACGTATTACGGTGCGACCCTAGATGATTGTTGTGACTTGGACCAGCAGCAGGATCCACTAGCAGTTGACGACACTCCCCTAGATTAGGATGTCTTTATTATCTTCTGGATTACTGTATATTAAGATTTTGAGATGATTTAGGATATGTACTTATTTAGATACTTAGACTTCTGGATTGTATCTCTGTGATTTTCATTCTATTCTATCTATCTATCTATCTTTTATCATGCTCTACCTTAGATGCGATTGAGACTGTATTTGCTATGTCACCTCCATTCGGAGTGTATATACTGTACAGGTACCTTTATATTGTTAGATGTTGACCTAGGACAGCGTTCTACCGCCGACACTGCGGCGTAGGCTGGACGTACCCACATCTCGTGCCCTTACTCTAGGGTGCGGGTCGTGACACATTTTTAGTGGTGGCCCATGCAGGTCTAGTTTAGAAATGTAGTGGTATTCGAACTAGAATATCACTGCAGCCTGCAGTAGGAATTAGTATATTTTTTGAAGGTACTCAATCACACTAGGAAAAACTCCTTATCAGATTCCGTATATCTACTTTTGCTGCTTATTGTCTCCTTTGAATTTTAAACTGTCCTCCTTTGATATTTCGACTCATTCTTAGTAATTGTTTCTTGTTTGATCTGTGTCTCCAGGATGGTTGAGATGAGATCGCATCGCCCCGGGATGGGAGACGCTGAAGAGGGGTCTGCCACCTCTCGTATCTAGCAGCCAGCTCCCGGTACCGCAGGGCCAGTGCAGCCCTCAGGAGTCGGTGTTTCTGCAGCTTTTGGAGGAGCACCTCCACCAGCCAGGAGGCAGAGCCCTGTGATTCCCGAGATCCTTCCACCGCAGCAGCCTCCGCCTGCGGGGATGGTAGATACTGCACATCGCTTCTCCTTTTTGGAGAGGATTCTGGAATTCCACCAGCAGCAGCAGCGGCGGCAGACTGCCAATTTCCGTCAGGGGATTGACGAGGCGCACCAGCTGGTTCGCACTACGGTTGAGATGGTGACTGCTCAGGGGGCGCAGCGGCAGCCCCGTAGGAGGGAAAAAGATATACAGAACTTTCAGAAGATGCATCCCAGAGAGTTCTTCTGTACAGAGGGCATCCATTATGACGATGATTAGATCGAGCATATCGAGGAGATATTCTGACTGGCGAAGATACCAGATCGACTCCAGATCGAGGCGGCGGGCAGTCAGATGCAGGACTTAGCCCGTGCGTGGTACCAGACAGATCCCAGGGTGGGAGTTGAGGGCCAGACTTGGGCCCAGTTCAAGGAGCTGTTCAAGGAGCAGTTCTTTCCTGATGTGGCCTTGGGAGGCATCGAGGCACAGTTTGAGGGTCTGGCTCAGGGGAATCAGACGGTAGCTGAGTATGCCGGAGAGTTCTGTCGATTGGCCCGGTTCATAGATGACTTGACTTAGAAGACGAAGGCGAGAAAGTTTCGCCGAGGCTTAATTAGAGAGGTTCGGTCGCTGACTAAGAGCGACCGGAACGCTACCTTTGCGAAGATATTTTCTGGGGCTATGGCGGCAGAGGACGACCTGGGGTTGAAGCAGAAGAGGGGTCGTGACTTCCAGGGTGGTAGCAGCAGTCAGGGCCAGGCCAAGAGGCCTCATTTCCAGCATCAGCAGCCACAGAGGCTAGTTCAGCAGTATCAGCAGCAGGGCAGGGCACCTCTTCAGCAGGTGCAGTATCAGCAGCCGAGAGGGCAGCAGCAGGCACTCAGGCAGCAGGCTATCAGTTGTACTTTCTACAAGAAGCCTGGGCACAAGTAGGAGGAGTACAGGATGAGGCTTGGTAGGTGCTTGATGTGTGGATCAGCGGGCCATCAGATGCGAGACTGTCTAGTAGCATCGGTGCGTCCGGTACCAGGAGGAGGTAGAGCAGCCAAGGCTCCAGCAGGACAGCTGAAGGGGCCACTGCAGACCCAGCAGCAGAGGTTCCATCAGCACCAGCAGGCACGGGGAGGAGGACAGCAGGGGCGAGCTTTCGCCATGGCGGCCGAGGATACAGAGGCCATCGGATAGTTGATAGCAGGTTCGGTTCTTCTCGACTCCACTCCAGCTTTTGTACTATTTGATTCTGGGGCTTCCCACAGCTTTGTGTCAGTATCATATGCTATTAGACACAGTCTGGTATCTAAACCGTTGCCTAGGACCTGCAAGATCACGACTGGGGGTGGGGTCATCCTCGTGAGTGATGTTTGCAGAGGGCGGAGCGTTATGTTGGGAGGCCGAGAGTTGGGGGTGAGTCTGCTCGTCATGCCACTACCGAACTACGATATTATATTAGGTATGGACTGGTTGAGTAGACATCACGTCCATATTGATTGCCGAGGGGGTAGAGTTTTGTTTGGGGCGCCAGGAGAGCCAGAGTTCGAGTACACCCGATGGCAGACAGAGCAGGACAGCGGAGTCTTCTGTGGAGCATCAGTTGAGGAGCAGGTGGCTCCGTATCCCTTGATTGCAGAGTTTATGGACGTATTTCCAGAGGAGTTGCCAGGGCTTCCACCAGACCGGGATGTTGAGTTCTCGATAGACTTGGTTTCCGGCGCGGAACCGATTTCTCAGCATGTCTATCGAGTGAACAACAGTGAGTTGGTAGAGCTGAAGAAGCAGGTAGATGAGCTACAGGACAAGGGCTTCATCCGATCGCGTTCTTCACCTTGGGTTGCACCGGTATTCGTACCCAAGAAGGATGGATCGGTACGAATGTGTATCGACTACAGGGCACTCAATAACCTGACGATCAAGAACAGATACCTACTGCCGCGGATCGATGATCTCTTTGATTAGTTGAGCAGAGCTCGGGTGTTCTCCAAGATTGATTTGAGGTTAGGTTATCACCAGGTGAAGGTAAAGGGGGAGGATATTCCCAAGACCGCTTTCAGGATGCGGTACGGGCAGTTTAAGTTTTTGGTTATGCCGTTTGGGCTGACCAATGCACCAGCAGTGTTTATGAACTTAATGAACAAGGTGTTCCACCAGTACTTGGACAAGTTCGTGGTGGTATTCATTGATGATATCCTGGTGTATTCCAAGATAGAGGAGGAGCACTTGAGAGTGGTTCTGGAGACACTCAGGAGGGAGAGACTGTATGGCAAGCTCTCGAGGTGTGAGTTTTTCCTGGACAGAGTTGACTTCTTGGGTCATGTGGTGACTGGAGATGGTATCTCAGTTGACCCAAAGAAGATCACAGCAGTTGAGGCTTGGGCAGCGCTGACTTCAGTGGCAGAGATCAGGAGTTTCTTGGGGCTGGCAGGATATTATAGGAGATTTGTGCAAGATTTCTCCCGGGTTGCAGAGCCGTTGACTTGGTTGACCCGGAAGGATGCTGAGTATGTTTGGTCAGAGGAGTGTCAGACAGCTTTTGATGAGTTGAAGAAGCGGCTTACGACAGCTCCGATTCTGACATTGCCTTCAGGATCAGGAGGATTCACTATCTATAGTGACGCTTCAGGAAAGGAGCTGGGTTGTGTCTTGCAGCAGCATGGGAAGGTGATTGCCTATGCTTCCAGGTAGTTACGTCCCCATGAGAAGAACTACCCTACCCATGACCTGGAATTGGCGACAGTGATTTTTGCTCTGAAGTTGTGGAAGCACTATTTGTATGGAGAGAGGGTGGAGATTTTTATAGATCACAAGAGCTTGAAGTATGTATTTACACAGAAAGAGCTCAACATGAGGCAGCACAGGTGGCTAGAGTTGATGAAGGACTTTGACATCTTACTTCAGTATCACCCAGGGAAGGCCAACGTGGTTGCCGATGCCTTGAGTAGGTATCCGAAAGCCAAGTGTTTGACTATGGATCGGCACTTGCTTGCAGACTTGGAGAGCCTTGGGATTGAGGTGATCGTGTCCGGAGTGCAGATGCAGTTGTGGGGCCTTCAGATACAGTCGGACTTGATGGAGAGGATCAAGATGACGTAGTTCGAGGATGTGGCTCTGTGGTGTATCCGAGAGCAGGTTCGTACAGGGCTGGTGGATGGCGAGTTTTCTCTTGCAGAGGATGGTGCCTTGAGGCACGGTTCCAGGTTATGTGTGCCTAGTGAGGAGCTCAGGGAGCAGATCATGCAGGAGGCTCACAGATTGCAGTACTCTATGTCACGCCCCGATCCCGCAGAGTCCTTTTCGTCCTCGCTTCGGGCTCTTTGGGACCGTTCGTCCTCGCTAAGGCGTGATGCCGTGCAAGCCTAAGTTGCGCTTGCACAAGGCCAAGACCTGAAACAAGACAAGATAGACAAGTTTGACAATACGCAGCAGAACGTATCGCAGATAATTGAAGCAGCAGCGGACATATTTCAGAATACAAGTATTGAACACAATGGTAACAAGAACATTTCTCTTTATTGATTTCATTTGAACAGATTACAAGCTCTCGATTCTCTCTGATACAATATTACATTCTCTCAGAACTTTACAGATTACAATGATCCCATTCCCATATATTACATCCTTTTATATACAAAACCAAACTCTTGCACAGATGTCATCTCTTGGCATCTCTTCTGATTTCTGGCTCCTGAGGATGAGGCTCGGGCTATCGCTTCGGACTATCCTTTTCGATGCATAGTGCACCTGCATGCAGACTGATGGTGGGTCAGTATATCAGCATACTGGTGAATTGTGGACAAAGAGCTACATTTGTCTGAAACGATCACTGTTCATTTAGTGAGAAAACGTTTCTTGTGATGTGATCTTGCTAGTTTTACCTAGATTCATTCCATGCATACAGAGTCAGTTTATATACCTTTTTGAAAACACATCTTTGAAAAGCCAACATTTGTTTCATTTCATTTCATCTCAAGCATACAAGGGACTATTCAATTCGAGCACGATGAGTATTCATTTGTGCAGTGCGCAGCGTGTTTCATGAGCATATTATTTCTTTTGTTCGAGCAACTGTTAGGGTCAGGACAAGCATGATACAATATCTTTTCTTTTGTGGAACATAACATTTCATGGCATAGATAAATCTCTGCAAGCAATTCATGTCAAAAACTTAAGCAGTACATATGTATCACTTTTAAGTGATTCTTACCATAGCCGACCGTCCATCCCTGCATAAGACAAGGATTAGCATAAACATGATAATACCAACTTTTATCTATGTGATCTAAATTCTTGAGGCACATTTGATCTTTTAGCAATTATTCATTTAGTCCATCAGATAACAGAGCCGAAGCCCTCAGATAACAGAGCCGAAGCCCCCATACAATAGAGCCGAAGCCATAACAGATAGTGGAGCCGAAACCCCCAGATAGTAGAGCCGAAGCCCCCAGATAGTGGAGCCGAAACCCCCAGATAGTGGAGCCGAAGCCCCCAGATAGTGGAGCCGTCGCCCCCAGATAACAGATAACAGAGCCGTAGCCCCCAGATAACAGATAACAGAGCCGAAGCCCCCAGATGACATACATTTGTAAGAAAGCAGTTGAGCAGTTCTACTTCTTATACATGCAGATTATCTAGTTTCTTGTACTAGCAAGGCGACAAGTCTTCTTATTAGCATGCAGATTAATTCTTTCTTTAGCATACTGGTTCTCTCTTTCCTCGTTCTTAGCATGGCAACATGTGAAATCTCTTACAAGCATACATACTGGTTACCATCTTGTTATTAGTATGACAATGTTCTTTTTATCAAAGCAACATTCATTTCTTAGCAAGGCAACATGTGAATTCTCTTAAAGCATACTCAAAGATTTACCATCTTGTTATTAACAAAAGCATTCAATCAAAAATTTAGATTCTTAAGGCGTAAGCGAATCAGCAAATGAGACTTCATCCACTCACCCAGATTAATCGTCTTCTGTTGCAGAGCCAGCAATCCGATCTTTCTGTCTATCTAGTGCCTTCGCGGAGCGGGGCACTACATAATTATCCACCGAAAAGAAGTTTCGTCCTCGAAACTTAAGGAGAAACTTACGATATCCTTAGCAGTGATAGTCCTCATCCTTCGCCATCATTAATCCATGAAATCATAATTCAGGTCATATCAAAACTCTTGTTCAATCAAGCATTTCAATCTCAATTAATCAAATCGATAAAACATTTGCCGGCATCATAAAAATATTTACTGACTTATTGTATGGAACGTTCATCTCATTATTGATATCGAATAGGCAACGGAATTTCGATCAGAAGACATGTACAAATTCAATTGAATCAAAATTGGCCAGAGGATCGTGTTGCTCTGATACCATTCTGTCACGCTCCGATCCCGCAGAGTCCTTTTCGTCCTCGCTTCGGGCTCTTTGGGACCGTTCGTCCTCGCTAAGGCGTGATGCCGTGCAAGCCTAAGTTGCGCTTGCACAAGGCCAAGACCTGAAACAAGACAAGATAGACAAGTTTGACAATACGCAGCGGAACGTATCGCAGATAATTGAAGCAGCAACGGACATATTTCAGAATACAAGTATTGAACACAATGGTAACAAGAACATTTCTCTTTATTGATTTCATTTGAACAGATTACAAGCTCTCGATTCTCTCTGATACAATATTACATTCTCTCAGAACTTTACAGATTACAATGATCCCGTTCCCATACATTACATCCTTTTATATACAAAACCAAACTCTTGCACAGATGTCATCTCTTGGCATCTCTTCTGATTTCTGGCTCCTGAGGATGAGGCTCGGGCTATCGCTTCGGACTATCCTTTTCGATGCATAGTGCACCTGCATGCAGACTGATGGTGGGTCAGTATATCAGCATACTGGTGAATTGTGGACAAAGAGCTACATTTGTCTGAAACGATCACTGTTCATTTAGTGAGAAAACGTTTCTTGTGATGTGATCTTGCTAGTTTTACCTAGATTCATTCCATGCATACAGAGTCAGTTTATATACCTTTTTGAAAACACATCTTTGAAAAGCCAACATTTGTTTCATTTCATTTCATCTCAAGCATACAAGGGACTATTCAATTCGAGCACGATGAGTATTCATTTGTGCAGTGCGCAGCGTGTTTCATGAGCATATCATTTCTTTTGTTCGAGCAACTATTAGGGTCAGGACAAGCATGATACAATATCTTTTCTTTTGTGGAACATAACATTTCATGGCATAGATAAATCTCTGCAAGCAATTCATGTCAAAAACTTAAGCAGTACATATGTATCACTTTTAAGTGATTCTTACCATAGCCGACCGTCCATCCCTGCACAAGACAAGGATTAGCATAAACATGATAATACCAACTTTTATCTATGTGATCTTAATTCTTGAGGCACATTTGATCTTTTAGCAATTATTCATTTAGTCCATCAGATAACAGAGCCGAAGCCCTCAGATAACAGAGCCGAAGCCCCCATACAATAGAGCCGAAGCCATAACAGATAGTGGAGCCGAAACCCCCAGATAGTAGAGCCGAAGCCCCCAGATAGTGGAGCCGAAACCCCCAGATAGTGGAGCCGAAGCCCCCAGATAGTGGAGCCGTCGCCCCCAGATAACAGATAACAGAGCCGTAGCCCCCAGATAACAGATAACAGAGCCGAAGCCCCCAGATGACATACATTTGTAAGAAAGCAGTTGAGCAGTTCTACTTCTTATACATGCAGATTATCTAGTTTCTTGTACTAGCAAGGCGACAAGTCTTCTTATTAGCATGCAGATTAATTCTTTCTTTAGCATACTGGTTCTCTCTTTCCTCGTTCTTAGCATGGCAACATGTGAAATCTCTTACAAGCATACATACTGGTTACCATCTTGTTATTAGTATGACAATGTTCTTTTTATCAAAGCAACATTCATTTCTTAGCAAGGCAACATATGAATTCTCTTAAAGCATACTCAAAGATTTACCATCTTGTTATTAACAAAAGCATTCAATCAAAAATTCAGATTCTTAAGGCGTAAGCGAATCAGCAAATGAGACTTCATCCACTCACCCAGATTAATCGTCTTCTGTTGCAGAGCCAGCAATCCGATCTTTCTGTCTATCTAGTGCCTTCGCGGAGCGGGACACTACACTCTATACATCCTGGTGCCAACAAGATGTACAGGGATCTGCGATAGCACGTCTGGTGGTACGGGATGAAGCGGGAGGTATCCCACTTCGTAGCTAGATGTTTGGTCTGTCAGCACGTCAAGGCAGAGAGGCAGAGGCCCGAAGTATTATTGCAGCCGTTGCCCATTCTAGAGTGGAAGTGGGAGCATATCACCATGGATTTCGTATCTGGGTTGCCGCATACACCAGGAGAGAAAGACGCAATTTGGGTCATCGTTGACAGGTTGACCAAATCGGCCAACTTCTTGCCATTCAAGGTGGGTACGTCTACAGAGAGGCTTGCGGAGATGTACATGCGGCAGATAGTCAGGATTCACGGAGTTTCCGTCAGTATTATCTCAGATCGGGATAGTCGCTTTACTTTCCATTTCTTGAGGAGTCTGCAGACTAGTTTGGGCACTCAGCTTAAGTTTAGTACTGCATACCACCCCCAGACGGACGGACAGTCAGAGAGGACTATTCAGACGCTTGAGGACATGCTGCAGACGTGTGTCCTGGATTTTGGAGGTTCCTGGGAGGATCACCTGTATTTGGTAGAGTTTGCTTACAACAACAGTTATCAGGCCAGCATTAAGATGTCACCTTTCGAGGCTCTGTACGGGCGTAGGTGTCGTACACCCTTATCTTGGGATGATGTTGGAGAACGAGCTTTACTGGGACCAGAGATGGTTGTTGACGCAGCCGAGAAGGTGAAGCTCATCAGGGGAAGACTTCGCGTGGCGCAGGACAGACATCGGCACTGGGCCGATAGCCACCGGAGGTCGTTGGAGTTTGAGGTACAGATTTAGAGATAGGATTAGAAGTAGGTTGTATTTTGTTTTGTTTGTTTGATCGTGTTTGATTTTTAGTAACTTGAGACCGTACATGTGATTAGGTTGGAGACATGGTTTTTCTGCGGATATCCCTGACTCGTGGTACGATACGTTTTGGTGGAGGTGGGAAGCTTAGCCCGCGCTTCATCGGACCTTTCGTGATCAGCGGGAGGGTCGGTGATGTGGCTGATAGGCTAGACTTGCCACCTACACTAGTGGGTGTCCACAACGTATTCCACGTATCACAGTTGAGACGGTACGTGGCTGACCCTAGCCATGTACTCGATCATTCGGAGATTGAGGTTGGACCTACTTTCAGTTATCCAGAGCAACCTGTGGAGATTCTGGATCGCCGAGAGAAGGTGCTAAAAAACTAGGTGATACCTTTGGTTCGCGTCGCATGGAGGCATCATTCTCCAGGAGAGTCGACCTGGGAGTGGGAGGATGAGATGCGCGAGCGATACCCATATCTGTTTGCACCGTGAGGTATGATTATCTATCCTTCTTATCTGTTAGTTTCGTCCTTTAATTTCGAGGACGAAATTATTTTAAGGGGGGTAGATTTGTCACTACCACATTTCTAGCTTGAGGGTATTTTGGTCATTTTTGAAATTTTGGGAATTATTTGGAATTATTTTGTATTAATTAGAATTATTGGAATTTAAGTGATTTTTGGTATAATTTAAATTAGTGCTATTCTTGACTTTGACTCATGGTGACTTAGGAGACTGACCTAGAAGCTAACCCTAGTCATGACCACTTGGTTAGATTATGAAACCCTAGTTTAACTTAAGTTAATGATATCCTAGTCATTAGAATTAATTTGGGAAAATAGGGATAATGAATAGGTTGGTTAATGACTTGTGATTTCATAAACCATGACTTATGGCTTAAGGCCCATAGAGGCCCATTACCCAACTAGTGAAACCCTAACCCTAGCCCTATACATGGCCGGCCACCCTTGGCATCCACTTCCTATTTAATGTCTCTTCCACTTAGGGCTAGCCTCCTTTAGGAAATTATCAAGTTAGAAAATAGAGGTAAATCCCATTCTTCCCCAATCCCTATCTTTTCCATTTCAACTCCTTTTTCCTTCAAATTTCTTGCAATAGGATCTAATCCCTGTGTATTTTCTGTCCATGGTGAGAAATTTCAGTGGAGGAACAATTTGGAGGAGTTTGGGTAGCAAGAAGAACACCCCTCTTTGAAACTTTTTGGGCTTTTTCACACACCTAGGTAATTCCTATTTCTCTCCATCAAATAGTGATTTCTATGCACGAATAGAAAGCCCTAGGAGTACCCTAACTATTGGTATAGGTATTGCTACATTTCGTATCCAATACGTGTCCGTATCGGACACGTATCAGTGGGCATGTCTAGGTGTTCAACGAAATGCCACAAAGGGCATTTCGTTCTTCTTTTCTATTTTTGTTTGAAAAAGAAATTAGGGTCTGGCTTTGTTTAATGATTTCTGGTTGTCTGAGGTGGTTGTGGTGTCGTGTCGTATTGGACACGTGAACATGCTGTTTCCACGCGCACAGCACACCGTAGCAGTCCCCTGCTACTCGGGGGCCATAACTCACTGGACACACCATGTGGACACGAGAAATTTGACACACAGGTCGGGGCTGACACTAACACGAGGCTCCCCAAGTTTTACGAGTCCTCGTGTCGTGTCGGACACATAAATGTGTGTGCACTGGTCGTGCACTGTGTTGGTTCAGCCGACTTTTGGCCGCTAATATGTGTGTCGTGTCACTGACACACGTGTCATGGACCCAAATTAGGGTGTCCACATCCTAGACCTAGACACACTCGACATTGGGACACGAGCTCAGGGTCTGTGTCGTGTCGTGTCACGTGCACGAGCCCAATGAACACGTGCACGAGACACTATTTTCCTGTGTTCAGTTCTATTATTTTCCTGTTTTTAATTCCCAGTTTAAATTGTTTAAATTATGATTAAATTGCTATTTTAGATCCTGGACATGTTTAATAACTCATGTTAGTTGATTTTTACAAATTAGAATAGAGTTTATGCCATGGAATGGGATTCGAATTTGAGTTATGAATGTGATTGATACCACAATGATATTTCTAATCCTAAACCTTGAATCCCTATTAAATCTTTGTAAATTGATGTTTTAAGTATCATAAATGATCCTACATGTTATTTAGTTCATGATTAGTTCGATTTTACATTTTAGATTAGGCTTATGGCATGGAGTGGAATATTAGACATTGAGTTGGCTTTCGAAATGTATTGACTGATACCATTGTTCTTCCTATTTAAACTGTTAAAGTGATTTTGATTTCATTTATTAACTGTAAGTTAATTTCCTTTAATTCCTTTCAACTGCTTTAAGTTCCTTTTTCCAAATTGTTGATTCCCGTATTAGTTCACTGATTTATTAGAATTCTTTGGTTGTTGATTGATGGATTGGTGTTAGGGGTTTTAGTGGTTAAACTGATGTTGATTTCCTTCCCTTTAAACTGAATTCTCATTGTTAGTTCACTGTCACAGGAACACTCATGCTATTGTTTACACTCACTATTTTCCCAGGTTTACACCCTGTTTTCATATCATTTCCACACACACACATGCTCACATGTTAGCTTATTCCCCTCACTGTTTTTCCTATTTCCTGTTTACACACACACAGGTATCTATATGCTCTACACACTCTCATGACACTTTGCTCACACACACACCAACACATGTACACAAATGCACATGTGGCCATTTCCTATCCTTCTATGTATGTGTATATACATATGTGTGTGTGTGTATATATATACATATGTGTGTGTGTGTGCATATATATATATATATATATATATATATATATATATATATATATATTTATTTATTTATTTATTTATTTATTTATTTATTTTTTTTTTTTTTTTAAAAACCAAACGGCCGTGTCAAAGACACCCAGCCACCGCTTGGCCCCGGGGGCTCGAACTCCGTCCGATGCCCCAAGTGCCGGTGCGCCTAGCCACTTGAGATATATATATATATATATATATATATATATATATATATATATATATATATATATATATATATATATATATATATATATATATATATATATATATATATATATAGGCGATACATATATTTTCATGTATCCTATATATTATATGTGTGTACTATATTATATTAGATATATATATTGATATGTGTATATGTGATATATGGTTGGTATATAGGCATGATATTGCCTATACCTATGGCTCATAGACTGGGTATGTGGGTTGAATGCCAGTATAGAGTCTAGTTGACTTGTATAGTCTAGAAATGGTGTGTGCTTGCTAGAATAGACTAGTTAGGCCTAGTGAGACTTGTTTGACTTAGGTTTGACCTAGTTTGACTTCTAGGGTTGACCAGAGTTGACCAAGAGTTAACTTTGGTCTAGATTGACCTAGATTCATATAGAATGCATTGTAATGCATCTTATTATCATTTTAGACTTATAGTGACTTGTACTGTTCTATAGGAGACAGACACCACTCCTCGGACAGTAGATACTCTACAGATACTCAGGATACAGGCGAGTACATTCTCTGATCATTTTATATCCTGTATTAGGAGTATATTTCCTACTTTAGATTACTTTACATGATGCTGACACGTTGGAAACACGGATTAGTACTATATGGATCTTGTCGTGCGATGTGTGGTGGCCCACGCAGGTCTCGTGTCGCAATTAGTGCGATCTCGTAATGGTGCTCGACTTATAGTACTAATTACGAGCCTACGATTAGGACGTAGGACCTAGGATATGATAGGAGTTTCTCAATCACACCTAGAAAAATTTCCGATCATTTGATTATCATGATTACTCTCCTTGTATTAAATTAACTGTCCTTCCTTGATAATATCTTCTCATGTGCCATATTGATCTCCTTGTTTCAATTCGTCTCCAGGATGACGAAGACGCACCCGCAGGCCACTGGATCGAGTAGCTTGCCCGAGAGATCTGACCAGGCTGAGGAGGAGGTTCACGAGACTGCCCCCAGTGATTCCACTATCCCGGAGGCCCTGGCAGTTGCACAGGGAGGTCTACCACCTCCACCCCAGAGGGTTTCGGTCGCCGTTCCAGAGATACTGCCGCCACCACCTCCGATACCGACGGATACACACCACATGTTCCTTCTCCTTCAGCAGATGATGGAGACACAGCGAGCCCAGACAGAGGCGTCGCAGCGCCAGACGGAGGCGTCACACCGTCAGATTGAGATGCTGAGGCAGAGCATGGAGAACTCGCATCAGCTTGCACTGGCAGCCGTGGAAAGAGTGGCACCGGGTACGGTGTAGGGCCCTACTGGCCAGCAGCCGTACCAGCAGCAGTCCAGGCCAGGGACAGTATTAGACTTTAGAAAGATGAGCTCCAGGGACTTCACGGGCAAGGAGGGCATACTTTATGCAGACGACTGGCTAGAGGATGTGCAGCGGAGCATGGAGCTGGCAGAGCTTCCTAGAGCACTTTGGGTTTCGGCCGCAGCCAGCCGATTCTTCGACATTGCGCTGACATGGTACCGTACGGATCCTCATGCTTCGGTGAGAGGTCTGGCATGGAAGAACTTTCGGAGGCTCTTTAAGGAGAAGTTTTTCCCGAACGTGGCTCTTATAGCATTGGAGGGCCCGTTCGTGGGTCTAGTGCAGGGGAACTCGTCGGTGGACGAGTATGCAGCGGAGTTCTTCCGTCTTAGCAGGTTCACTCCTGATATGATCCAGGATGAGGGACAGAAGGCTCGTAAGTTTCGTAGGGGACTTATTCATGCAGTACGCACCCGCACCTCGGGTCGTCGTGACGCGACGTTCGATCAGATATTGATGGACGCGCAGATTGCAGAGGAGGACTTCGGCCTCAAAACGAAGAGGAGCGGTGATACTATGGGGGCGAGTTCCAGTACGGGACCGGCCAAGCGCCCCCACTTTCAGCATCAGGAGAAGCCATTTCAGCAGCAGCCTCTGTTACAGATTCAGAAGGCACCAGCGCATGCCCAGCAGCACCAGGGACAGGACCAGAGACCGGCTACTCCGTGCAGCTTCTGCGGGAAGTCGGGGCACAATAGAGAGGCTTGTAGGAAGAGGTTGGGCGTCTGTCTATACTGCGGGGCGCCTGACCACCAGCTGAGGGATTGCCACGCTAGTGGAATCCGAAGAGACCAGGACAGAGTACAGCAGGCTAGAGGAGGCCAGCATGGGCGTGCTTTCGCCATGACAGTTGAGCCCACTCAGGCAGTAGCAGAGCAAATAGCAGGTTCCGATATTTCGAATCTTCTTTCCGCATTTGCCTTCTTATAAACTGTCTTGAACTTCGATTCTATCTGTTCTTTGATCGTTGGATAAAAATTTTTCTTGTGATGTGATTTACTTCTAATATAAGTCGTATGGGCTAGGTCGTCTCGATTATGAGATTTTAGAATGCTCTAGGGTCATGCTAGCAGGCATAGCGAGGACATATAGTCGGATTATGGTCGTATTTCTTGGGTGTGGGAATTTAAGGTTTTCGCTGCCAAGCATGCGGCAATGCAAAAATTTTAAATACCATAATTCT
>JANAVB010034420.1:17965980-18105980 GCA_029216955.1 Iris pallida
TTCTTCTCCAAGCTTTTCTCAAAAGTTAGAATAGGTTTTCCCTAGAAATCATCTCAAAATAATTCCTTTTTCTCCAATATTCTTCCATCCAACTCTTCCTCTTCCTCAAGTGAAGCTTCTCCAAGCTTTTGGGAGCAAGAAGTGCAAGGGTGTGTCCTAAACAATTCGTTGTGTCGGAGCCGTGTCGGAGGACTTTCGAATCGGGAATCCATCTCCTGATAGGTATAACCTATTCTCTAACTCATTCTTTTCATCATGATAAATAGATTGGACCCCGTAGGATTGATCCCCGTGTTCGTGTCCCTATTCGTGTCAAGTTTGAGTCCGTTTGGAGTGTCCTAGGAGAAGTTAGAGTTTGTGACCGTGTCCTTGAGTTTCCCCCAAATTTGGACACATTAGAATAATTAGATTTGGCCTCTAAGTGGTTAGGCACTTTTAACTTCTTTTATTTAGTGTTTGTGTGTGTGTGTGTGTCCATATACATATATATGTGCGTGTGTCCATATACATATATGTGTGTGTGTGAGAGTGTTTATATATTTATGTATGTGTGTGGGAGTGTGTGTATTCATATATATATATATATATATATATATATATATATATATATATATATATATATATATATATTTTTATATATATATATATATATATATATATATATATATATATATATATATATATATATATATATATATATATATATATCCATATGAGTGTGTGTATATATATATATATATATATATAGGGAAGGGATATTGCACCAAACTTATTGCATCAATTGTTGCACCAAACAATCTCAACCACACATTTATTTCTATCATATGGTTTTAAAGCTTTCCATAAAGTTGTTACCACGTCAGCATGCTTTATAACCACATTATTGAAATAAATGTGTGGTTGAGATTGTTTGGTGCAATAATTGATGCAATAAGTTTGGTGCAATATCCCTCCCCATATATATATATATATATATATATATATATATATATATATATATATATATATATATATATATGTGTGTGTGTGTGTGTGTGTGTGTGTGTGTGTGTGTGTGTGTGTGTGTGTGTAGATATGTATGTGTGAGTGATATATATATATATATATATATATATATATATATATATATATATATATATATATATATATATATATATTAGAGAATTAGAGAGATTGAGAGGGAGTTTAGAGAAGGAAATAGAGAGAAATAGAGGAGGGAAATGGAGGAGGAAAGGAGAAGGGAAGGGAGAGCATCCCACAGCAGCAAGGGGGGGCCAAGGGGCTGCTGCCTCCCCAAACAGCAGCAGCAGTGGCAGAATCAGCAGCAGTAGCAGCCCATTGAACCCCCCCCCCCCCCATTTGCCCCATTAAACCCCCACTTATATACCTATATATATATACATATATATATCCTATATATACTCTATATATACTCCTATTTAACCCTCTAAATAGCCCCCTAAATTAGTCCTAAGAGAGTGTGAAAAGAGAGAGTTTGAATGAGTGAATGAGTGAGTGAAATGTTTAGTTAGGATTTTGGTGAAGGGGTGAATTTGAGTTCCGTGATTCGAAACGCGTCGAAACTTGGAGGGGACCTAGCTAATGTGAAATAGAGTTTGCGGGTAGGCTCCTATGTGGAAATCGGGGTTGCGTGTGGGATTAGGAGAATGGTATCGCACCGTACCATTGTGTATCTTGAAATATTCAAGATAACGGGTAAACGGGCGATACGGACCGTAAGATGGACTGGATGTCCACTTACCCTAGGAAACTTGGTAGGTAATGGTTGTATAGGCTAGTACCCTACTACCCTAGGAAGCCCGGGGTGAAATTCCTAAGGGAATGCCACTTGGCGTCTAGTTAGAATGGTTAAGGGTAAATGTTTTAAGGGGGTAATCGGATAAATTCAAGATACGGGGTTCGGGTATTCGGATTGACTTGAAACTTGGGTGGCTTGTTGGGTACACCCTACAAATGTCATATTTGAACCAATTTTGGCTCGGTTGACCCAGAGTTGACTTTTTACCTAAAAGTCAACCGTGAGTCAACACTTTGTCTAGATTTGACCAAATCCAAACCAGAGTTGACCATTTGACCAAAAGTCAACTGCTGGTCAACATTTGACCAGTTTGACCTAGGGTTGACCTAGAGTTGACCAGAGTTGACCAGGGTTGACCAGTTGACCAAAAGTCAACTGTTGGCCAACTCTTGATCCCGTTTGACTTTCTTCGACTTGTTTTGACCTGTGATGACTGGTATGACCTAGGGTTGACTTGGTCTGACTTAGATTGACTTAATATAACTTAATTTGACCTAGATTTGACTTGACAGGACTTAGTGTGACTCAGTGAGACCTAGTTTGACCTAGATTTCATATCATTCATTGTGAATCATTCTTAAACTTGTTTAAACCTAAATTAACATACAGTATCTCATCTTTAAGTTTCTGATTACCGCTCTGAGCATTGATATACCCTACAGCTCAGGACATCAGACGAGTACATTCACTGATAGTTTTCATTGTCTTGATATCTGCTATATCCGATTCAGTTGTAGTGTCTTACTTGATTCCAGTCACGATAGTTCACGGACTAGTATACGTTGGATCATGACATGAGATGTTGTTCCTGGATTTTCTTGGTATATATATACATTTCCTGTCTTGTTCCCTGTACTTGTATAGACACCGATTCCTGAGAGGGAGTAGCTATCCTCTTAGGGAATCCCGTGTCATGACGTGTCATGTCCAGGTCCATTATACTACTCGGGGATGGAGAATTATTAGGGGTTATGTGATCAAAGCCCCATGTCACTATTTTGCTTGCGCCACTCTCACCTCACGTAGGGCGTAGCAGATACCTCCATGTCTATGTTATCCAGGTTGGCCGGCATAACTTTCCGTTGAGGTCACCGCGGATTGTCGGGCCAAGTGGATAACCCTATCATGTTTCCCTTGCCGATCACATAACGCTCTAATAATTCAAGGCACATTTTATATTTACTTTATCTTATCATATATCCTGCTCTGTTCTATATTCAGTATTTTCTCACCATGCTATGATATTCAGTTACTCACATGTTTTACATGCCTCTATGATGTACCTTGATTTGGAGACTAAGTTCTACTCGGGAGAATGGTTACAACCCCGGTCATTGTTTGGTTTAAAGGTTGTAACTCAGCTTTCGAACGGTTCCCAAGTCTTTATATATCTTTGTCTTGTATTTCATTATACTGTCTCTTATAGAATTTCTCAATTCACATGGAACTGCTGTTAGTGCTTGTACTTGCTCATTTTCCTGACAGGATATCGTTATGATATATTACAGATGACTCTGAGGCAGACTGCTCGACCTATTATGGGCTCAAGTCAGATGGAGTAGTCCAGGACCGTGGCCGTATAGCAGAGCCACTAGATTTTGTACTTCCAGAGTAGTGTAGATTAGCTAGGTTTGACTGGACTGCGATCCAGCTAGCTTTATCAGACTGTAGCTCCTATATTATATTTTGAGACCCTGTGATGTTGTATATATCTGGGCTTGTATTAGACACTGGACTTATTCATTTTCATCTATCATATATTATCCTTCTGCGCTATCTACCTTAGTTTTATTCTGTGATTGAGACTGTATTGCTATGTCACCTCCACTTGTAGTGTATATACTGTACAAGTACCTTTATACTGTTAGTCGTAGTATTTACAGACCTTATATACAGCGTTCTACCGCCGATGCTGCGGCGTAGGCTGGATGTACCTACTTCTCGTGCCCCTAATCAGGGTGCGGGTCGTGACACGATATTATCCCCTTAGCGGATACATCGGGTATTCTTGTTCATGTACTTTATCGTGAGCATCGTGTACTCCTTGTATTCGTGATATTCGTGTACAAATCGTGTGAAATCGTGTATACTCATGTGCTCACATGATCTTCGTGTATGACTATACTTCGTGTACAATAACATAACTTGGCTAGATCCTTGTGTATTGATTGGGGCGGGGGAGTAGAAGTGGTTATGTATTCAATCCAGTAGATTACTCGTGTACAACCTCTGTAGATTACTCGTGTACAACATCGTGCCGTTTACATAACCATCTTATGCTCTGAATCACTAGTCACTGATAGTTCCCTATATGTTATATCTATTTATTTATAGTCTTCCTTTTTCATCATGTTATTCTTTCAGTTTCCTGTAACTTACTCTCTAGCATGATTATATTTTCTGACCTGTTTTGATTTGTTGAGATATACTGTGCTCGCTCCTGTCCTGACTGGACCTGTTGAAATATTACAGAGGAAAAGGCTGAGGCGTTCTGCCCTACGTATTACGGTGCGACCCTAGATGATTGTTGTGACTTGGACCAGCAGCAGGATCCACTAGCAGTTGATGACACTCCCCTAGATTAGGATGTCTTTATTATCTTCTGGATTACTGTATATTGAGATTCTGGGATGATTTGGAATATGTACTTATTTAGACACTTAGACTTCTGGATTGTATCTCTGTGATTTTCATTTTGTTCTATCTATCTATCTATCTTTTATCATGCTCTACCTTAGATGTGATTGAGACTGTATTTGCTATGTCACCTCCATTCGGAGTGTATATACTATACAGGTACCTTTATATTGTTAGATGTTGACCTAGGACAGCGTTCTACCGCCGACACTGCGGCGTAGGCTGGACGTACCCACGTCTCGTGTCCTTACTCTAGGGTGCGGGTCGTGACAAATGTTGATCAAACAATAATACATTGATGCCACTTGAATATAAAAGAATTGATAATTTATAATAAAGTTGGCTAGACCTTAATACAATAATCTGAACAAGCTTATGACAAAAATTAAAGCTTGTAAAACTAGGCTATACAGCTGATGATATTATCATAAAATGTAGAAGAAAGAACGATAAAAGTACTACTAGCAATACCTGAGTCATGGAGATACAATCGTCCACTGTAACGCCCCAGTCCCAATATACGTAGGACTAGGAAATACGTACATGCTAGCTGTATGCATATGCAGACTACTCCAATATATGGAATCTACGTGTACACACATAAGCTGTAATAAAAGAGCTCCAGCTCATAACAATATAACATGGTCACAGGCAGTATCTATATCTCATCCACAGTGATAAATAAGAGAAATAACAAACCAAATGTCTCAACTTAAAATAAAGAAAAATATCTGTCGGGCGGAAACAAATCCACTACCGAGCTACTGAAAAGAAATCAACTGAAATGAATATGAAAAAGAGTATCAACTACATAAGTCCATCAACTAAGAATAGAATCAAATAGGCTCCGAACCGTACTCCTTAGGATACTGCTCGTCGTCTATACCTGGAGAGATCACCAGGTCCTCAGAGGGACGTAACAAGATACATGAAGAACATGTTAATATGAACTGTCAGAATAATAATAATATGCAAGACTCTCCTAGACACCGATATGCCAAGGGAATTCTAACCATCTATTGTACAATTTAGAGGACAACTTTCATACGCATAGGTGGGATTTTAGGCTATAAGTACGCAACTGGCATCTAGTCATACATATCCGGCCGTAACGTCCAAAATATCAGAGGGTATCTGCAAATATCTATCGCCATAGTTCCTTTCGAAAACTATGGTTTACCTGTTTGGCTTTCCATACGCACTAGCGACTGTCCTCCCCCAATATTCCCCACACTGACCAAGTCACGTCCATAACTCGTCCAGTTTTGTAACTGCTTGAGTCTTTATACCCTAGTCATAGCAGTTACGATCATCTATCCGTCACACGACTTCTTATATAAAGATGGCCAGTCAATATGCAAGCCGTGCCCCTAGCAACATGTCTCAAACCGTGTAGTGTAGGTGTCATAGCCAACGGAGATATACGAATATCCCATAATAGAAGGGTGGTCCACTACAACTAAGTCGACATGTAACAAATAAAAATAAAACAAAGGAACGACTGATAAAGTCGCTTGCACCCAAGTGTGACTTGGACGCACAGTGTATAACAAATAAGACAAATATGAAACAAAGTAAACAAATGCTGAAAATAAATAATATGACAGTAAATATAGCAGGGTATACTTGCCTGGTGATTGGAAGATGTTTTGACGACGCCTAGTAGATAAAATCGACAAGTGAGAAGAAGCTACAAGGGTGGAACCTCCGCAAACGTTCCTAAATATTGAAACAAACATCAAAAACGTTCTCGATGTAAAATATATACCTAGGAAACGCCTGCCCAAAAGTCTAATTCCAGAACAGGGGCAAAACCGTAATTTTGGGTCAAAATGATGTCCGTCGTTAGACTCGCTTTGCACCGAAATGCGTGCCAGAACTTACGGTCTCTAAAGTCGTCAAACTACATGTCTACGGATTTGGTTTGAGAAGAGGAATCCAACGGTATGTCAAATTTTGGATTCCGATGAGCTGTGCACAGAATCGCCCGATGAATCGGGTCGCGAGCCCGCCAATTTTGGTGTTCCGATCAACCTTCTCAGAATCGGACCAAACTTGGCATACAGGACCAGAAAAATATTTCGAGTCCAATGACACAAGTTTTGTCGCGATTTGACGAGTGTGCACAAAGTAATTGAGAAAATTCGAAATAGGCTGATCCGGCGTTCTACGACGGATACGGCTCAAATTCGTCGCGTACACGCGACCATTCAAATTTCGTCAAAGCCCACACGTCCACAAAGTCGATACGCACCTTTTGATGCCTTCGGTTTGCGACGGGGTCGTCCGGTTTGTCGGGACGGACCCCGTATCGGTGAAATTTTCTTAAATAAATCCTTATTTGAAAACTGTTTTTAGGAATATTTGAAAACGAATAACTTCGCACATACTTAATCAAAACAGTAACTATAAAAAGGGTTTTCGAGTGTTACAGGTTGTCTATAGGATTGTTCAATTAGTTTTACTAAAAGGTTAACGGACTGATGGGAATCAATCGTCAAAGTGGGGTGGTTGGCTGAGTTACAAACTATTTATAAGACAGATTTTTTGAATCTTTGGGTCAGGATCAATATTGATTACTACACGATTTGGCCTAAAGTAATTATTGGGATTGTTAGGTGGTTATGTAGACTTCCTAAATAAATTTATAGATCAGAAATTGATCAAACAGAGATGAAGAATTTGGTTTGGGAAGATGCATACCTCACGTTCGACTCAGAGAAGGGAATCCCTGTTCCTACGGGTTCTACGACGACTGCGCGGCTGTCAGCGGCACTCTGGCGGTCGATAGCGGCCTGGAGTCGTTCGCACAGGTCAGGATCTGCTCTGGGTCGAAGCACGAAGAGCACGGATAGATTTCCTTAGGGTTTTGGAATGGTTCCTACCGAACGGGTTCCTATTTTTATACTCGGGTTTAAATTCCGAATTTAATTCGAATTCGAGTAGGATTTAGTTAGATTGGAAGAGAATTTAATTTACTTTGGGCTACAAAAGATTTGAGGAATTCTGATGAGGAATTGAGAAAGATTCAATTTGAATCATCTCCACCCGTTCCCTGGTGCGCGCGAGTTCGGTTTGCGGGGAGAAAACAGTACTGTAGCAGTTCGGTTTTATTTTTATTTTTTTTCTCAATAACTATATACATATATCCTTATATATCCTTATATATATATATATATATATATATATATATATATATATATATATATAAATATATATATATATATATATATATATATATATATATATATATATATATATATATATATATAATATATATATATATATCCTTATATATAAAATATATATAAAAAAATATATATTATATATATATATATATATATATATATATATATATATATATATATATATATATATATATATATATATATATATATATATATATATATATATATATATATACCCAAATAAATCTAAAAAAATCCTAATATTATCTATCCATATATTTAGTCTATTTAAATATATGTACATATGCATATAAAATTCAATTGGCCATAAAATTAAATAATGATAATATCTAATAATAATTATGATTATTAAATCACAAAAATCACTTTAATAATAATAAAATAATAAAAATTATCCAGTTTAGTGAACTTAAACTATACCCTTTATTCGTGTCCAGAAAATTGTACAATTATTGACAAACACCTATTTAATAAAATACAAATATTTGTACAACAATAAAATAATTAGAAAAATATACATCAAGTTCTAAAATAGTTTAAGAAATATTTGTTCGTACATAAATACGCCTACTTGGCCATCTTTGGTCAACTACATGCCTATATAAGCTTGGAATTGGTTTGGGTCCAGTTCGGGCTGATTTTGTCCAACCGGGTCATCTAACAATCAATATATTAAATAATAACTAATTAAATGATTTAAATGAGTCATTTCACAACTTGGCCAGGTTTTCCTAGTTCGGGCATCATTATGGCTAGGCCTCTCATGACATGGCTAATACACTAGTCATGGCACACTGCTACATCTTCTGTGCTACAAATCCTAGCCGTCTTGTGCTCCAAAACTCAGCAATGGCTAAGGTCATATTTAAATAAAAAAATTAATTTAAAACTACACATAAATTCCATAAAATCATATTTAAGGCAATTAAATAAATAAATAAAAATTTCCAAAAAAATTAGGGATTTTACATCCACCAATCTATCCTTCTATCCTAGCAGTCTCAACTCTGGAGAGATCATCAGGTCCTCAGGGGACTAGCAAGATACATAAAATATGCCTATTGTAACAGTAATAACATGCAGAAAGAGAGAAAAGTGAAACAAATGACAACCAGTAAACCAAAACACCAAGGGATACTCCTGGTATGGACATTCTCAATATCGTAACGCCATGGGACGCTCCCAAACTCGAGACAAAAGATAAGCCTCTACTACCGTAATGCCATGGGAGACACCTGGTCCTAGAGATGGAATAGCAAGTCGATAATGAGTCTCTATACCGTAACGCCATGGGATGTCCCAGTCCTAGAGATAACAAGGCTAATGTCTAACAATCAATCACGACTAAAGGTCAAGTCAGGTCAAACTCAAGGGCGAAGGTAGAAGACTAATTAATATCATCACAATACTCACATGAAACAAACAGAAACACATGATGAACAAATATGGAACGTGCACATAAAATAAGAAAAATAGCAATAACATGAAGCAGCAGGTAATCAAGTATGACTGAAAAGAAATAGCAGTATAGAAATGCATGAAATAAACTATACAATTCGGCAAGGTATTCTTGCCTGTAACCTCTAGCTGCGCGTATGTCTGAACAACTCCAAAGTCCTCGCTACTTTTATCACGTATGCCTATAATAAATATTCTACTATTAATAGTACTCTAATAACTTACTATATGGATTTATCATATATAGACCTTAATAAAGTATTTATACAAAACTAGTCATATTGACTACTCTACTTAATATAAAATATATAGCATTAAATCTACCTAAAAAAGTAATATATTATTAACATAAAAATATCACTTTTAATTCTGAAAAATATTTATAAATATTATAGAATAATAATTGATATATTTTATTCATAGAAAAATATATGTACAAGTCTTGTATTGATTTTACAACATTATTCCAAGACTTGGTACACGATTTGAGGCCCGAAACAATAAATATTTATAAATATTTAATTCTAGAAAAATCATAAAATATAGCTAAAATAATATTTTTAACATCAAACCTTGCACAAGAAATATTTTAGTAAAGGTATATGAAGTATCAAAACTTTTGGATACAAGGAACATATGATTTTCGGAGTTACTATTTTACAATAAATGTCAAAATTTTTAATAAATATTAAACGAACTCAAAACTCAGCATAAAAGATATGCGTTGAAAATCTCTTGATGTCATGTTTCTTATAAAAATTATTAGGAAGATCTAATCGAATCGAAAATAGGCAAAAATTCACTCGCAATAAATCTGGTATATTTTGGACACATTGTTGTAGAATTGACGCCCCGGACAAAACGTTTAAAACTGTATGGGTAGCTAATTGGACATGAAAATAGACACAGCGATCTTTCCATTATTTTTTATTTCATGAAAGGATGAGGTAGAGAAGTATACGACACCCTAGACACAAAACAACATACCTGTTGAAACGAATTCAGACTTGGAATCCAACTTCGGGTGACTTCTAAACTTTGCAACTCCTAATAAAGTTGTCGTGGACCTTCGGGAGATTTCTAGGAAGTTAGGGGGTCATGTAAACTTCACAATGAATATTCGGAGAGCGTCACGGGAGGTCGAGAAGGGTTCAAAACTTTCGGTATGCCATAAAGTGTTGTCGGCGGCCAAGGCTGAGAGGGAATTTTAGAATTGGACATTTGGGGGAAGGTTTTGTGCCGTGTTGACGATAATAAGTATAGAGGGGTTGTTAGGGTCGTGTTGGTATATATATTAATAGGAGTTGGGCTTTGGTTTGGACTAAATTGGTTAGGATTTGACCCTCCAAAGGATTAATATGGTAATGGATTTCCTTATTGGGTGGGTTGTTTGACCAAGTCAAATATAGAGGATTTAATGCACATGGCTATAGTTTAATCACTAAAAATCAAGTAAATATATATCTAATCGATTTTGGCAACCTTAGATAGGCTCTAACAAGTGGGATTAGCTAGGTTAGGGTCCTAATAGATTTTCTAGTCAATTTGAACTCGAAAAGTCAACTAAAGGGTTTCATGTGCCAATATAACATGGGAACTCGATTGAATGGCACACCCTAGACATGTGCATCGTAGGCTCAAAATGAGTCAAAACCATATATTGGGTCAAAAAGTTTGGATCGGGTTTGGGCCTCAAATCGGAATTGGAAAATATATTAAAATTATGGCGAAGGTGGACTCGTCTGAACACGAATGGGAACTTATTTCCAGGAATTGGTCAATATTGTCCTTCAAAAATCAAAGCTATGACAAAATGCCTATATATCCATAATTAAAAATAAAAAGTGGTTTAATATATAAAAATTATATAAAATTAAAAAAATCTCCAAAAATCAAGATGCTTATAGCCAAAGACGACTGTATCCTACGTGATTTATCTGAATCGCCCGACGACATCTCCAGATGACGCACTCGAAAGTTTCGCTGCCCAATCAGCGAACGGAGGTCAAGGGAGCAGTGCCCTCCGTGGGAATTCGAGGGTGAAGCCCCCGAAAAGTATTCAGATTTCATAATCTGGATATCTTGGGACAGTTGTCATTAAAGAAAAAAACCTATCATCTATCAAGTGAAGAAGCCAAGCCATGCCATCATCATTTCAAGACTCTGAAGAAGCATGCACCTGTTATGTTATATTTGGAGTCTGTAATAAGTCACAGAAATAATTGTAAACACAAGAAATGGATAGAAAAATCGAAAGCTAGGGTAGAAAATAACCCAAGACCATTTTTGGACAATCTAGAGGAAGATCTGACTGATCTCTGCAAAAATCCAAAGGATGATCCAAATGGTCCACATAACACTTTCTGCGAACTTTCGAATTATCCGACAGACGTCCGAAGAAATCTGATAGATAATCCATCTTGTGACCGTTTAAAATCCAACGGTCATATTATGTACAAAAGCATCTCCAACGGCTCTTTTTATAGCCGTTGCACTATGCAGGTGGATGATCCGACGAACTTTCAAAGAAATTCGGCAGATCTTCCGTCAACCAAATAAAAGTTGCATTATTTGCACTTTACATTGCTTTGGTTATAAATAGCCTTGAACCCCTTCAAGGTTGATGCTTTGAACCTAAAAATTTCTAATCTACCAAAGCCTATCCCTAAGCTTTCATTTGCCTATCTACAAATTGTGTTAGATTATTCTTGGGTTGTAAAAGTGAGATCTTCATCTTTGTTGTGAGAAGATCAAACCATCTTGTAAAGTGGTTGAAGTTGGAGTGTCTTTGGATCAAAGCTCTCATGAAGTTGGAGAGTATTCAGATCAAATCTCTTGTGTATTAAAGTCGAAGAGGCCTTCGGATAAAAGCTATTGTGTAAGAAGCCGGTGAATCTTCGAATAAAAGCCCATGTTGGACTATTTGCGATAATAGTATATTAAATTTGAAGAGAGTTCTGGGGCTGGAGTGCCCTCGGGATTATGCCAGGATAAAATGGGTGTCGATATTTTTTATTTTTTCTTCTCTTGTACTCTTAATCTTTAAATTGCCTATTAGTAATCGTTTAGTGCTTGATTAGTAAGCTTGACCCTATTCAGCCCCTCCCCATCCCTTTAGGGTGCTTTCAATTGGTATCAGAGGAAGGACTCTATTGTTAGGTTTAACATCCTTAGAGTAGATTCGTGTTATTTTTTATGGCATCGTATTTATTCTCCGATAAATAGGATTCTATTTCTAGTAGCATAAACAATCATGTTTCTTCTTAATGCAAGAAATGCTCTAAGTAGAAAGCTGTGGCTAAACAATCCTTAGAGATTCTTGATAACCTTCATTCTTCAAATGAAGAAAATTCGAAAAAGGTTATTCATTTAGAAGAATCTAATGGGTTGTTGAGAAATGAAACAATGATTTATTATCTAGACTTGATTCTCAAAACTCATCTTGTGTTTCTTTAAAGAGTTTGAATGAGACTTTAATTTTGAAAATTAAATCTCTTTCCTCATCTACAGAAGATCTGAAGACTCCATCAAATGAGTTAAAACTTATGCATGATTCTTCTATTGATGCTTTAAAGAAACAAAATAATGCTTTTATTTCTAGAATTGCTTTATTTGAATAGGAGAATAATTTATTGAATGCTAAATTTGATTCTCTTACTTGTATGAATGATGATTTGTTGTTAGAACATAATATTTTTAATGCCAAATATTCTCATGCTCACTGTAGAGAGATCTATCATTCTAGTATGTCACATAATCATAACCATACTCATTCTGATATATGTGCACACACTAGTATTATGTGCTTCTACTACTATCACATTAGACATGAGTTTAACTTGCCCTATTCAGAGGATTTTTTTCTACCAATGCTAGAGTAAATAATATATGGGTTCCTAAACCTAACAAATATGGATTCAAATTTATTTGGGTACCAGTCTTCGCCTAATGTTGTAGGTGGAGCTTCTTGTGTCGGGACATAGGACCAAGGAGCATGTTGGTGGTTGCAAAGCTCAAAGGTCATCTTCCAAGCAATTGCACCAACACAAGTATGGCTACTTGAGCCACTTCGGTAACATGTTAAACGATTCTTCCTGAATGGTTTATATTTATAGAATCTAGCATGTTTCTATTGATATCTTGCTACTAGCTCTATTGAGATATTTTAGTTGTTTATTATATTGATCAATATGAGATATGATACTAGCATGCTTAGTTAATTCTCTTGTAATTCTTTTATCTAGCATGACTAGTTGTTAAGCTCAAATGATTAGTTCACACTATGCAGTCTTTTACTCATTTTCTATTAGGGTGACACATTTATCTATTGCTCTTTATTCTTAGTCTTTATTTTCGAAGCATGCATATCACATTTATCTACACATTTTTGTTTTGAGTTAATGTATTTTTGACTCTCCGTCTTTAAGTTTTTTTTAAATAGTTACTATTTATCGATTTGCTTTTGAATGTCTTATTTAATATGATCGATTTTTCGTGAAAATATATTCTTAGCACTAGTTTCTTTTTACTTGTAAAGCATATCCTTATACTTTTATTTATAACTTGGTGCTTGCATATATATATATATATATATATATATATATATATATATATATATATATATATATATATATATATATATATATATATATATATATATATTTTGAAAGTAGGTAATTGTTGCGAACGCTTCCACCGGGAATCGATCTCCTGACCACTCGGGCCGCATGCATCTCTCTTAACCACTAGGCTAGAGGTCATTTGCATATATATATATATATATATATATATATATATATATATATATATATATATATATATATATATATATATATATATATATATATATATATGAATCGATCTCCTGACCACTCGGGCCGCATGCATCTCTCTTAACCACTAGGCTAGAGGTCATTTGCATATATATATATATATATATATATATATATATATATATATATATATATATATATATATATATATATATATATTGACTATTGATTCTCTCATTCCTTTTTAATCATCTATTGAATCAATTAGTACTTTTCCTATTAAAGCCTATTTCTAATGGTTTTAGATTTGTAATGGCTTTTTCGATTCTTCTTTAAGGATACTGGTCTATGTGATTAAATTTTTTAGTTTATGTGTTGTTCATTATTCCTTATAGGTCTATGTATGAATATCGATTTTGTGACCATATAAGTCAAGCTCATATTCAAATTTATTTTTGAAGAGTATTCAATACTTATATCTTCAAACTTGTGCTTACCTCACATTTTTACTGTTGATTCTCATGTCTATTTTGATTAACTTCTTGTGAATCAATTATGTCTTTGTCTAATAAAGCATATTTATATTTGTTTAAATTTGTGATAGCTTTCCAAATATTCATTAAGGTTACATGCCTATATACATTTAATTTCTATTTATATGTGGTTCATGTATTTCTTATATTAATATATACTTTCATATAAATATCTTTATGGAGGCATATGAGTAAAACTCAAGTTTTATATTAATTTGAAGAGTATTTAGTTATACGTG
Source organism: Iris pallida (assembly GCA_029216955.1). NCBI lineage: Eukaryota > Viridiplantae > Streptophyta > Magnoliopsida > Asparagales > Iridaceae > Iris > Iris pallida. The sequence goes on from JANAVB010034420.1 coordinate 17,980,648, forward strand.
TTATCTTCAAACTGGTGCTTACCTAACATTTTAGCTATTGATTCTTTTGTTCTATTTGTATTATCTCTCTTTGAATCAATTAGCTCCTTTCCTAAAGCCCTTCTTACGAATATCTTCTTGGCCTTTTGGTTGACATTTTGGATACATGATTTTAATTGACTTTTGAATCTTCTCTTGTATGCCTATTTTAGATATATATATATAGTTTTATATGTATTAATGATTCCTAACTTTTGATATTTATTTGTATTATTTTTTTAAGTTGGGATGTTGAGAAAAAATATTTATTAATGTCTTGCTTATGACTATTTATGCTTGTTCATTTAAGAATAACATGGTTTTGTGCTTTATCTTATATTTTATTTTTCATATTTAATTAGTGCACATTTTTTAGTCTATATCTTCTATATTTTCTCTATAGTGCACTATGAAAGCTTTTGAAAAATGTGCTTCCTGCTATGTTTAGCGCTTTAGCTTTCTTGATCTTAATCATCTTTTCTTGCTTGTTTCTTGGATTTAAGCTTCTTTAAAATTATTGTTGCCTAATACTTTTGTAGCACATAAGGATACATATAATTGATACATCATATTTTTTATGTCTTTATCTACTATGGTTTGAGCTTTTGTGTTGAGATTTTCCATTTCTAGATAATACACTTATTTCATAATGGCTATAATATTTTGGATTCTCTAGATCGATTTATTACTTTTTTTATGTTGGATTGATCTCAATACTTGGTAAAAAAACGGTCGTTTTATTGTAATTTCGTGAATACCTTTTTAGGCTTATTTTGATAAGTCTTTATGCTCTTATCCTTGCTTAATGAAAAGTCTATAAATTATTTTGTTCATTCAAAATGTGTTGCTCGTATTGTGTACTTTATGTTTAAGCAAGTATTTTTAGTATTTAGTGACTTAAGATTTAATGAGTACATTTGTCTTGTTAATGATTTACCTCATTAATCTTAATTGGTTTTATAGCTTGCTCATTTATGATATTGTTAATTTATACAATCTTAGTTCACTTCAACTTATCTAGCTATTGTTTCACTTTTCAATATATATGATATGCTAGTTTTATAAAAATAAGATTTGTGAATTGCCTTGGTATAATTTGTATTCTATTTTAGATACATATGTTTGTCCTCTAAAACTAGTTTGACAAATCTTTGATTTAATCTTATTTTTCATGGAGATTTGTGATTCCTTCTTTAGTTTCCTTCCATACTAGTTATTAGTAAGCATCTCTTAAAATTCTCTCATTTTTGAGTCATGATTTAACCATATTATCATTTCCATCTCATTTTTATCTATTAAGTATTCTTCTAAATGAGATTGACTATTTTCCATACCTTCTATTGATTTATGAGATTTTATTATAAATATAGATTTGGAATTTTCTTTTAATGAGATTTATTGTTGGATCATATTTTTTTGTTGGATCATATTTATTCATTTATTTTCTTTATGAATGATCTTAATGATTGAGTAGTCCTAAATTATCTAATTATGTGATTATCAAGTTAAGTTACTGCTCTACTTTGACTACTCACGGAATATCACATATGGCCTTTGCTATTTGAACTTTATTGGTTTTTATTTAGTATTAGCGTGGTTGGGATATTACCCGTTGATGGGTACATATGTGATAAAAACATATTTGGTCCATGCATAGTAATAGATTGGTTCATTCTCGCTTAATTAGATAATCATGGACATGATATCTTATTTGTGTTTTGTTTGTTTTTGAATTCTTTGAGCAATATTGTGATTATCATCATGATTGTTTTAATTGACTTTATTCTTTTTCATGATGGCATTTTCCCAAAAGGTAACATGCATTCACTACAAGAAAAAAGTGTTTTAAGGATACTATAAAAGTGTCGTTATTTACTTTCCATGGCGCTTTTTAAGTGCTGTGTAGAGGGGTGTCGTAGAAAGTTTTTTTATATCAACGACACTTTTATAGTGCCATGTAATAAATTTATTACGATAGTTTTCAAATGTCGTGTAATAAAATTTTATGGCATGTTACTGGTGTCATCTTAACGTGATTCAATGACAGTTGAGAAATGTCGCTACAAATTTTTTGGACTTTCAACGACACGACAAAAATGCCATATAATCACTTTATGATAACACTTTTTCAATGTCATGTAATGTTTTTTTCACGACAATCTGCTAGTGTCATCTTAATGTTATGGATATTTTTTCACAACACTTTTTATGTGTAGTCCAAACATGGAAATCATAAATATTATTAATGCCACGACACCTTATTTGTGTTATCTAATTCAAATGGACGACATTTTATATGCCTTCAAAATATCATCAGAATATATGAAATATAAATTAATTACATTTATATATTTATTTTCATATAATTCAACAAAATCAATTTCCCAAATAACAAAACATAATGTACCAATATTATCATATATTAAAAAATATCTCAAATCCATACAAAGTCTTAATAAAATGTAATATTGAGGACAACAACAATGTCTACTACATAAATAACAAAGTCTATTACATAACATATATAGTCTACTACTACTTAGCGCCTAGCTCTTTCCAGCATCAAACTCGAACTAATCCAAGCTCATCAATCGATCTGCACACAAAAAGATGAGAATTAATATTTTAGCTTTCAAACTAACCATGCAAATGCTACTGAAAAACAAGCATTAAAATTAATATTTCGACTTTTAAATTCACCATACAAAATAATGCATTTACGGTAAACAAGCTAGTCTGAAACGAGAACCATATGGTACAAGGATAGAAAAAAAATGCTACTATCTAGCTTTGTTATTTATGCTGCAAATAAAAATTCCATGCCTACCAAACTACAATTGGTTATCAAGTAAACAAGGGTTAAGCAAGTAGTGTGTGTGGTAAACTAAAAGTGTTGATTTCCTTGGATACTGAAAAAGGGATTTAGCAATACAACTTACCAAGTCCATCAATGGTACCAGGATCAAAAAGCTAAAATTTGAAGAGTTGTTCATAAAAAAAAGACTTAAAAGAATGGCTTAAAGTTTTGGTGGCATACTTGAAGTAGATGAATTTCTACTTGACACTCCAAAATCAAGACATACAAAGTTTGCTAAAAACTAGAAGCTTACAAATATTGGTCCAAAAGTTCATGGGTTTCACTTGGACATACCTGGAGAAGCTCGTTACTATTAATTGTGGTCATTTCCAAAAGTTCATAAATTTTAGTAATTTAACAACTTGTCGGACATTGATACTCTGAATAAAGGACTTGCATCTCTTTGTACCGACAAATATTCCTTTGAGATATAAACAATTTTAGTAGTATGAAATCAAGATACCTTCAAATCAAGCTTTTTAATAATAATGTGGTGGGGAACAATGAATTACATGCCTCCTGCTTATGAAAAACAATAGGACAAGCCTCATATGTAGACCTGATGAAGAAAATAACCTCCCATACGAAGGTCCAGGAATCTTAGATATATGATGGACCCTCTTCATTACTTTCAAACAAATGTATGGTTTGGTTTCTTCAAAATGACACTCGTTAAGTAATAGAAGCACATAGATAATAGATAATCATCTAAAGGCTAAATGAACTAATATGAGCAACGTTACAGATAAACAAGAGAGTTATGATTTCAGGCCATGTCAGTATGCTAATGCAAAATCCTGCATAATACAAAAACTACTTGCCTTACAATGTGGGTATTCAGCAAGTGTAAGGTGATGTTAAACAAAATAACAATACTATCATCAACCTATATTTTTACACCATATTCTTACACCAAAGTTATTATAAAGAAGCATGTGAGTATGCTAGGTTATTTTAACTACTAGCAAATATAGAAATGAATCTATGGTGATTAAAATCCATATGATGACCAGGATCAGGGGATAAAAGATGAAAGGTGAAGCTAACGAGAAGATAGAGAACTCATACAGAAAGATAGGTGAACCAAATAGACATATGTAATGGAAAATCTACAATATAAATATGATGTCCACTAAAAGGATTTACTGCCTGTTGCCCTTTGATTGAACAAGTTCCTCCCATTTGTTCTCCACAATGGGACTCATGTGGTGATGACTACCTAGACCCTTATTGTTTTTGCTCTGCCAAGGGGTAAAGTTTATTAAAATGAAGCTTAATTTCCAAGAAGGGAAGCAAGAAGCAAAGAACACCCTGGACTTGGTTCACTAAAATCACCAAGTCCATCCACAGAGCCATACCATGATTGCATTTTGTTTAACATTACCTTACACTTGCATTACCCATCCATAGAGCCATACCATTTTACATTTGCCACCTAAGGCCTGAAAAAAATTAGCAAGCGAGACTAAGAGGATGTTGTGCAACAAACACCCTCTCTGTCTGATGTTGGCCTTTAATTTTGTAGAGTGGTGGCAGCAGCAGCATGCATGAATTGACTCAACGGTTGTGAGATTATGAATACCGTAATGTTATTCACACTCAGGCGATCTCTAACACACTAGCTGATCTCCGCTTTGCTCAGTCCCATCAGCCTGGCGACCCTGGCTTCTTTTCCTGAGATCTTATTTTTTTTTCTGGCTATCGTGTTGAGGATCAGAAAATACGCCAGTACTTCAATCCTGCTGGCACATTTGACTGGTTCAGATCTTCTGGTGAGCCTGCTCACACTTCTGGTGGTGATGACGACATGACGATGTTGTCGATCAGGACATAGGCGAGGATTGATGATATCTAGCTGTCTTTGTCTTTAGCCTAGATATTATGTTTAGTAAATTTCTATCTATTGTCATCATGTCTTAGAAATGTTTTACATTCTGAGAACATGTAGTATTAGTTTATGCAGTTTTTTATTTATTTTTCTAATTGCTTGTATGGATTAAAACTCTTTCAGTTTCATCTGTACTAAGTGCATGTTTTCTTTACGGATGCTAGTAGTTTTTATTCGTATTCTCTCTTTTGGCAATATGGACATATCTTATACTTAGTAGTTTAGCTTAAATATAGCTTCTTATATATAACTGCTCTGAGACATATATGCTTTATTGTTACTATCTCTTTCTTCACGTTTGTCTTTTTGTATGCATAAATTGCGGGGGAGTATTTTGGTAAATGACAACGGGGGAGAAAATACAACGCTTGTCATGAAGAGAGGGTACAACTACAACTTTGAAAGTTTTCTTTTGATCAAGGTGTTATATCGGTTAAGGCTTGTCAATTATCAAAATTGGGGAGAATGTTGGCCCATTGGTCACGGTCGAACCGATTTTGATAATCGTCTAAACTCGGAATCGATATAAGGGCTACTCACAACGGATTACAACAATCAGTACTACTACCATTCGAGATTTGCTCAATCGTCGCGTCTATACTTTCCATTCTCAAAGGTATTTTACACAATTTTGTTGAGTTTAGGAAAAATGTAAACCGCGTCGTACTGACAAATAGACTTGACCAAAAACGTTTTTCAAACTACCCAACTTTGTTTACAAATAAACTTGTTTTAAACAAACGCAAAAATTCGTATTTGAAAAACAGCCCAAAAAGCCTAAAACCTAGTTTTAGAATCTGGATTCTGACCTAAACAGTCATACCAGAGTTCGGACAGAGTTCGGCCCAAACTAGACCCGAACTCGGGTACATGATTTGGTAAAACCTATAAACATGTTCTTTCCGCAGAATCGGCTGCAACGGTCAAATTTTTGAACGTTTAGCATCCGAATTCAACCAGAACTCGGTTTTTAGCAATCCTATAAATGAAGAAGAGTTTTTCATTCTAAATCACTCATTCACTTTCTATCTTCTCTTCTCTTAACTTTCTAAGCTATTCAAAGCCTTCATTTTCAAATCCCAAGCATGTTTTACAACCTCTAGTCTACTTGCCAGTACGGTACGGTATAGAAGTTTCAGAGACTTGTAATCAGAGACTTGATCAAGAAGTTCACACTTCACAATTGAAGTCGGTCAAGCACTTCGGATCTAAGCTCGGTGTTGTAAAGAGCTGCAAGTGCTCGGTTAAAGCTTGTGTTTCCAATAGTGGATTTTAACTCGGAGCAAGAGTCCTCTGGCCTAGACTAGTCCTCATAAGAGGAAAACCAGAATATATTGTTGTATTTGCGTTTGATCTCTGTCCCTCTTATTTACTATTTTTATATAACTGTGACATAACCACTATGACACGATAGTGATATAGTAGTATTTATTTTTTAATTAGTAGTATTTCGCTGTACACTCTATTCACCCCCCCCCCCCCCCCCCCCCCCCCCCCCTCCCCCTCTAGAGTATATATTGCTTAACATATCGGTCCTACAGACACAAGAATGTTGAAATTCAATACCCTTAGTGAAAAAAATGAACGTAAAGAAATAAATTCTCTACCGTTATCACTTTAAATTATTTTGATTTGGGAGTTAGATTAAGCCAAAATAAAAGTAAAGAAAGATATAAGTAGTATAGGGGCATCTGATTTATATGCCATAAGGAATAACCATGTACAAGAAGTAAAATCAACAACAATGGTTAGAAAAAAAAAAAAGAAAGAGCCCCTGAATGTGTTGGATGTTTATAAGGACCCCAAATATCACAATGTATTATTGAAAAGATAAATGGGAGGAAATATTACTAGACAGAAAAGGTAAACGAGTTTGTTTCGTTAATTGACAAACGTCACAATTATTCTCAAAAGGTCATTAAAAGAGGAAACAAACTTAGATCTACACGGAGACATGCACGAGGTGGGTGATCAAGACGAAGATGGAAGGTGGTATCGAAAGCGGTGGTATGCCATGCGGTAGGTGACTTGTGGTATGCCATGCGGTAGGTGACTTGTGAACTGGTGTCATGAAGTAGAGACCTACACTTTACTTACCCCAACCAATCACCTTCCTCGTAGCAAGTCTTGTAAAACACAAATATTCGAAAAGAAAATCATGCAACAATTCAAGGACTTGGTGATTTTACAGAAAGATGAAAGGTTTAATTGAAAAAAGGCACACGAAGAAAACATCTTTTAAAGTAATATCTTTATAAAAATATATTGTGCCAATAGTTTCAATGGGTACGGTGGAACCTGTGGTTAAATTAACAAAGGGTGTGCTAGTTTTGAAGTGATTGAACAAACAAAGAAGAATCAGAATTAATATTAACCGTGGCACCACTACCTAAAATCCTACAATTCGCAGAAATAGAATTAATAGAGGAAGGATTATACAGACCTATTGCATTTGTATAGACATCATTAATACCTTTACACAAGTGTGTCATATTAGCCATCACAGTAGTTAATTGTTGATATTGCTCGGTGGATAGACCTGGACAAATAGCCTGCAAATTTGACTGACAAAAGTGCTTGCGGAGCCATGAGAAGAGGGAACGACACCAAGCTCCGATACCATATTAAATTTAGGCTGTGTTTGATTGGGCTATTTTTCCATGAAAAATATTTCCACCACAAATTTTCCATCAATTGTAGTGTTTGATAGCTTATATTTTCCATGAAATTATTTTTCAAAAAACTTTTATTTTTCATATTTTCTTCTAAAATGGTGGAAAATGAAACTTGTCTAACCCATAGGAAAATATCATTTTCCATGGAAAATAACTATTATCCGTGAAAAATAATGACAATCAAACAACCAAATTAAGTTTTCCATGAAATTTTTTAAAATTCCATGTAATTTTTTTCCTAGGAAAATAATTTCATGAAATTAATTTCTTTTCTACGTATTTTCCACCTTGCAATCAAACACACCCTTAGAAGAACGGGTATTTGGAAAAATATTTGATATTCATTCAATCTTTACAAGCTACATATACCATTATATGGTGTGATACAAAAATTATTTTAGGAAAACAATAATGTAGAATATTTCTATGTTGTAATTAAGGAATGTACAATATTCATATGCTATAATTAATAAATATATAATAATCAAGAAATTTACTTCTAACAGACAGGAATGGAAATCAGAGGCAATAACAAGAATATTCACATACACAAGTCTGTCCTAGTCATACTAAGAACTATTATTGCCTACTAGTAATTTGCAGGCTAGATGTTCATTAACCATACAATTACGCTTCTTAAAAACACTCATCAATTGTGCATACCTGTGTATTGCCTATTTCTTAGACGATAGATTGCTAATATAGGAAGAAGAAAAAACATAAAACCATGAATCAGTTCTAAAAGAGCTCCATTGTCGGTATTGATATTAAAACTTGTGAGAATCCTCAAGAAGAAGTGTTTTAACTGCAAAGTACCTGTACAAGTCTAGTGGCTACTAACCAATCTTCCTATCCCGAAGTAAGAATCGCTGATCGCTACGATGCTACTACTTCCACTATTTGTGTTTGATGAATCTCAAATTCTGCACAAAACTTTACAAAAGGTTTAGGTTCTTGAAAAAAAAAGGTTGGTGGATCAATAACGCAGACAACAGCTTCATCCCTCATTCTCATTCGATGTTCCAACTTCTAAACAGCAGATGCATGGGGGCTCGTGGGGGCCAAAGATATCATTCAGACAGCTGTCATGAAATGCGTGTCTGCATGGCAAGACTGCCGAGAATGGAAGATTTCCAGCACGGCCATCTGAAGTAGTCAGCATGAATGCCAGATCGATCCCGCACAACTGACACTTCTCACCTATTGGCTCCAATAGAGGAGCATCACTGAATAGTTCTGCAGAAGTGATAAATTTATTGCTTTAGACACTCGTAAGTAATACAAAATTCAGAATAAGAGCATAATCGCTCTTTCTACTTAATCACATGTAACTAATATGTCAACTGTTTACTTCGCAAAAGTCGCATCTCGTTCCGAGGAACGTGAGAAAACAAAGTAAAGGGAAAGACTAGAGATAATTTTAGCTTATATCTTTCTTCTGTTATAATTATAACTCTCACGTTTCTAGTGAATCATGAAGAAATGTGTATTTCCTCCATCGATATTTGACCTATCACTTTCGGTGCAACAAACAACAGCCTAAGAGATGAACAATGACACTAATAAAGTGTTAACCCATCCACGTGATAGTACACTGACAAGAAGTTGTGCTGCTTTGATTGGCAATGGCCTTAGCTTCTGACATAGTAATTTTTTTGCAGATTCTTTCAATGAAGTTAGTTGGAATATTTAGTATGTCATATTTAGTATATTGTATTAGCATAAAGGATATTGGAATATCCTGCGGACATATTTGGTATGCCAGAATATACCATGAGATATTCCATCATTGTAATATTGACTGTAAGGCTATATAAAGCCAAGAGAACTATCAATAAAATTATCAATCAATTACAATATGGTATCAGAGCCAAGTTTTCACAAGCCCTAACCCTAGCCGCCACCAACCGACCCACCCCTCCACTATTCCTACCAAACCCTAACCCTAGCCGGTATCCCCCCCACCTTTTCCCACACGCGGCCAGAGCTCACGCGCGCGCGGCCAGAGCCCCTGCGGCCCCCACGTGCCCTGCGGCTGTTGCTGCTGCTGCGGTGTTGTTGCAAGCGCGCCGGACGCCCCCCCTACCCCACGGCGCGCACGGCTCCTGCAGCTGTTGCCGACACTGACGCACGCGACGGCACTCGCGTCATCGCTGTTCGGATCATTCCGAAAGTTGTCACCGAAGGCCTAGATCTGATGAAAAACATGTTCGGATCTAAAGCGGACGACGAGGACGAGCATGAGTCGTGTGACGGGTGTGACGTGATCATCGAAGAGGAGGATCGATGGAGGAGATCATCAAGAAGCTGCCTGCGGAGGTTGCGACGTTGATGAAGCTGATGAAGATGTCGGCTGGTGAGAGCACGACACGAACGTCGACGAGGTTGGAGCTTCCCTCCATCGATCTGAAGCCGGATGGACCAGCTACCTATCTGAGTTGGTCACGGCGGGTGAGGCGAACAATTGCAGGAAAGAACCTGGAGGGGTTCCTGTCGGGTGAGAAGACAGAGCCGGACGAGGGCTCGGCAGGACACGACGAGTGGAAGTCCACTCATATAGTGATCTACATCTGGTTTCTCAACTCCTTAGTCCAGTCTATTGCCGCCACAGTAGACGGCATTGAGATGGTGAAGGATATGTGAGAGAAGTTGAGGCGGACCTATGATGGTGTGAGGAACAACTTACGGGTCTTCCAGATCAACGGAAGATCGACGACACCGTACAGGGGGAGAAGACGGTACAGGAGTATGACACGGAGTTGGAGCATCTGTGGCTGGATTACGATCACATCTCAGATCGGGAAAGCTGCGGGGACCCGAAGTGTAAGAGAGACATGTATGTCTACAGGAGAGGATGATAAAATTCCTCAAAGGGCTGACTGCAGCATTCGTTCAGAGGACGGCCCTACTTCTCGCCCAACCGAAGATCCCCACTCTTGAGGAGGCCATCTCAACCATGATCCAGGAGGAGACACGCATCAGACTGCAGGCGGAGACAGGTGGTCCTCCTGAAGCAAAGTCAGCATCTACGGCCACCAGCTCGGGTGACACAGGGCCTAAGGGAGAGGCATGGCAACACAACCGACAGTGCTACAACTGCGGGGAGATAGGCCACCATCGGTATGCTTGCACCAAACAACCTAAGGAGGGAGATTCAGGTGGTGGACGGGGACAATTCGGTGGACGAGGACATTTTGGAGGACGTGGCCGTGGTCGTGGGGGTCGACGAGGCGGTCGAGGAGGTTATCGGGCGAACCTGCTGGTAGCAGAAGGAGATGGAGGAGCTGGCGGCACCTTTACCGAGGAGGATCAAGCACTGGTAGACATGTTGAAGATGTTCAGGAGGAAGCAGCGAACGTCAAATGATGGAGACAGGAGGAGCGCAACAGATGAGGCGTCCACCTCATTCTTCGCTGGAGGCAACACCGTCATGTATGCCCATCCATCAGAAGGTACTGACGACTCACTTGCTCTTGCATCCATTGCTTCCCTTAAATCGTCAGACTGGATTATCGACTCGGGAGCATCTCAGCATGTGACGGGAAATGCTAGTGAGTTCTCCTACACTCACCTAGCATCAGCAGACAACATTCAGACAACTGATGGCACTTTCTAGCCAGTGGTCGGTAAGGGTACTGTTAATTGTACATGTTCAGTAAAATTATCCAATATGTTACATGCTCCATCCTTTTCAGTCAGTCTCTTGTCCATTAGTTCTATAATCCTTCAACTTAAATGCATTGTTTCTTTTGATATCCCTAAGGTGATCTTCCAGGAGAAAGAGACGGGACGAAGACTTGGCACTGGCACTTGGCATAAGAGACTGTGGTACTTGGATCGAGAAGGACTGGACTTAATGTCTATGGCAGAGAAGGCTGGTATGGGAGGACTGCAGATGAGGGCCGAGGATAGTTTGATACTCCATCATAGGAGGTTGGGACATTCCTCCTTTGACACTTTAAGTAAATTGTATCCAGATATTTATGAAAAATCAAATAAAGAGAAACTAATATGTGATGCATGCGAGTTAGGCAAACTTATTAGTTCATATATTGGTACGGGTCATAGGAGCTCTTCTGTTTTTGAGATAGTATACTCTGATGTTTGGGGTCCATGTGCCACTAATACTATGAATGGTTATAAGTACTTTGTTTCCTTCATTGATTGTGCTTCTTGTGTCACCTGGTTGTACTTGATGAAAAATAAGAGTGATGTACCTACATGTTTTCGAGATTTTCACAAATATGTCCAGACTCAGTATGGGCAATTGTGAAGGTACTGAGGTCTGACAATGGAATGGAGTATACAAACAGAACACTTGCAGAATACTTGTCAGCAAACGGGATACAGTATCAGACCACCTGTGCATACACACATGCACAAAATGGCGTAGCAGAAAGGAAGAACAGACACCTTTTGGAGGTCGCAAGAAGCATGATGATCGACATGAATGTCCCACAGAGTCTGTGGGGGCATGCAGTGTTGACAGCAGCTCAACTAATCAACAGAATGCCTTCGAAGGTCCTGGGATGGAAGTCCCCATGTGAAATATTGCAAGGCAATAATAGTGGGATACTCCCACTGAAGGTGTTTGGGTGCGTATGTTTTGTGAAGGACAACATGCCGTCAGTTGGAAAGCTTGATCCTAGAGCAGTCAAGGGCATCTTCTTGGCTATTCGGCAACTCAGAAGAGGTACGTGTGCTGGAGTCCAGTAGAAAAGAAGTTTGTAAGTATGGATGTCCACTTCCGGGAGCATGAGTCATACTACCATCAGGAGGGAACTTCAAACCACATGCCTAATACTGCCAGTATGAGGCGAGAGGGGGAGAATGAGAGCTCGGTGGTGACCGATTTAGGAGTTTGGCAAGGAGGCACGGTTAAGGAGGAGCAGAAAGGTGAAGAGGAACAGGGGGAGGAGATGAGAGGTGTTAGGCCTACGGCTTATGGAGAGTTACTTACCTACAACAGGAGAGGGAAGCAAACTGCAGAACCAGTACCTACAGTACCAGTGCCAAGTCCCTTTCCTACGTCCGTCTCGACTCCTGAGACACCTACACTACCACCACCATTCCCTTCAGGTGATATCATTCTCCCTACTCCTCCCACACTATTATCAGTACGGAGGACTACTCACAGCAATACGAAAAATCTTCCGGGCAGATATGGTTGGGACCTTGCTCAGTTTATTTCTTATGACCATATCTCCTCTTCTAATGGAGCATTTATTGCATCTTTGGATAGTATTACTGTACCTAACAATTTGCAGGTTGCCAAGAACGATCCAAAGTGGAAAGCGACAATGCTCGAGGAGTTAGGAGCTCTTGAGAAGAACCACACTTGGAAGCTGGTGAGACTGCCAGAGGGGAAGAGCGCAGTCAGATGCAAGTGGGTCTTTACTGTGAAGCAGAACCCAGATGGATAAATTGAGCGCTACAAAGCTCGGCTGGTGGCAAAAGGATACAGTCAGACGTACGACATCGACTATGACGAGACCTTTGTACCAGTCGCAAAGATGAGTACTGTCAGGACCCTGATTTCTTTGGCAGCGAATGGTGGATGGAAACTACACCAACTGGATGTGAAGAATGCATTTCTTCATGTTGATCTGGTGGAGGAGGTATATATGGAGATACCACCAGGATTCGGCACCAACCAGATAGTGGGCAAGGTATGCAGGTTGAAGAAGTCCCTCTATAGATTAAAGCAGTCTCCTCGGACGTGGTTTGACAGATTCAGGAGGGTGATAATAGGGATGGAATATCAGCAGATCAATGTTGATCATACTGTATTCTTCAGACAGAGTGGAGGCCACATCACCATGCTTGCGGTGTATGTGGACAATATGATTATCACAGGAGATGATGAGCAGGAGATCGCCCGACTCAAGGGGAAGCTTGGCAGAGAATTTAAGGTGAAGAATATTGGTCTTCTTCGCTATTTTCTTGGAATAGAGATCGCTCTTGACGCAAAGGGGATTGTTCTTTCTTAGAGGAAGTATGTACTGGACCTTACAGAGACAGGGATGTTGGAGTGCAAACCTGCAGCAACGCCAATAGACCAGAGGTTCAAGTTGGAGGCCAAGGCTGGAGACCCAGTTGATCGAGACATATACCAGAGACTGGTGGGCAAATTGATCTATCTGAGCCACACACGACCTGATATCTGCTTTGCAGTGAGTGTGGTGAGTCTCTACATGCACGACCCACGGAAGGGTCATATGGATGCAGTGTACCAGATTCTGAGGTACTTGAAGGGTGCCCCTGGGAAGGAGCTGATATTCAAGAAGAACAATCACGTGAGCATTGAAGGCTACTGTGATTCTGACTGGACTAGCTGTGCCGATGACAGAAGGTCTACCTCAGGATATTACATATTCGTAGGAGGCAACATAGTCTCCTGGAGGAGTAAGAAACAGTCTGTGGTGGCCAGATCGACAGCGGAAGCAGAGTACAAAGCTATGGTCCTGGGAGTTGCAGAACTGCTATGGTTGAAGAACATGCTGGTAAAACTGAAGCTGGATCAAGGAGCCAAGATGAAGTTGTGGTGTGACAACCAATCAGCTATTAGTATCGCTAACAATCCAGTACAGCATGACAGGACCCAACACATCGAGATTGATAGGTTCTTCATCAAAGAGAAGCTGGATAGCGGATTGCTGGAGCTTGGCCACGTTCCGACCAGAGATCAGGTAGCAGACGGACTAACCAAGGGAGTTACCTCTATGACCATGATTAGAGGATGTGACAAGATGGACTTTAGTGAATATCTTTCGCCCATCTTGAAGGGAAGTGTTGGAATATTTAGTATGTCATATTTAGTAGATTGTATTAGCATAAAGGATATTGGAATATCCTGCGGACATATTTGGTATGCCAGAATATGCCACATGATATTCCATCATTGTAATATTGACTGTAAGGCTATATAAAGCCAAGAGGACTATCAATAAAATTATCAATCAATTACAACAGAAGTAATTGTGTATTTATTTACCAGATAGATGTATGCCATAGCTGTATATGGAGTAGACACAACTCGGATATTTTAGCTTTACAATATTAGTTTTGTTTCTCGAAGAAATAAATATTACAACACTCCGGTTTCATCAGAAAATCAAATTCAATATTCATATTTGATCAAAGCGAACAAGGACAGATGCGAGGTCATAACAGATATGGGTACCAACTGTAGGTTAGGGGGTTTCCTAACATTTACCTTACCTAATGGTGAAATTTGACCCACTAAACAATGGATTCATTGGGTCAAGTACCATAGACATCTATGTATAACAAGAATGAACTTATATTTCTTGGAAAGATCAACATTTCTATAAAAGGTGTCAACTTATTTGTCATAGTGTGCTTACAGAATCAGGATTCTTTATTGAGAAGATGCTGAAAAGTCATAGAACCATCAGCTATAAGAATTGATGATAGGTAGATGATACTTGTAACCTCTACCAAGTAGAAGAAATTCTCAAACTATATACCAACTGTGTTTATAAATCAAGATTCTTCGTTGAGAATATGCTGAAGAATCATAGAACAGTCAGCTATAAGAATTGAAGATACCTATGTACCTAACACTAGTACCTTAGCAGACGAAATTATGTGACAATTATAAAGGTACACACAGCTTTCCTAGTTTGCTGGATCGCCATTGAACTGAAACTTCCAGACACGTTATTAAGTTTACAGAAACACAAGCAAGGCATACCTGTACATTTTATGTGATAGACTGGCTTTTGTGCCGAAGATGGTGCAATAGAGTTCTTAGTAAGGTGTTGATTTTTTGGAGCATCATTATTATGCTGTTTATTATCTTTTGGAATATTATTCTTATGCTTATCCTCCTTCTCCGGCACATCATTCTGTTTATTTGTGCATCCAGTGTGGCTTTTCTTGGATGGGGATTTAATGACATCAGCATCAGATTTCGTCTCATTATCGCATAAAGCACTTCTTTTGCCTGCATTAGTCAGAGAAGATTATCATGCTATCGCTAGAAGCTGCATCTAAATTATTGAACAACATGAAAGGCGAATCTCGAGTAGACAGCATACCTTTAACAGGAATTTTAAAGGGGGGCACGACTGATGGGGAAACTAGTAAACTCTTGCCAGTACTCGGCTGGATCTTTTGGGAAGCAGTAGTAGAAACCATGGTGTGTGGTGGAATTGCTGAAGCCTTATTCTTACATGACCCGGTGGTGATCCTTGCAACAGGGCTAGCGTCAGATTGACGTGTGTGGGTAGATTGGATCTTTTGAGTAGCATGAATTAGAGCAGCGGTAGGCGGTGTCGATGTTACTGGACCCACCACATTCGTAATACAACCTGTAGCATTATTTTGGCACTCTTGATAGTGAATGTGAGGTGAACCTGTTGTGGGTGGTGGAATTGCTGAAGTGTTATTCCTGTTGGACCGTGTGGAAATCCTTGCAACAGAATTAGGCTCAGACTGACCAGGTCTGGCTATGCTGTTGCATATTGGCTGAGCCGCATGGACAGCAGTGCAGCTTGAACCAGCTCTGGATTGAATATTAGGAGAAATCATGTTGAGTGGTGGAATTGCTGTAGCCTTGGTCTTATTTAACCGGATGGAAGTCCTTGCAACTGTGTTGGGGTCAGACTGGCATGCCTTATCCGTGCTGTTGCTTACTGCCTGAGTCACTTGAGCAATGATGGAGCTTGAACCAGCTACTCTGGACTGAGTAACCAGGTAGCTACTGCTTGCTGGAGCTGGTTCGCCAAAATTGTTGCCCCTAGCTGGATCAGCTTGCACAGCAGAATCATTGCCTGCAGCACCAAGACCTTAATGATACATCTAAAAGGGAAAATAGACAAACTAATAGAATCTATACTGAAGATCTAGGAAGAAAAAGTAGTTCATTTAGAAGAGATGAGAAATATGGAAGGGGAACAAATGAAACAAAAAACAACCCACACACAGTTTCAAGTGATATATAATTTACTCGTGTCTTGCTTGAAGCACATAAAAAAAATTGAGAAACAAGAGTTAAGATAGAAATACATTCACATTTGTAACCAATTTAGAAGCCTTCTTCGAAGAGGATGGCACTGTCTCTTTAAGGTGGTCCTCATTTTCCAATATCTCATTCCTTTGGAGTCCATCATTTTTTGTGGTCTTATTTGATTCTATGGCACTTTCACTGTAGCTTTTCTTGGACATAGACTTATGCACTCTGGCGTCACTTTGAGAAGTACCAATAGTTCTTGCAGCAGTTTGTTTGCCTTCATTCAATAGATGAAATCACACTTCAAGGATTAGCGGAAGTTTTGAAGAGTCCAACGATATTTAATGATAAGAACTGAATCAATAACACACCTCGTGAAGTAGTAGTCCCTTTAGGTGCTTCAATCTTTAGCTTCTTATCCTCACTAGATTGAGTTGAGATCTTGGAATCCTGAGAAATATGGCTGAGACCTGCCTCAGCAACACGGTTGCTGCCGGATAAAGCAGCCAGACAAGCAGTCAAGCAACAAGTGTTTGCATTGAATTTGCTCACACAGTGACCTGAAGCTGATGGTGTTGGTTGAAGCACATGACCAATTCCTAAAGAATCAACTTCGGCAGCAATCTCTCTGCCTGCAAAAGAGACAAATAAAGTACAACAAACAAATGATGATCCAAGGGACGAAGAGCTAGAAAAGAAAAAAAAAGGTGGTTTGGGAAGGGAAACTAATTTTGGGAAAGGACAAGGAATCAATGGAATAATCGTTCTCAAACTGGAAGAAACATTGAGAACTTGGAATAAAATGCACACATGCACATGATCACAATATCCAACGCAAAGAGAACAATGCAAACACGATATCTTTTTACGCGGAAAATCTTGACGGGAAAAACAACAGAACGATCAGAGTCCAACCTAGAAAAACTTCACTAAAAAATAAAGAAAATAGACCGATTCCCTTCAACTTTTCCTACCGATCCAAACGGATGACCACAATCACTTGAAAGATGAAAAGATTACAAAGATGATTGAACAAATTTACCTGAGAACAAGAACCCGTTTAAGATTCGATTGTTAAACCGACGACACGAATCTCTTCAAATGATCTCTCCCGAACCAACGACGACCTTCTCGAAAAATCCCATCTTTTGGAAGATTGCAAACTTGAGAATTCTCTCCCTCGGTGAATTTGGCTGCTATAATTTGGTTAGGAAAAGACCTATCTATGTCACCCTAATCTCGGGATAATCCTGAATGTTGAAAGCAAGCCAACGGTTCAGATTAAAACACGAAAATTGTTAGCACAGGTCCGACGGCATATCGCCAGTGTACCGGCAGTATATTGTGGGAACGAAAAATTCCACACAAAACTTGATGACATTTTTGACATCTCCAAGCATATTGGCGGTATATCGTTGGTATGCCGCTTCCCCTGGTACTCCTCTAATACTTTCAGAATCAACTCAAGCGAGATGGCGCTCGTCGCACTCAAGGAACTTCTCCACATAGGATGTGAACCCTACCCAACCCAACATCACTCCCCCTTCCCAACTAGAGGAGCCCGCCATTTCGGCGACTCTCCTGCAGAATTTAAACTTCTCAGTAAAACCTTCATGAGCATATCCCCTCCATTACCATCCATATGCACATTCTCAAGATCAGCATCATTAGCCTCTAGAACATCTCATATCTAATGATACTAAGTTGCTATGTGTTAGGACCTCGTACGAAAAGGGTTTCTTTCCAAGGTGACAGACACTTTGCCTAAAGTGTATTGCTCCTGTTTTAGACACAATTCTTGTAAAATTTTCTTCATCTATACAAGTTCCTTACAAGCCTCTGCAGCTGCAATAAATTTTGCCTATGTCATAGACAAGGCGACACACTTATGTATCGGCGACTACAACAACACTGCTCCCCCTGCAAATATGGCTATGTAGCCCGAAATGATACATCCATATCAACATCAGTATACCACCACACACTTCGGCTCGTCACTTCCAAACGAACTTAAAATGGAAGTGCCCTAGAGATAATGCAAAATCCACTTGACCACGTTCTAATGTACCTCCCTGGATTTTCAAGATACATGCTAAACAATCCGACTATATAAGCAATACATGATCTTGTACACACCATGAAGTACATAAGACTCCTCATAGATGAAGCATAAGAAACCCTCTCCATATCTTCTTTCTCCTCCTCGATCGATTGACATTGCTCGGTGGTAAGCATGAAATGATCTGCAAGTGGGGTGCTCACTTTCATTGAATCAACCAACCACCCCGAAACGTTGAAGTACCCTCTTGATGTACTTCTCCTAAGACAACAACATTGCATTATTACTCTATAAAGTCTAAATTTCCTACATTAATCTAGTTGTACCTAATCTTGACTATGGTTTTGTCTTACTGTAGTTCTTTGACATTCAATCAAGCATAACTTTATCTCCTTGACATTCATGACAAGAAGATAAGTTTGCCTTTATTGTTATCACAGCCTAGAAAGTTGTTAGCGATAGTGGATGTGGTTGAGCATGTGGGTGATATGGTCTATGTTTAGTCTCACATTGCCTAGGATTGACTAGTGGGAGTCTCACCCGCTCCTATATATATATATGTACTAACTACTAACAGCACTCAAATGAATGAATCCCAATTATTTCCGACTTTCTATAAGGTAACAGAGCCCATTTTCCAAAATCTCTAACCCTATATCCTAGCCTCCATCTTCTCCTTGTCTTCCTCTCTCTAAACAAAACTCGGTAGGTTTAATGAAAGTTTATTCCCTAACTCGATTGGATCCAGGGGTACTGATGGTTGATTCTAATTGTTTTTTGACTCAACTTTATAAATCTTAAACTTGTCAATGGCTTCATCTTTAGTTGTTCAGTAGATAGACATGATAGAATACTTCAAGTTCAGTGTTCAGCAGATAGACATGATAAAATTTAAAGAAGTCATCTGTGTAAGTCACAATATGATGTATTCCTACCTCTAGTCGGTCGGTCATTGGAATCAGGTACATCAGAGTATACTATTGCAAATGTGAGGCAGTCATATCAACAAAGTTGAAAGTTCCACAGTAAATCTGACACTCCCAGAGCCATTGCTCTGTATTCTGCTTCAGCTAACGACCGTGCTACCACTGACTGTTTCTTGCTTCTCCATGAGACTAGGTTTCCTCCTACAAAGACACAGTACCCCGTGGTAGACCTTCTGTCGTCTATGCAACTCGTCCAGTCTGCATCACAGTATCCCTCAACTTCTATGCGTCCATTCTTCTTGAACCATAGCCCTTTTTTCCTGGCGTCCCTTTCAGATATCTCAAGATCTGAAACACTGCTTCCATATGACCCGTTTTTGGATTATGCATGTAGCGACTCACTACACTTACCGCAAATGAGATATCAGGGCGAGTATGTCCCAGATAAATCAATCTCCCTACAAGTCTTTGATACCTTTCACGATCAACTGGCTCTCCTGCTTCTGCTCCCAACTTGCACTTATGGTCAATTGGAGTGACTGCTGCTTTGCATCCCAGCATCCCTGTCTCCTTTAGCAGATCTAGTGCGTATTTTCTTTGTGAGAGAACAATTCCTTGTTCGCCATCACACACCTTGATACCCAGAAAGTACCTAATCGCTCCTAAATCTTTCACCTCAAACTCCTTCGCGAGTTTTGATTTCAGCTTAGTGATCTCGACCTCATCATCACCTATGATTACTATATCATCCACATATACAGCAAGTATAGTAATGTGGCCTCTTGCATGCTGAAGAAAGACTGTATGATCTGCATTTGTTTGATGGTATCCTATGCCAGTAACAACCTTTCTTAATTTGTCGAACCAGGCTCGAGGAGATTGCTTGAGCCCGTATAGCGACTTCTTTAGTTTACACACTTTTCCACGCGACGTCCCTCCGTCTAATTATGTCGCGTAGCATCCTGGCGGGAGCTCCATGTACACTTCTTCTTGCAGGTCCCCGTGGAGAAAGGCAATCTTCACATCTAATTGGTATAGCTTCCACCCATAGTTTGCTGCAATGGAGACCCGAGTTCTTACCGTGCTCATTTTCACTACTGGGACAAACGTCTCATCATAGTCGATGCCATATGATTGTGTGTATCCTTTTGCAACCAACCTCGCCTTGTACCGCTCTACTTTTCCTTCTGGCGTCTCCTTCACTGTGTATACCCATTTGCATCCCACAGTTTTTTTCCCTTTGGATAATGGAACCAACTCCCATGTCTTATTTTTCTCTAGTGCTCCAAGTTCTTCCATCATTGCAGCTTTCCACCTTGGATCTTTCTTTGTTTCCTGCCAACACTTAGGCAAAGAAGTAGAGTCTAACGATGCAATGAAGGCTCGATAATTCGAAGAAATATTACAATAAGACAAGAAATTGGCAATGTCATGTTCATAATCATTATAACGACTAGGAGCCTTACCCGCATTGATGCGAGAAGATGTCCTTAAGGGAGCAATAGGTGGTGGAGAGATCATATCATCCAAGTCAGAGAGATCCGCATCAGAATCAGAGTGATTCAATGCAGGGGCAACATCTTCAAGAGTTGGGGCAGGAGTAGACGAGGGACTTGGTACAGTAGGCAATGGGCACGGCACAGTACTGGACTTCTGTTGTCTCCTTCTGTAAACTTGGAGCTCCTTTTCCCTTGTCTCCCCCTGCGTAACATATGTATCTTCTTTTTCATTCTCCGTATCAGAGTCACTGCTATCTCCCCCTTTTGTCCAATTTTCCACGACCGGGCACGGGACCGATCCGACTACCACGTTTGGACTTATTATCTCTCTCTTACGTCTAACACCCTCTGTGTTAGGTGTGTCACCAAACGCTGAACCTGCATCCAAACCATAGTATGGTTCCAGTTCTCTGAATGTAACGTCCATGCTTACAAACATCTTCCGCTCAACTGGGCTCCAACATGCGTATCCCTTCTGAGTCGCCGTGTACCCGACAAATACACACTTAACCGCTCTAGGATCCAGTTTGTCAACTCCTGGCCTATTATCTTGGACAAAACACACACCCAAATACTTTCGAAAAAACAGTGTATGTAGTTGCACCAGCAAGCATCTCCAACAGTGTCTTCCAGTCCAATACCTGAGAAGGCATTCGGTTGATGAGATAAGAGGCCGTCAATACAGCCTGCCCCCATAAGTGTTTTGGGACATTCATAGCCAGCATCATCGTCCGTGCGACCTCCAGCAGGTGTCTGTTCTTCCGTTCGGCCACACCATTTTGTGCCGGTGTATAAGCACATGAGGTTTGATGTAGTATTCTATGAGTGGATAAATACTCAGCAAACCGCTTATTTGTGTACTCCGTCCCATTGTCAGACCGGAAACACTTAATTTTAGCCCTATATTGTGTTATCACCCGGCGATGAAAATCCTGAAAAGCCTCAAAGACGTCGCTTTTATTCTTCATAAGGTAGACCCATGTCACGCGGATATAACAGTCAATAAAAGTGACGAACCATCGAAATTCGTTAATACTTGTTGTAGGACAAGGACCCCATACGTCCGAATGTATCATTATCGTATCAAAAACAGCGAAACTTTTATTTCCAGAGCTCACATAGGAGCTTCTGGTATGTTTGCCCAACTCACATGCATTACAAACTAACTTCTCTTTATTAGCCCTTTGATATAAGGATGGATACATTCGACTAATAACTTTAAAGGAAGAATGCCCGACATGCTGGTGGTGGAGTAACAATTCGTCTTCTACACTGCGACGTGAAGCGTCCGGTTGTGCGCTTGCGACCAGAGATGCCAGTGCTGTGTCCAGTCCGGTCCTGTCCAAGTACTATAGCCCCTTATGCCATGTGCCAGTCCCTAGTCGTCGTCCTGTCCCCTTCTCCTGAAAAATTGCCGTAGGAATGTCAAAGGAAACAGTACAATCAAGGATAATGGCACTAATAGAGATAAGATTGACAGGAAAAGACGAAGCATATAAGACATTGGTGAGAGTGAGGGAAGGGGTGCATGCAACAGTGCCTTTACCCATTACAGGTCTGGAGGTACCATCAGCAGTCTGAATGCTCTCCGGCGTCGGTAGGTGAGTATAGTCCTGGAACTCACCGCGGGATCCCGTAATATGGCGAGATGCCCCAGAGTCCATAATCCAACCTAGCTAATGGTCAGATACAAGAGCATGTGCAGGTATACCTGTGCTGGTTTGGGCAAAGCAAGTGATGTGATTTTTCGAGGTAGATGATGCCGCATGAGGGTCGAGACTGTCGTCCGATCCCTGCTTCGGGCCGTGTAACCTCACGAGGAACTACCTCTCAAGAGGGGTTATTTCAGCGCTTTTCTCCCTCTTCTTCTGCCAGATTCGCTTTGTGTCCTTCAAAAGAATTTCTCCTTCGACCAGCATATCCTCCTCTACCACCACGACGTACTCCACGGCCCTGTCCGCGATCACTCGACTGACTTCGCAAGGATTTTGGACAAAATCTGATGTAATGCCCGGAATCACCATAGTTGTAACAAACACCGTCCGCAGAGGGAGGCGGATTGAAGGCGGCAAGAGCAGACTTTTCAACAGCGACTTGCTCCCCCTGGAAGTAGCCCTTGTTGGGCATCAACTTCAACCGAGCTTTTTCCTGTGCCATGGCGGCTATAGCCCCTTATAAGTTTGGAAGCTGGGGTTGGGCTAGGAGTACATTCATTTTCTGCTCAAACACCGGATTGAGCCCCTTCAAAAACTTCATCATTCGCTGCCGCGAAATATCCTCCAGGAACGCCTGAAAAATACTTCGCAAATGCAGGTTCAACCCGTGCATCTTTCATCCCAAGAGGATCATAGTGATCCAGATCAGACCAGTACTTCTTCAACAGGGCTGCATACTCAGAGATGGTACGTTCGTCTTGGGTCACCCTATCGAGTTCATCCTGCAGTTGGAAGACCCGCATAGGGTTGTCCGAACCGGAGTACATATCCTTCAAAGTCCGCCATATATCAGCAGCAGCCTCCATCGCCTCAACATTTCCTGACACCTGGTCGGTCAATGAGGCTGTCAACCACCCCGCCACTACGTTGTTGACAATCTCCCAAATAGCAAACTCCTTTGAGGAGGGATCGGCTGGCGCGTTGGTTTGGCCATTGACATAGCCTACCAAGCCACGTCCCTTCAGCGTCCGCATTACCTGCCGCGACCATTTCAAGTAGTTGGAAGTTCCTTCCAACTTCGTCTCTAGCTTTTCCAACTTCCCCATCTTGTAAGGTGACGGATCCACATCAGTATGGGTCACATGTCGAGTCGCCTCGGTCAATCTCTTGGATAAGATATCATCAACCAAGGCCTGCATCTCCTGTGCCGTCAGTTTTTCACTGATTGCATCCATGACGTCGTCAATCTGTGTGAGGTCCTGTTGTATCCCAAGTCGTCGTCTTCGTCGTTTGTCGTCTAACTGCTTTGTGTCCCGATCTCTTGTGTCTTCGTAGTCAACTGTTGAGACCGGGGGGAGAACAACAAGGAGTCGCCTCACAGATATTCCTCAGGTATACGAGCAACTAGAACAACATTACATCGAACAAGGGGAACAACGACGTGGGTCGTTTACTCCTTGCATAATCGATTGTTTCAGCACTCCAAGTATAAACAAGGAGGGGAGGAGAACCGACACTCCAAGTAAAAACAAGGAAGCGGTGGGGAAGATCCGGCACACCAAGTAAAAACAAGGAGACGGAAAAGGAAGGGGGGATCCGGCACACCAAGTAAAAACAAGGAGACGGTAGCAGCAGGCGGGGTCGGGGGATCCGGCAACAGCGGGGAAGGGGGGGTCGGTAGCAGCAGGGGGGGTCGGCAGCAGCGGGGCAGGAGGAGGGGGGGTC
The DNA here is from genome assembly GCA_029216955.1 of Iris pallida. NCBI lineage: Eukaryota > Viridiplantae > Streptophyta > Magnoliopsida > Asparagales > Iridaceae > Iris > Iris pallida. Next base: position 18,004,927 of record JANAVB010034420.1, read on the forward strand.
GGCAGCAGCGGGGAAGGGGGGTCGGCAGCAGCGGGAGGGGGGACGGAGGGTGGGGTGGGGGTAATCCGGCAGCGGGGGGGACTCCAGCAGCGGGAGGGTTGGTGATCTCTCTATGGGATCAGCAACCGGGGGGGCAGCGGGGTGCGCGTGGGGGGGGGATGTCGGCAGCAGCGGAGAAGGGGGGGCCTGGAGCCAAGAGGGGGGTCGGGAGAGGGAGGGGAAATTTTTTTTGTTTTTTTGTTTTTTGTTTTTTTGTTATGGAGAGAGAGGGGTGGATGAGTTATGGCTCTGATACCATGTAGAAATGAATAATGGGATGATTTTATTGATGGGCTACTACTTGCTACTTATAGAGGTTCCAACTCCTCTTCATACTACATATTCCAATGTGGGACTAAAGTCCCTTATTAGTTCTCAACAATCCAGCCTTGTATACACCACGGTATATATGAGACTCCCCACAGTCGAAACATAAGGAACCCTCACCATATCATCTTTCTCCTCCTCGGTCGATATACATTGCGATGTTAAGCCTAAAAATGACCCGCAAGTGGGGTGCTCACTTTTTTATGAACCTCAAAATGACCCACAAGTGGGGTGCTCACTTTTTTCTGACTCGTCCATCCCAAAACGCTGAAGTACCCTCCTGATGTACTTCTCCTGCGACAACCATTGGGCCCTCTCTCGGCTAATCTACACCCTAAGAATCGTCCTCGTTGCGCTGAAATCCTAGTTGGCTTCAACTCCGCTATCCTAGTGGCAATTCGTCCTACCAGTAGCATATCGTCCATATAGAGCCGTAAAATATTAAAATCATTATCAGCAAAATACTTCACGAACACACAGTGATCCGAGATCATTCTAGCATAACCATGCTCCCCATGAACAACTCGAACTTCTTATACTACTGTCGTGGAGCTTACTTCAAATTATATAAGCATTTTTCAGACGTCAGACCAAATATGACTTGCCCTTCTCTCTAGAACCCTCGGGCTGCTACATATACCACTCAAGATCACCATGAAGAAATGATGTGTTGACATCCATCTGCTCGACTTCCAAATCCAAACATATTGTCAAGCCTAGATCACAAGAATGGATGACAACTTGAGGACATACGAAAAGATCTCATCAAAATCAACGTCTTTCTGTTGACTGTAGTCCTTTACTACCAGTCTCGCCTTGTATCACTGGCGAGTAGTAACTTCTCCCTATATTACTTTTAAAACCCAATTATTCTTCAAGGCCCTCTTGCCCTTTTGGCAACTGCACCAGCTCGTAACTGTAATTGGCCTGCAAAGAACTCATCTCCTCTTGTATTGTCTATATCTACTTAAGCCTATTCTCGTCATCTATCACCTTGGTAAAACTTTTCGGCTCTGCCTTGTTAGTCAGCATCATGTACTCATCAACTGAAAAACTCCAATATGGTAGACGCTTTCTACTACCTCACCTAAACATAGCCTTTGGTGCTGGGTATTCATAGACAACCTCATCCCCACCCGGAACTGTCTTGTCTGTATGCTCATCCTGCTGAAGGTCACCCAGATCATTGTCTAATGATCAAGTTAGGAGCAACTCCATATATTGGCTTCCCTACATCTTGGTGTATCCACAGTGTCTTTTGGAACTAGCTCAAATTTGGATGTGTCTAACTCAGGCAAATCCTCAGCCTTAGAAGGCATCTTAGATTCCTAAGTGTTGGTCATTGTTTGATCTCAATGGATATTATGTCTCGACTTTTGTAAAACTCCGTTCCTACTGAGATATAGAGTTTGTATCCAAACTCATATTGCCCATATCCGACAAAGACGCACTGCGTCATTTTTGGCTCAAGTTTGGACCCATCGTCCTTCAGTACATGCACGATGGCTATGCATCCAAATACCCACATGTGACTATATGTTATCTCCTTGTCATACTATAATTTGTCAGGCACGTCACCCTACAAAGGAGCACTGGGAGATAGATTAATAACATAAGTTGCAGTATATAAGACCTCACTTGTCCGACAACTTTGCTTCTGATAGCAAACACTGCACTCTCTCTATCAGTATCTTGTTCATCTGCTATGCCATTGAGTCGAGGCATCTTTGACGGAGTCTTCTGGTATCGTATCCCTTGCTCTTTGTAGTAAGCATCAATGAGATCTATGTACTCTCCTCCATTGTCGAAGCGAATACACTTCACTTTTAAGGATGTCTCCCTTTCAATGGAAACCTAAGACTCCTTGGAAGTGGCTAGTACCTGATCCTTGATCTTTATAGCGTAGATCCAAAACCTTCTGAAATAATCATCAACAAAGATTACAAAATAAGAAGCACAACCAATCGTTTTTACATTCAATGGACCGCAGACGTTCGAATAAATCATCTCGACCTACGCCTACTTCTTTAAAGACTGATGACCCTCGATTTGCTAAAGAGCTCAATCCTTTCTCGCTGATATGGTTGAGCCACTTGTTCCACAACTCGATGGATGCATCACTGATTACATTCACCTTATGTGTCCCATATACACTCCCTTTCGTATAGTACAATTCGGATCTCTTGCTTCCCTGGCAACAACCATCGAACCCCTAGACAACTTCTACTGACCATTTTCAAAATGACTAAAGTATCTCTTATCGTCAGCTTTCCAACCAACACCAGGTTGAAACAGATATCTAGGACATGACGAACATCTGTTAGCACCAAGAAAGTCCATATATTTGTCTTCAAATATACCTCTCAACTAGTGATGGCTTTCGACACATTCTTGTTGCCCATCTTCAACACTCCACAATCACCTATTGTGTGTATGTAGAAAATAGTGTGATGTTGTGAGATACATGTATTGAAGCCCCTGAGTCCACCAACCAACTACTGTCATCGTAGGCAAGGTTCATAGTATTCTCATTACCTACAATGATAATGTCGCCTCATGTAATAAAGCGGTTGTTGAACTGTTCTCTCTATGCTTCACTTTGTTGCACTTCTTCTCTCTACTAAGAAAAATAATTTTTTTATATGATCATTTTTGCCATCGTGACACTCTGAGTTCTCGTACCGACTTTTGGACTTCCCTCTGTTTTTGTTATTATAGCTGCCTGGACCCTTTTGCTCCTTTCTCGACTCTATGAAACTTGCACCTCTGAATGTAGTGAAGATGAAGAACCCAAGCACTTCCTCTATATCTCCTCATCTAACACCACACTCTTGGCAAACTCCAGACTAACAACACTATAGGGAGTAGAAGTGATCATAAACACAAAATTTCCACGAGACGAATAAATACCTAACAACTAAAGTCACTCTATCTCATCATCGAACTTGACTCTCATAGCGAATAACTACTCCACCATGCCCTAGAACTCACCCAAGTAATCTGTAATCAACGACCATCTTTATACCTAAGATCTATCATTTGTCAGATCATGAATAGTTTGTTTACTCCGATCTTGTTGGCATACAAACATTCCAGCTTCTCCTATAACACCTTAGCATGATCAATATTTGCAATGTGGTTGTATACGTCCTCATCTAAAAATTGCATGATATATCCATAAACTTGTTTGTTCTTGGACGACCAGTCCTCCTCGAATATATTGCAGGCCTTCTCGGATACAAGATTGTGCATAACTCCCACTTTATTATTATCACGACCAAGAAAGTTAGAGATAGTGGGTGTCTTTGAGTTTATGGGTTGATATGGTCTATGTTAGTCTCAAGGATTGACAGTGGGAGTATGTGTAGTGCCCCGTCCCGCTCAGTCAATCGGAGGAATCGGAACGCCAACGGCGTTCGGACTTAGCCTTGCAACGGCTGCTCAGAGACATCGCTCGGTCAAGGCGACCGCTCGCTCAGGTGGGGTAGTTTCGGTGAACTTGCCTCATCTTAACCTTCACATAATAAATCACATGTTTTCAACTTGCACAAGTAGGCTTGATAATAAAAGAGACGAATCCACATAGATAAGGGAATAATCCCGACGGGTCGAATTGAGTTAGAATATGGAAAGGTCCAACGGTCGGCTTAGAGTTGGTGTACGGCGTGCTTTGAAAATGACACTCGATCCTTCGTCCCGTGGCTTGGGAGAAGGAAAGTTGGTTTGAGTTGGCGAAGTTATAACCGTAACCTAAGTCATAGGCGTCGCCCACATGAATGCTTCATAAAGCATGCACGGTCCCATCGTCCAAGGCTTGGCATAGCCTTGGCTTGGTCGTTCAGAAGTCGAATGCATGCGCGGCACGTTTCCGCAATGCGAGGCTTGACGCAGCCTTTGCTCATCGAGTCGTTGTACGCTTAAGTCAGGCAAGTTATGTTAGGCTATCGGAGTGGTAGCAAGCACGGTCCTACGAGTTCTACGGTTGGGTATAACCACATAGTCTTAAGGTCTCAAGGCCCGTCATATAAAGTATGACTTGGACGATAGCGTCGCGTAGAACGCAAGTCGGTTTAAGGTACGATGCACGGACTTAGTGTTTAAGGCATGAACCACGGTTGATTTAATGAGTTTTGGAGAAAGGACTATCGAATAGGCATTCATGAGTTGAATGAAATAAAATGGTAACATGGAAAGAATGCTCGCGACCGTGGGTCGTCGAGGGGTCTCAAATGATAGAAGTCTTGATATTGGTTTTGAAAGAGAGGGTAACACTGAAAGAAGGATGACTGTGTGAGATGTCAGTTTGAGTCGAGTCTTGCATGGTCATTGGACAACTTGTCGACAAGGGCGATTTGTTTCCTCGGACGACAACCCGGGGCCACGGGACCGTTCCGGCCTAGGAGGAAACCGAGGGTGAATGTGAGCGGGATAGCTGAGGTGAAAGGCAAGTATTCGGTGGACGCTCATTGGGGCTAGCTACTTGCGATGACCGGTCCATCCTATACCAGCTATGTGTCCAAGATAGCTTGTCAAGCTAGTGACCTCATATAGATGAGTCGGCACGGACAGCAATCTGCGAGTGTGCCTTTGGATTGAGTCGAGTATTGAGTGCACTATATCAAGGAGTCGAGTTGAATGTGTGTGTACAGTTAGAACACAATGTTGGGCCTAAGATTTGGTTGCAACGTAGGCGACGTGCTTCGGCACGAGATGTGGCGTCGAGTCTTATATTGTCGGCATATAAGTTGCATAGTTATGATTGAGTTATCTTGAGTTTAAGTCAGGAGATGCCGCAAGGAAAAGTCGGTCGAGTGACAAGTCCTTATTGGGTCAGTTGGTGATTGAAGTAGAAAGGGCCGCGAGGCGGCGATATGGTTTAGTCACTCTGAGTTGCGAGGCACGGCACGATGGATTCCTAGCACGATCACATGGAAATGGATCCTCATCGCGTAGTTGCAAACTCTGATTTTGGCCGAAAGGCAAGCACGACTTGATAGGTTAACGTTGTTGAGTCGACGTTGTTGTTGCAAGCACGGGATGGTCTAGAGACACAAAATAGGCCAAGGCGTCGGTCCTAAAATAATCCTAAGGCAAGAGTAGAAAGACAATCGTTAAAGGATATGTTGCACAAAGTAAATCAAACGTGTCGGTTTTGTATGGGTGGACGAGGAGCTCATTCCACCAGTACAGTTGAGTACTGACACCCACATAGTTTTCATGTGCAGGCACAGGTAGAAGCTCGTGGCGCGGAGCTCGCTTGGATGCGTCGAGGCACGGAGTTCCTTGGCGATTCGAAGCGTGCGGCCGCATGGAGTCAAGACTTATACGGGACATAATGTATGGGCGTCGCCTTCCGAAGCATCAGCTGGCTCAAGACTTGTAATTGAGAGATGAGAGAGAGCTGAGTGACTTGTAATGTGAGAAGAGTGAGCTTGAGTGACTTGTAATCTTGGCCTTGCGCCCATTGTAATATTTGATCCAATATCAATAAAGAGCTTCCTTTGAATGACTTGTGTTTTGTTCTTAATTTCCGCTGCTATTATTCAATGTCTCTGCTTGGGACTTCTGTGCGACGACCCCGTCGCAACTGCTGAAATCGACTATTATGGAACCCGCCTTGCACGAGCGCAATCTAGGCTCGTGCGGCATCACGCCTTAGTGAGAACGATCGCTCCTACGGGAGCGGGGCGTGACAGTATGTAACATTCGTTTCTGAAAATCTCCAAATTAGCAAATAGAACTTTAGAGTGCAATGGGTAGCATGGCGTAAAGAGACGTTAAAAGCTGTAAAAAAAACACAAAAGAAAAACTTAAAAATTGTTTAATAATTTTTGGAATTTTCTAGAATTTATTATAGATATTTAAAGGCCAAAAACTATTTATTAATATTTAATTCTAGGATTTAAGAATTTAGAAAAATATTAGATAGGAATTTAGACCCCAAATTTTATATTTAGCCTAGAACGTCATTTTAGAATTTCTCATATTTTCTCAATTTTTAGGATTTATTTGATAATTTTTTATATTTGATTAAGCTAAAACTAGTTATTATATTGGTTTCCTAATTTAAAAAGAAAAAGAAAAAGAGCAAAAAAATCCAAAAATGCACCAAAAACCTTCACCTACATTAGGGGCCCATATGTCCTCTACTCGCGGGTCAAACCCAAGTTTAACCTGAATTGTACCTACAACCTTTTTTATATATAAAGACATTTGGTATTTTAGGGTCAGTTTGAGAGGAGGATTCCAGCAGCAACAGCAACCATAGGAGAAATTTTGACTTTGGAGGAAATTTTGAGGGAACAAAGGAATGAATTTTGTTCTGAAAATTTACATGTATGTTCTCCTACCTCTTAGCTTTCCAAAACATATCCCTAATTCAAAAATAAACCTCGTTTGAACCCTGAAAAAATTCATCTAATTAGATGCATTTTCAGCAGTATATACCTCTAGTTTTTCAGCTTTTTCAGCGATAACTCTTTTCTCGTTTATTAAGTTTCAATGAAACAAATTTTGTGGTAAACTAACACATCTAGGCTACTGGAATCTGAAAGTAGATCTCTATTTTTTTTTTTTTTGAAATTAATTATGATTCACACAAGAAAGCCTTCCCCGTTTTGATCTATTCAGAATTTACTCAACTTTAAAAGATCATAACTCAAGATTGATGCATGGCCTTCGCACGAAAAAATTTCAGGCCTCTAATAGATATGTTATTTAGCTCTATCCCAAATTTTAGATTCAACGGGTCAGCGGTTTGGGAGAAAACACTCTTCCCTAACCTGTTGTCCTGTTTGAATGAATTAATTCATAGAAAAATGTAATGACCTATATTTTGTGAGAATTAGGTGCTGGAAAAAATTGGACATATCATGGGAATATGGGAGAACATAATTCTTTTTTCTCAAAATTACTGAGGATATTTTGACATTGTTTAATAATTTTTGAATGCCAAATAGATAACATAGAAATCCCAAAAATAGGTTTAAATCCTAGAAAATGTAGTGTATGTCAACTGTGAGATGTTATTTATTAATTATTGCTTTATTTGTGTATTGTATGATGTGGGTACAATAAGAAGAGCATCTCATGATCGTGTAGAAGTTGTTAGTACACATCTTAGAAGCCAGAAACTCCTAGAAGGTCAATGAATCTCAGTATGAACCTCGATTCGGCGGTTCTTACTTGGGAGCTCGTTGGGAGTCGCTTTCCCGATGACGGGAACTCATTTCTCCGGTGACGGGAGCGTGTTTCTCCGACGACATGAGCGCTTCCGATAATATGACCATAATTTTAAAAGACGACATAAATTTTGGGAAGACAGAAGACTTTTAATACGTTTATCAAAGTACCAAGAAACTAAATATTATTTACCTTGACATCATAAAAAATCAACATGCGAATGATCTCTCTGTAACTTTGAACTGAACTTTATAAATTCTATTAAGATATTTATAAGTTTTGATAACAATAATTAATAAACATAAAATTTCTATTAGTGCACGCTCCTATCACGCTCACAACTTTATACTCTTCTAAGTAGTTGCGTTCCCCCGCTCCCGCACCCGCTTCCGGCTTCTAAGGTACACATCAAACTGACAGAGCAAATACGTATTCGCAGATGGTTTCACCTTAACAATGATTATTAATGTGTACATATCCATATTTCATATTTGTACTTCTTGTTTCATATTGTTGTTTAATTTTAGATCACCATGATTATGACATGATTTCATTTCTTATGTTATGCATGATTACTTGTAACACAACATGCATCACCTTGTTACTTGTGAAACTTACATAACTAGTCTTAAAATTGTGTTATAGTCGGAAGGGGAATATAAAATGAGGTTGTGGAACTGTATACATAAATGATAGCAATCATGATAAACCTTATGGCAAGCCGAATACCCCTTTACCTATATAAATGATAGCACCACATGTACCGATGAGCCGAATTATCCCAAAAGTTCCACATACCGAACTAAGTATTCTAAATGACACATGTTACACAATTTATTATTTACTTGATTTATCTTTATCATATTGGTTATTCTCTCTTGTCATACCTTGATAGCGTCTTGATCATCTTTGCGTACATGTTACTACTATTGTAAAAATTCGACTAGTCGGTAGTCGGCCTTCGCCGACTCGACTAGGAGGCTAGTCGGCAAAAAAATCGACTGAAGCAATACGGACCTAGGCAGTCGATTAGGCCTCGGTTCCAAAAAAGGTGTAAAAAAGATCAAAATTCAATCCGAAATTCAGTTCTTTCAAAAACCTAAAAACAATCGACAGAGAAGGAGAAGAAGGAGAAAGAAGAGAAGGAGAAGAAGTTTCAGAAAAAGTGCATACCAAGGACATATATTGCATATATATTATTTTTTTGGGTACTTAAGTTAATACTTTGATGACATATAGCATATATATATTTTTTTTGACATATAGCATATATATATAAATATATATATATATATATATAGGTGGCGTCCGGGGAGGTTCTGACGCAGGCCGTGGAGTATGATTGGGTCCCCCCAATGTGTTCCCTCTGTGCGTGCTTTGGTCACTCTTCTAGTGCTTGCCTGACTAGAGGGACGGAGACAGCTAGGTCCTCGACTATGCAGATGGAGGTAGCTGAGCCAGCGGTGGTGCCCAGTGCCATCACCAGAGTGGCGGCGACAGTCAGGCCGACGGAGGAGGACTCCCTGATGGAGGGGGCCAGGGCACGATGGTCCCGTTCAGGCCCCAGAGGATTATGATGACCAGGGGTATGAGTTCCCTGGTTAGCAGACAGGATGGGATGGAGACTTCTATGGTGGAAAATGTCTGTAGCAGGAAAAGGCATGCCCCGTCTCCATGGGAAGATAAGCTCCGGCCAGGGGGGCTAGACGATGAGACCGTGGCCAACCCAGATTGGACCTTGGCTCTTTCCAGGATTCAGACACATCTTGCTCCCTCCTCGGGGACGGAGATGGGGGATGATATAGATTTGACGGACGGGACACTTTCCTCGGGTGTCAGTCCAGATGGAGTTCAGGGGGACCCCACATTAATTAATTAGTGGAGGGTGTTCCATTAGGAGATGGAGGGAGGTTAGTAACGTTCTGAAGAGGGAGAAGTGTGACATTTCTATTCTGCTTGAGACGAAGATTAAAGGGACGACTATGCTATTGATGTGAATCGACCAGATCGATTCACAAATAATTTATAGAAAAATAGAAATAGAAGGAAAAGAACGATCTTTATTAGAGAAAAGAACAAACTCCCAACTTTGATGGACGGACAAAGTCTAAACCCCTCTGAATGACGCTTGAGAGTTTCTTCTCAATACATGCATAAGCAATAAAAGACGGCTAGACCTAATATATATAGAAAAAGCAAAGAGGAGGGTTATTTGTGGTGAAAGACCAAAATAACCCTCCATGACTAAAATTAAATAAAATAAATAAAATGCCTAGACGGCTCCTCCGCGTCTCCTGCGACGTGCGTACGTGATGACGCCTCCACCACCCGAGGAAGGTGCGGCGCCAGGTGCGCTCGCATCAATACCCCCCCTAAAAGAGCCACATTGTCCTCAAGATGGAAATCCGAAAACTGTGTCCGGAATCTCGCATAGTCCTCCCAAGTCGCGTCGCAGTCTGGTAGTCCCATCCAGTGAATCAGAACCTCCCTCGTCTGTCCTGGTCCCTGCCGAACTGCCCGTACCTCCAAAGGCTCTAACTGCACCTCCATATCCTCCGTGAGTGTAGGAGGAAGAGTAGGCGACACCGCATGATCCCCGACCGCCTTCCTCAGCTGAGATACGTGGAAAATGGGGTGAATCGTCGAAGTGATCGGTAGCCTCAACCTATATGCTACCTGTCCAATCCTGGCCTCCACCTGATATGGACCAAAGTAACGAGCCGCCAGCTTCTCGTTCGGCCTCCTCGCCATCGACCTCTGCCTGTAGGGACGTAGCTTGAGATAAACCATCTCTCCCACCTGGAAGCTTACGTCCCGTCTATGCCTGTCCGCCTGAGCCCGCATCACCTGCTGTGCTCGCAACAAATGCTTCCTCAACTCCTCTAATATCCCATCCCTCGCCTCTATGTACTCCACCTGCCCCACTGGTGTCTGAGTGTCTCCAAATCGGACTAAAGGAGGAGGGTCTCGTCCGTACAACACCCTGAAAGGGGTCGTTCCCGCCCTCGAGTGGTACGAAGTGTTGTACCAGTACTCTGTCCATGCCAACCATCTGTGCCACTGCCGGAGGGAATTAGAGGCGAAATACCGCAAATAAGTTTCCACGCTGCGGTTGACGACCTCCGTTTGGCCGTCCGTCTGGGGATGGTAAGCGGTACTCCTCTTCAGGACCGTACCCTGTACCCTAAACAGCTCCCTCCAAAAGAGACTCATGAATACCTTGTCCCTGTCGGAAACAATGGAAGCTGGTACCCCACGTAGCCGTATAACCTCCCTCAGGAAAGCCGTCGCTACTGTAACAGTTGTGTAAGGATGCTTCAAAGGAATGAAGTGAGCATACTTACTCAGCCTGTCCACCACCACTATGATCACCGTGTACCCCTCTGAACGTGGTAGCCCGTCGATGAAGTCCATGGTGATGTCCTCCCAAACTCTCTCTGGTAGAGTCAGCGGCTGCAATAATCCTGCTGGTGCCATAGCCATGTACTTGTGACATTGGCAGACGTCACAAGCGGCGACCAGTCGTGCGATGCATCTCTGCATCCCTGGCCAAAACACCTCTCTGGCCATCCTCTGATAGGTCTGCTGAACTCCCGGGTGTCCTCCCGTCGCGGAGCTATGGAACTCCTGGAACAATACTGGAATGAATGTCGAAGTCCTCGGTAGCACCATCCTCCCCTGATAGAGCAGTCGGCGACCCTCCACAGTATAGCCCGCTGGACCGTCATTGCCGCTCTCTATCTGCTGCCGTATGTGCTGCAACCCTGCGTCCTGCTCAGCCTCCTGCAACATCGGCTCCCAGTCCCGCCATATAGGTCGTGACAGCGCCCTCAAGTCCACCACCTCCTCCCGTCGCGACAAGGCATCAGCAGCCTTGTTCTCTAGCCCCGGCCGGTACTCGATCGTGAACCGGTATTCCACCAACTTGGACAACCAATGCTGGTGCTCCTCTGTAACGAGCCGCTGCTCGAGGAGGTACTTGAGGCTCTTCTGGTCGGTCCTGACCACAAACTCCTGCCCCAACAGATAGGGCCTCCACTTCAGTACTGCCAGTACGATGGCCATCAGCTCCCTCTCATAGACCGACTTTAGCCGGGCTCTAGCAGAAAGCACCTGACTAAAGTAGGCTATGGGCTTCCCCTCCTGCATGAGTACCGCCCCGAGGCCATACCCTGACGCGTCCGTCTCTACCACGAATGCCTTGCTGAAATCGGGTAAGGCCAGCACCGGTGCCGTCGTCATAGCCACCTTCAAGGCCTCAAAGGCCTTGGTGGCTTCCTCCCCCCAGTGGAACCCTTCCTTCTTTAGCTGCTCCGTGAGGGCCCGTGCGATAGTGCCGTATCCCTTGATGAACTTCCTGTAGTAGCCCGTCAACCCCAAGAAGCCTCGCAGTGCTCGTAGTGAAGTGGGCACCGGCCAATCCAGCATAGCCGCTATCTTCGTCCTGTCCGCCGACACCCCCTCAGCTGACACCACGTGCCCCAGATACTCCACCTGCGCCAAACCGAAACTGCACTTCTTTCGGTTGGCGTATAGCTGATGCGCCATCATCTCCCTAAATACCACCTCCAAGTGGTCAATGTGCTCCCCCATGCTCCTGCTGTAGGCGAGGATGTCGTCGAAAAAGACCAGGATGAACCTCTGAAGGTAAGGCTGGAATACCTTGTTCATCAAGGCCTGGAAGGTCGACGGAACGTTGGTCAGGCCAAAAGGCATGACCAAAAACTCGTAGTGTCCTTCGTGGGTCCGGAAGGCAGTCTTTGGCACGTCCTCTGGCCGCATCCGGATCTGGTGGTACCCCGTCCTGAGGTCGATCTTCGAAAAGATCGCCGCCCCATGCTGCTCGTCTAGCAGCTCGTCGATCACCGGAATAGGAAACTTGTCAGCGACCGTCTCCTTGTTCAGCGCCCGGTAATTGACGCAGAATCTCCAACTCCCGTCCTTCTTCACCAAAAGCACCGGTGACGAAAAAGGACTCACACTTGGCTGGATCACCCCAGCCTGCAGCATCTCCCGCACCATCCGCTCTATCTCGTCCTTCTGCAGATGCGGATACCTGTAGGGACGCACGCTCACCGGTGCTCCCTCTCCACGTAGTACTATCGCGTGCTCGTGCCCTCTGATCGGAGGTAGCCCTTGCGGGCTCTGGAATACCTCAGAGTACTGCTCCAACACCGCCTTCACCTCCACAGGGGTCTCCTCCTGTGTCTCACCCTCAACCGAAAACCCCTGGAACTCTACTAGGTACCCCTCTCCTCCCGTCCGCAACGCTCGCGTAATGGCCTTGAGGGCCACTACCGAGAAACAGAGAGTCGGGTCCCCCCTCAACACCACCGTCTCGCCTCCCTCCAGGAACTCCATCCGTAGAAGCTTCCAGTTCACCTTCATCTCCCCGAGCTTCTTCAGCCACTGGACCCCCAATATGATGTCGACGTTGCCCAGCTCCAATGGTAAGAAGTCCTCCGCCAGCTGATATCCCTGCAGTGAGAGAGACACCCCCTTGCACAGGCCCTTGCTCTCCTCCATCTTTCCGGTGTCCAGCAACACCGTGAACTTCTCCGCCGTACTCAACTCTAGGCCAAGCCGCTCGACCAGTCTCTGAGAGATGAAGTTGTGGGTTGCCCCACTGTCGATCAGCACCGTCACCGTCTGCTCTCCCAACGTTCCCGCCAACTTCATGGTGTGGTTCGGAGTGAACCATACCACGGAGTTGAGGGTCACCTCCGCAACATACATGTGCACATGATCCTGCTCCTCCCCAGCATCTGCTGCTATAGCGGCCTCTTCCTCCGTCGGATCCTCCTCCTCGTCGGGCAAGATCACGATCTGCAGCAACTTGCTCGCACATCGATGACCGGGAGTGAACCTCTCGTCGCATCTGAAGCACAAGCCAGCTGCTCTTCTCGCCTTCATGTCAGCATCCGACAGGCGCCTCCCCGGTACTATGGAGCCCCCTGTCCCGCCTGCGGGTCTAGGTGGTACTGGTGCCTAAGCCCCCGCTGCTGGTCGTGGAAGTATTGGGCCCGTCTGACTGCGCTGCCCCGATTCTCCCCAAGCGCCCTTAAGACGTCTCACCTCTGTCAATTTCTCCTCTGCCTTATGAGCCAGGCGGAGCAGATCCTCTAAGCACTGCGGACTCTACAACCGTAGCTCCGCTCGTATGGAGGGCTTCAAGCCCTTCATAAACATCCCGATCTGCAGCTCATCCGACACCCCTCTGACACGTCCGGATAACAGTTCGAACCTCGCTACGAATTCCCGAACCGTTCCCTCCTGTCGCAGAGAAGACCACCGCTCGTAGAAGTCTCCCCCGGCCGTCTCCTGGAATCGGTCCAAAAGGTATGCAGTCAACTCCTCCCAGCTGCGGAATGGGGTCCTCGTCGACCTCCACCGGTACCACGCCAGGGCCTGGCCCTCGAAGTAGATCCCGATGCATCTGAGTACCTCCGCCTCAGTCAACTCCATGACCTCGAAGTAGCGCTCCGCCCGAAAGATCCACTCGTCCGGATTCGTACCCTCAAACGTAGGCAGCTTCAGCTTCTTAAGCCGGCGGTCAGCGCTAAGGTCTCCCTGCTGTATGTCATCTCCGGCTCGACCTCCTCCCCACCGGCCTGTGTCTCGCCGGTGGGCCACGTACGGAACTCCGTCACCTCCTCCATACCGCTCCTGGAAAAGTGAGCGGGGGCTGCCGTTCCCCCACAGAAATTGCTGCCTCCGAAAGCGCCTCCCACGGTCCCTGCCCCTCCTGGGGGCTTTGTTCCCCCTGTCCGACCCCCGTCGAGGGTTGGTTGCCATAGGACACCCCCCGGAGGGGGTGCTGTGCCGCTGGGCTCCCCCCACTCTTCGGCGGCTGGTCCTAGGTCACTCCCCGCAGGAGGCAGGGGCCCGCCGTGGCCCGGGTAATCGGCGGCGACCGGCCAGCGGCCCTGACGGTCGGCAGCGACCGGCCAGCGGTCCTGGCATTCGGCCGTGACCGGCCAGCGGCCCTGGCGGTCGGCGGCGATCGGCCAGCGACCCTGGCTCGCGTCCGTGGCCGGCCAGCGGCCTCCTCCCGCCGGTGCCGGCCCGCCTGGGCTTCGGGTGGCGTCGGCCGTGACCGGCCAGTGGCCCTGGCGGTCGGCGACCGGCCAGCGGCCCTGGCTCGCGTCCGCGGCCGGCCAGCGGCCTCCTCCCGCCGGCGCCGGCCCGCCTGGATCCTGGTGATCGACGGTGGTCGTGATGCTGGGATCCTCGGTTTCGCCGAGGTTTGTCGGAGCAAACCCTAGGCGGCTGCCTAGGGTTTGGGCTGCTGCCGCCTCCGGTTGGCTCGTCGATTCGGCGCCGGTTATCTTCTTGGAGATGTCTTGCAATATCGTCATCATTGCCGGAATCGTTGTCATCTCCTTCCGCATGCTCCGCACCTCGGTTTGAAGTTCCTCCTGCGTGGACGCTTGATCTTTGATTGTCGCCTTCAAACCCTCGATCTCGAGATTGAGATCCTCACGAAGACCTTGGATCTTCTCCTCGATCGTGTTCCTCGTCCCATGCGCCATGGATTCGTAGAGAGCTCTGATACCAATTGATGTGAATCGACCAGATCGATTCACAAATAATTTATAGAAAAATAGAAATAGAAGGAAAAGAACGATCTTTATTAGAGAAAAGAACAAACTCCCAACTTTGATGGACGGACAAAGTCTAAACCCCTCTGAATGATGCTTGAGAGTTTCTTCTCAATACAAGCATAAGCAATAAAAGACGGCTAGACCTAATATATATAGAAAAAGCAAAGAGGAGGGTTATTTGTGGTGAAAGACCAAAATAACCCTCCATGACTAAAATTAAATAAAATAAATAAAATGCCTAAACGGCTCCTCCGCGTCTCCTACGACGTGCGTACGTGATGACGCCTCCACCACCCGAGGAAGGTGCGGCGCCAGGTGCGCTCGCATCAGCTATCTCGCAGGACTCCGGAGAACTGGAGGCAAACTCACAACCTGGATCTCTGTGATATGGCTAGGATCTGGGTTCGATGGAACAGAGATAGTTGGGAGGGGGAACAGGTGCGGATGACGGAGGAGCTTATCGGCATATCCTTTATAAACAAAGAAGGACTCTACTTCATTCTTGGCGCAGTTTATGGGCACAATAATAGGCAGCTTCGTGATACCTTGTGGGAGGACATATTTCGCGTAGGACGGATGGCGGAGCACCTGCATCTACCCCTGCTGCATATGGGATACTTCAATGCCATGCTTCATCGGCATGAGAAGGTGGGAGGCCGTCCGGTGCCGGATCCGATCCTATACGACTTTCAGAGGTGTCTCCTCTTGTCTGGGCTGAGGGGACTGGAGAGGGATGGACACATCTGGACCTGGCACAATAAGGCGGTTCATAACAGGATCGCCTGTCAGCTTAATCGGGCTTTGGGAAATAGCGAATGGTTTCGCTACTTTCCGAATTCCAGGGCGGAAGGGTTAGCGGCGGGGACCAGCGATCACTCTCCTATCCGGGTAGGTCTCTCTGAGAGGCCCACTTGGAAGACTCGGCCATTCCGGTACAACAATGGCTGGTACCTCTCTGCGGGATACGAGGAGATTGTTATGGGAGGGCTGCAGCATACTCGGAAGGGCACGGCTCAGTTTCGCATGGTTCACAAAATCAAACAGGTCAAGAGAGCTATTCGGGACTGGGTGAAGAAGATGTCGCGGTCTTCCCTGGAGGAAAAGGAGGCGGAGCTTCAAGAGGTCCAAGAAGCTTTGCAGTCTGACATGCTGAGCGGGGAGTTGGCGGCTAGGGAGAGGGACCTGATTGCGGAGGTCAACATCATGAGACTTCAGCAGGAGATTAGTGCGGCCCAGAGGGCCAAGTGTTCTTGGCTCAAGGATGGTGATCGTTGTATCAAGTTCTTCTATGATGTGATCCGTGCCAGACAGCACCAGAACAGCATCCCCAGGCTGCTTAATGGCGAGGGCAGGCTTGTTGGAGACCCAGTGGAGATCCAGGAGGAGGCAGTCAGGTTCTACTCGGACTTATACCAACAGACAAATTATCCCATCACGTTTCCAGGGCTTGTCACGAAGCGGCTGGTGACGCACCATGGAAATAGTTTGCTGCTAGCCCCTGTGAGATTGGAGGAGGTGGAGGCTATTATGATGAAGGCAGATCCTAATAAGGCTCCGGGGCTGGACGGCTTCTCTTGCGGTTTTTTTAGGCGTCACTGGGGTGAGCTAAAGTTCTCAGTCCTGGAGGCGGTGCAGGAGTTTTTCTTGGAAGGGAAGTTGTTAAAGGAGCTGAATCACACATTCTTGACCTTGGTTCCGAAGAAGGAGGGTGCGACCTCCCTCGTTGACTTCAGGCCTATTGCGTGTTGTAATTATCTATACAAGATAATTACTCACCTCATGTGTCATCGTATGGAAGGAATTATGCTGGGCTTGGTGTCTCGGAATCAAGCGGCTTTCATCAAGGGGCGCTCGATTGCTGAGCACAGTCTTCTTGCACATGAGATGGTGAGGGATTTCAACAAGCCGGGGGGTATGAAGGCATGTGTGAAGCTGAATTTGCGGAAAGCCTATGACACGGTCAACAGGGACTTCCTCTGCCACCTTCTGCTTGCTATGGGGTTTGATGAGAGATGGGTGGCAAGAGTGAGGGAGTGCATATGCTCTCCCACATTTTCGGTCCTCATTCAGGGTACTCTATATGGATGCTTCTCGAGCAACAGGGGACTGCAGCAGGGGGATCCTCTCTCTCCGTACCTGTTCACTCTGGTGATGGAGTACTTCACTTGTATGATGGACCTGGCTGTGCATAGTAGGAAGATTGTTCCTCTTTTCAAGCAGGTCAAGCCGGTGGTGTCTCACTTGATATATGCTGACGACCTCTTGGTATTCCTGCATCCATCTATGAGGGGGATGAGGGCGCTTTCAGATATTATGGAGGAGTTTGGGAGGTTGTCCGGTCTGCAGCTGAATCGGGAGAAGAGCAGGGTCTATTTCAGCTCTCAGTGCACCCTCAAGGAGGAACGGGCCCTTACTCTGGGAGAGGAGAAAGGAGAGTTACCGGTGAAGTATCTGGGGGTTTCATTGACGGTCAATTATGCCAGGGATCAGGATTGTCTCAGCCTGGTGGATTTTACCCAAAGGAGAGTGGAAGGCTGGCAGACAACTGGATTGTCCTTTGGTGGCCGTATTGAGCTGGTGAGGTCTGTCATCTCTGGCATCACTATGTTCTGGTTGCAGTCGATTCAGATTCCGGTAGCTACCATAAGGAAGGTGGAGTCCATTTGTGCTAACTTCATCTGGAGAGGAGGTATGCATGCGATCGCTTGGGATCAACTCTGCCGGACCCGGGAGGAAGGAGTGGGGTTGCGACCTCTTCGGGCGGTTAGGGAGGCATCTGGGGTACAGATGGCATGGCGGTTCATCAAGGGAGGTTCCCTTTGGGCAGAGTGGCTGGCTAGCAGATATGTGCGGCGGATGAATTTCTGGACATGCAGGATTGATAACAATTTCTCGGTCTCATTTAAGGCTATCCTTAGGTGCAGACCGGTTCTACAGTCCGCTATATGCAGGATTATGAAAGATGGGACGAATACTGATCTCTGATGGACCCGTGGATGGAAAATGGCTCCCTTCTGGAGATCTTGGGTGTCCAGATGGACAGAGAGGCGAGCAGGGGGGTAAAATGTAGTCGGATCATCAGGAATGGGAGCTGGAGGCCTGAGGAGTATCCATTCACGGCTCAGTTTGGAGAGGCGATTCGTCGGATCACTATCGATTCTAGCCAGCCTGCGGACTCCTGGAGTTGGGTTGATCCTGGTTCGGTTGGAAGGTCAGGGATATTCAGTTTTAAAAGTTGCTATAATCTGGTTCGGACTCCACATGACAGGATTGCGGAGTATGACTTTATCTGGGCGAAGGGGATTGCCCGCAAAATGCAGCTTTGTTCATACAGACTCCTTCTCAGAAGGTTAATGACGCGGGACAGACTTATCAGGTTTGGGATGCAGATTCCAGACCCAAAGTGTGTCTTCTGTACGGGTGACGCGGAATCTATGGGCCACCTATTCTTTGAGTGTCCGTTGACTTGGCACATCTGGGCGGAGCAGTGCATGCGATCGATGGGTGGAGTTGGCAGTGCCAGAGATATCCGGGGGATCCTCAGCTGGATCAGAGACCGCCGAGGCATGGTTCCTGGTTGGGCCAAGATAGCTAGAGTTAGACTTGCAACATCAGTTTGGCATGTCTGGAGGGAGCGCAACAGGGGTATCTTTGAGGGACTAGCTACTCCATCAGTAAGAATTCTACATAATATAAAATTCGATGTATCTGTAATGGCCCCTTAACTGGGGAGGGAGATGTGAGAATAGTGTATTGTAATACCTTTACTGCGATTTGCGTGGAATAAAATTTACCATTATTCCAAAATATATATATATATATATATATTAATGGGTTGGTGAAGAGGCTGCAGCTACGATCCTCGACGCTGGGCTGAAGATCAGTACTGACCGTGACGTGCTAAAGTGGTCCATTACGGCCAACGAACACTTCTCGGTTGCTTCGGACGAAAGTGTTGTGTGCGGAACTGGAATGCCTTCCCCCATTATTGGTCCGTACTGGCAGTCGTGCATTCCCAAAAAATAGTCCTTCCTTATGTGGAGAGCTTTTCGCAGGAAGCTCTCCACAGACGACACTCTCAATACCATCGACTTCAGCTTAGCATCTGCGTGTCATTGCTGCACGGCAAGACAATCAGAAACGGTTCATCACATTTTCTACTCCGGAGAGTTACCTGCACGGGTTTGGACGGCCCTATCTAACCGCTACAGACAGGACCAGGACAGTGGGAGCTTCAACGATCTCCTGGCCACCTGGGCTAACGCTTCTCACGGCCACCAGATCGTCGCAGCCGCCATCACGTGGGTCATCTGGAAGAACCGCAACAAATTCAGATATGAGGGCCACCAGTATTCGTCCAACCAACTTATTCGAGAGGTGATTCGACAAACCCACAAAGTCAGCAGACACTGCAAACACGGCCTCGAGGACTTCTGGCGGTCCTTACTCTTTTGACCCTGGTGCTGGTGTGGGAACCGCCTCCATGCCTTCTTCCTGCTCCATTTGTCTTACTTTTGAGCTTATTTTTGCGCTTACTTGTAAAGGCTTCGGCATTTTGCGCCTTCATATGAATAATATAGGGGGTTTGGTAATATATATATATATATATATATATATATATATATTGGAACCAGGTAAATTATTTCTGGAATCGCTCCCAATGGGATTCGAACTCCTGACCACTCGGGCCGCATGCATCTTTCTTAACAACTAGGCTAGAGGTCATCTGCAATATATATATATATATATATACATATATATATATATATATATATATATATATATATTGGAAAAATGGTAAATTTTATTCCAACTCAACAAATAATCATACAATCATACAACCAGAGTGGGTGACCCACTCATCAGTTTTTCATAGCTTTTACATCAAACTCAATGTTATGAAAGATGCCTACAGGAGGGGTGATAAGCCCCTCGAAGATACACCGGTTTCGTTCCCTTAATACAGGCCAGACAGCAACAGCCAGCCGAACTCTAGCGGCCTTGAACCAGCCCTGCCCTCTCCCTCTTTTGTCCCGAATCTCAGTGATAATATCACCGAACCCCCTTCCTGAGTCACATCCGCCGAGCGCACTACATTGTTCCGTCCAGATGTACCAGGTCACCTCACACTCAAAGAATAAGTGCCTCATAGATTCATTCTCCACGTCACATAACACACACTTTGGGTTGGGCACCTGTATCCCAAAAGAGATGAGTCGATCCCTCGTCAGCAGGCGACCCAGCAGTAAACGTAGACACAAAGCTGCATCTTTCTGGCCAGTCCCTTGCACCATATGAACTCATAGTCAGCACTAGTAGGGGATGTACGCCGTATGAGATTATAGCAGCTTTGGAACCTGAACTCTCCAGAACCCCCAGTAGCTCCCGGCGGATCCCAGATCCAACAATCAGCTGGCAGTGCCGGGTCAATCCCGACCGTGCGGATAACCTCTCCAAACTCCTCAGTATAGCGGTAGGTCTCAGGACTCCATACTCCATTTCGGATAATACGTTGGCAAATCAGCCCCCTCCCAGCCTCCCTGTGCGTCCGGTCTCCTAGGATCTCTAACAGAGATTGCCGATCTATCCATAGACCTCACCAGAGGTCCGTTCCAGTGCCATATCTCATGATCCGCCGGATGGCAGATTTGAGAACATCCCTGTATCGCAAGATTTGCTTGAAAGTGACAGAGTTGTTGTTATCAATGGCACAGGCCCAGAAGTTGTCATGCTTCACATATCTGATGTATATCCAGTCGGCCAAGAGGGACCCCCTTTTAATGAATCTCCATGCCAGCTTCAGCGCCGAGGCCTCCCTGATCTCCAGCAAGGGTCGGAGTCCCACTCCTCCCACCTTCCTCGGCAGACAAAGCTGCTCCCAAGAGATCGCAGGCATGCCCACCCTCCAGATGAAGTCTACACAAATCCTCTCCACTCTCTTGATGGTAGCAGCAGGGATCAGAATAGACTGTAGCCAAAACTGAACCAGAGCCGAGATAACCGATCTAACCAACTCAATGCGTCCCCCAAAAGATAGACCAGCAGCTTGCCATCCTTCGACCCTCCGCTGAGCATACTCCACCAGACTATAGCAGTCCTGGTCCCGAGCATAGTTGACTGTCAGAGGAACCCCTAGATATTTTACCGGAAGATCACTCCTCTCCACACCCAAAGCATCGGCTCGTTCCTCCTTCTGGGGGCAAAAGGAACTGAAGTAAACCCAGCTCTTCTCTCGGTTCATTTGCAGCCGTGAAAGGGCCTCCAGCTCACCCATAATCTCCGAGATCGTGTGCATACCCTCCATAGAAGGCTGTAGGAATACCAGGAGATCGTCAGCATAAATGAGATGGGTGACAGGTAGCTCGACCCTCCTGAACAACGGGACAAGTCTCCCACTAGGTACCACCATGTTCATCAAGCAAGTGAAGTACTCCATGACAAGCGTGAACATGTAAGGAGACAATGGGTCACCTTGCCGGAGTCCACAGTTGCTTTGGAAGAACCTATACGGGATACCCTGGATGAGAACAGAGAAGGTGGGAGTCGTGATGCACTCCCGAATCCTCGCTACCCAGCGATCATCGAACCCCATAACCGTCAACAGGTGGCACAAAAAATCCCTATTGACCATGTCGTAGGCCTTCCTCAGATCCAGCTTCACACACGCCTTCTCTCCTCCTGCTTTGTTGAAGCCCCTCACCATCTCATGTGCAAGAAGACTGTGCTCAGCAAACGATCTTCCCTTTATGAAAGCCGCCTGGTTCGGGAAGACTAAGTCCTGCATGATCCCCTTCATACGCCGGCACATGAGGTGCGTAATTATTTTGTAAAGATAATTACAGGACGATATAGGCCTGAAGTCCGTCAGCGATGTCGCACCCTCTATCTTTGGCACAAGCGTCAGGAAGGTGTGATTCAGCTCCTTCAGCAGCTTCTCCTCGGTGAAGAACTCTTGGACCGTCTCGAGAACCGGAAACTTTAGTATATCCCAGTGGCGTTTGTAGAACCCACTGCTAAAATCATCCGGCCCTGGGGCTTTGTTGGGATCTGCCTTCATAATAATAGCCTCCACCTTCTCCATAGTAACAGGGGCAAGTAGTAGGCTATTCCCATAGGGTGTCACCAACCTCTTCGGAACTACATCCGAGAACGTAGACAGATAGTCAGTCTGAAAATATAACTCAGAGTAATACCTGACAGCGTCTCCTTGGATCTTTGACGGCTCCCCCACCAGATTGCCCTTCGCATCGAGCAGCCGAGAAATGTTGTTCCTATGCTGTCTGGTCCGGATGACACCATAGAAGAACTTGAAGCATCAGTCACCATCCTTAAGCCAGGAGCATTTAGCCCGCTGTGCCGCACTTATCTCCTTCTGCAGACGTAAAATATTGACTTCCCCAATCAGCTCCTTCTCTCTAGCCGCTAGGTCCCCGTTTATCATGTCAGATTGCATGGAATATTGGATGGTCCGGAGTTCCGCCACCTTTTCTTCTAGTGAGGGCTTGGGCAATCTCTTCACCCATCTTCGAATAGCCTTATTCGTGTGTTTGAGAAAATACATCATACGATACTGAGTCGTACCCTCCTGGTGGCTAATAAGACCCTCCGAAACAGCCCCCAAGTAACCCTCTGAGAGATACCAGCTGTTGTTGTACCGGAAGGGACGCATCTTCCCATTAGGCCGTTCTGTGAAGCCAACCCTGATGGGGGAGTGATCACTCGTCCCAGCGACCAAACCCTCAGCCATAGAATTGGGGAAGCGACGGAACCACTCCCTATTGCCCAGAGCTCTGTCCGACTGACACGCCACCCTGTTACGGACAGCTTTGTTATGCCAGGTCCAGATATGTCCCGAGCGCGACAGTCCCTGAAGCCCCGCCTGGAAAAGACATCTCTGGAAGTCATACAGGATCGAATCTGGAACCGGTATGCCACCCACCTTCTCCCCTCTGTAAAGAAGGGCGTTGAAGCCCCCCATCAGGAGAAGCGGAAGATGTGAGGAGTCAGCAGCGGCCGCTACTCTGGATATGTCAATCCACAGGGCCTCCCGACGTCGTCTATCGTTGCGGCCGTACACCGCTCCCAGCAAGAACCGAAAGCCACCCTTATTCGTAAAGGAGATGGCAATCAGCTGCTCCGACATCAAGATCAGATCCCCTCCCCAACTCTTGGAATTCCATCTAACCCAGATCCTCGCCATGTCGCAAAGTGCTAGGTTGTGGAGCTGAACCCAATGAGCGGGGGTCCGTCGGACAAGAGTCTTTTCCCCTTTAATCTTGGTCTCCAGCAAGACAGAGATGTCACACTGCTCTCTGTGTAAGACCCCACATATCTCCCTCCATCTCCCTAAAGAACACGCGCCTCTCACGTTCCAGACGATTACCGTCATTAATTATTAAGGGAGAGGTTCCCCTGTACGTCTCCTGGACTGGTACCCAAGGGTGGTACCAAGTCCGTTTCTGTCATATCCTCCTCCACCCCAGAAGAAGGGACTCGCTGGATTGTTGCATGTGAGAGCATCAGAGCCCAAGCCGGATTGTCTACACATAGCGCTTCACTCCTGTCAGGGAAATGTCCCCCTCCCTTGGGGGACCATCTCGCAGCGGTCCAGCACGTCTCTTCCTGCTGTAAACTCTCTCCTCGGAAGATCCGCCATCTCCACGTGCCTCTCGCCCCGAAGCCACCATGCCTCTGGTGACCATGCTCCTCTGTGCCGAGAAGGTAACCATAGCCCCACTAGTCTGAAGCGGCTGGGGTGAGGTAGTCAAACTCAGCCACCTAGTCTCCTCCATCGGCCGATCCCCCTCCTGCATAATGTCCTCAGCTCTCTCATCCTCAGATAGAGTCTCCATCTCCCGTGATGGGCCAGGCTCCTCAGTGGAAGCTGGAGTCTGCCCCGGCTTTGGTCCTCCAGACGGACATGAACTGTCTAGGTGCCCGAAGCAAGAGCAATGTGAACAGGTTGGGGGACCCATTCGTACTCCACCTTCTGGGTTAGAACCTCTCCAGAAGGAACTTCATACTCCAGTAAACTCGGCAACTCCCCGCCAGCATTGATCTCAACGAATATCCGGGCGTACATCATGCCTATATATATATATATATATATATATATATATATATATATATATATATACTCAAACCAATTAATCCGACTAGTTCCCGACTAATCTGATTAATACCTAGTCCCCGCGAACCTAGTGGTCGACTAGCAATTTTTACAACCTTGCATGTTACTAGTTTCCTTGCGTCAGGTTGATATTTATTGTTTAGTGTGATTCTCGTTTGTATTTACTTTGCTTACTCCTGATTGGAGATATTTACGTTGACAACTTTAGATAAGAACCGGTACCCTACACAGTACGGGCCCTCGGAGGGTAATTTATGTAAGCACTTAGAAGATATGGATCACACTCATGATGTGGATGCAATAGTTTAATAGTATTTCCATTCAGCGTGTTTCTTCCCCAAACATTATTATGGACTTAGACTCTTAAAAATTATTTACTATTATTAGTTTTGGGCCTATGGTTCTTTATGAGCCATATGGATATTTATTTAGATAATTAAACTTTTAGTGGACTATATGTGTTTCTTGTTTATCTTTTTTACTAATAGCTTGTGAATGAGTTAATTATGTGGAAACTTATAAAATTAATTATGGAATTGTGGATGGATATATATTGTGGATTTGATTATATATATACTATGATCATGGAGGTATATAGACATCGTACTACTGCCGACAGGTATATATTATGGATTTGATTAGGTTGGGCTTGGCTACGTACTCATATCCTGAAAAGCATGAGCGGATCGTAACAAGTTTTTTTATGATAGCTCATGCAGATTAGTTTTTGCAAAGAGTACAAACTCGTATTAGTGCATAAGTTAGACGTACTACTGCAAACCTGCGACTAAGTGATAGAATTTAAGGAAGTCGAGTGCTCATTTACAATTATGATCATTTATTAGGTTCTAGTTTTTTTCTAAGTTAATGATCTATAACTTCAACTTGTTTCAGTTTTTCATTATGCTCGTCTCCCATCTGTTGTTAATTTTAAGAGTGACTAGGATGAAGGATACTCCATAAGTAAATTCTATTATTGTTTTGTTGTTATGAATGTGTTTGCTTGGGTAGTTAAGGGTATGACAAATGTTATATCACTTATGTTATGGTTATATTGAATCATATTGAGAATAATCACCAATAAAAATTTTGAAAGTTCCCACTTTAGTAGCATGACCTTATAGTTGTTGTGATTATGAACAGATGATTTTCTTAGACATTATGTAACTTAAGTTCTAGATTAGATGTAAATTAATTACCTACATGTGACTATAAATTTTGTCAAGGATGATATTAACATTAAGGGATATTAAAGTCTAGAATGAAGGTTGTATCTAAGTTTAAGGAAATAGGACAATGCCAATAGAACTAAAGAATGTTAAGATAAGAATGGTCGATTCTAGGATCAATGCTCATTCACAAATTATGACTATCTATATCATTCACTCATCTTCTATCATTTCACATCCTTAACTTATTTAAATTGTTGAATTCTTACTTGTTGGCAAATTATTGCCCACTAAGTTTATTAAAATGCTTAATAAAACTAGACATACTATTAGAATTGCATAATGAGTTCTTTGTCCAGTCTACATATATCTAGTGTTTATTGTTCGACCTTTGATAAGTTCAATTCTTGTATTATGATAGAATTGGGTCTCATGGATTATGTCGAAAGTGTAATCTGGTAACTTATTTTGGCGAGATAGTACATTCTGTAGCCATTCGTTGAATTATGGAACTAAAAGCTTATTGTAGCCGCATGTATTGGATTGCAGCCATGCACGTAGGCGAGACAGTAATCTTGGGTGACATGGTTGCGGAGATATATGGTTCTCATATTTTATCTAGACAAATCCTATTATATATCTTGGTTTGGCCTCTTTTGTTATTAGAATTTTCACCATTACTTTCATGATTTTTTGACCTTATCTAGTTTGAGATTGATGTGAGTTGTCAAACTCAACCTTATGTCCTTCTTACCTTACTGTTAGTCGTTGTTGGATTGGATAAAACACGTAGGTAAAATTGGGTAGTTATATTGCTTATATATTATGATGAGTGTAGTGAATGACTGTTCAGATAGTAGTTGACCTAAGATTAGACTAACTTGACTACCCCTATTGACTGAGAGTTATGGAAGGTGCTAGTGAGTAGTCAGAACTTTGAGGAACTACATTTCAAGTAAAATGACGTAAAGATAATTAAGTAGAAGAACCTTTGGAAATAGTAAATGTGAGTAATTGCATGAGATTCATCATAGATGTGATAGTTTGAAAAATCTCGGGGTAACATGGAGTTTATAAATAGTGGGTTGAAGTTATTAAGGATAGTGCTTGCCTTGGGTTACATAGATGCAGGAGGAAGATGATGCGATTAAAGTCTCACCTAAGAAATTGTTGAGGGGCAATAATGGGTAAGGTTGAGACCGGTATCCTTTGTATACCTTAAAGGCATAACATTTGAATTGCATTTGTGAGATTTTCATAAACCTAGCTTATAACTTGATGAATGCATCTACTAGGTATAGGTGAAGCAATATTTTCGGTTAAGATCATGGTGCCGAAGTCATAATTTTGAGAATTTAGCAAACCACAAAATTGTAACATAGACTACAGATGAGGTGAATATATTCTATAGTGGCTAGTGAGGCATGATTAACCGAGTTGATCCTAATGATGATTAGTTAACCACATAATCGTATTAGATAGGTAAAAGGAGTCTCGAAATGAGAATCGAAAATTCAAGGGATGCAAGTTAGATTTTAGTTTGTTGTCATTGTTGATATTCTTTAGAACCTTTAGGGGCAAGACCTTGATTCAAGATAGTGTAGTCTAGTGAAGATATTTAGAGTTCCTATGACCTTGAAGTATTTTATAAAGGATGACTAGCGTGACTATGTAGTATGTATTGGTGATTAGTGAGGAAGTGTTGTTAGTTTGTAATGAATAAAATTGTGGGCATAACCGTGGTATTGATAAGTTAAGTAGAATGGTAGATTATTATTTATTCAAATTTCTAGTTAGTTGTGATTCACCATAATCAACAATGACCTCATTGCATTTTCGGGTATAATAAGTTGAATTTGAGAAAGTTCAAACAGTTGTATGATAACATTTTATTGCCTTGTGGCTAGGGTACAACCTTCCGTATAATAAAAAATTGATATGTCAGAGGAGTCATAAGAATACGGGGACGTATGAACTTTCAGTAAGAAATTATTGAAGTGGTAAATTGGATTGAGAACTATAAACTAGGGTATACTGAGTGGTTTTAGGAATTCATTAGTATAACTTCAAAGGATTCTAAATATGTTGTCTTATCATAGTTAAGAGAGAATAGTAGAGTTAGATTGTTGCTTGCTTAAGCTTTTAAGGGTTGGAAGATCTTGGCAGTTAAACGAGAAACAGCAATTCAAGATATTTGGATTAGCTAAGAATGTCTTGGGTAAAGGGAAGTGGTCCAAGAGAGGACAAAAAGTAGCGGTAAACTAGGTTTTTTTTTATCCTATGTAGGTTGTTCCTGTTGTTGTTTTACTTGTTTGTCGTTGTTTGGATTTAAGGGCAAAATTTTGGGAATTTAAATGGGCTTGGTAAAATCCTTCCAAGAAATAATATAGGTCGACTGTAATACTAGATAGACAATAATTAAATCTCCTTAATGATAAACTAGGGAGAAGATAATGCAGGAGTGGTAATTTAGAAAAACTAGACTCGCATGCAAATGTAATATAAATATGTAATATAAATAGTGTACACATGACTAGGTAGGGTAGTGTAGAGATAAGGGTGAGGAAAGTAGAGAAATGGTATTGTTGATACAAAATTGGATTACACTTAGAACTCTTTTACAAGTTTATTTGGACAAATCGTAATGACTAAGGAAAATTTGTAGGACTTTCCGGGCACCTAATGGTTTAAACAATGTGGTTACAGTTTATAAGAATGCAAACTTAGGATCTTCTTCATGATAGAGTGTTGCCACAAAATGTATGTCTTAAACTTGCGATGTGAGGTATTTAAAACCAACTAGTAAAGACTAAAACTTATGGACATTTGGTCCATTTAAGAGGGGTGTGATAAAGGTTATTGACTGCTCATTTTAGTGGGGTTGCCATTTTCATTTTGTTTGCTACCCTCTTGTTGATTGTGCCTTAGACTAGACATATGTTGTGCTAGAGGTGTAGTTGAATGGAATGTTGTGGCATGGTTGTGATGGTCAAAGGTTAAAGAGGTAATTTCTAAATAGTATATCTATAGCTACATATAGTTCCCTATGCCTTAATATAGCCTAGCCATTGAGCTTGAGGGGACCCTATGAGAAAACCCTATAACTAGGGGTGAGCATTATTTGGTTTTGGACCGAAAACCGAATCGAACCGAACCGAACTGAATAAGGAATTCGGTTCGGTTTTTAAAAAATTCGGTTCGGTTTCGGTTTTGAAAATACTAAATTTTCTTATTCGGTTTCGGTTTCGGTTTTGGGATTCAGTTTCGGTCCAAAACCGAAAACCGAATAAGAAAATTTAGTTTATATATATATATATGTGTGTGTGTGTGTGTGTGTGTGTTAATTATAAGTATATACTAAATATATATAGGTATATGTTATAGGTATATACTGAATATATCTAGGTATATTTAGTTATTATATATATTAACAAAAAAAATATTAAAAAACCCAAAAACCGAATAAACCGAAACCGAACCGATTTATTTCGGTTCGGTTCGGTTAGGTTATTGACCAATTCGGTTCGATTTTGGTTTTGCTTATTCGGTTTCGGTCCAATTCGGTTTTTGCTTATTCGGTTCGGTTGGAACCGAATAAACCGAATACTCACCCCTACCTATAACCTAAATGATAATCGAAAGGTGGAGAATGTTTGGTAAGAACTCTTGAAGATAGGAATGCAAAATTTTCTTAAACCCAAGGAGTATTTTCGGTAACATAGTGGAGTAATCTTGCCATAACATAGAAAATGTCAACGGATAGATATAATAGAATTAGTTTAGAGTGCTTATGATTAGTCGTATGATTTTGGGTGGTGTTGGTTAATGATTAAGTCAGAGGTAGGTGTTTTAAAGGCCCCATCAACACATGAAACTATTCAAGTTAAACAGAAAAAGGTAGAAGCTCTCGAGAATAAAGACAAATTGATTACAAGTAAGGAAGCAAATTAAGTTGGTAGACGATTCTTAGCAGTTGAGAACTATTTTAAATTGGTCGCGGCTTGCATGGGATAGTGTAACATTAGACTTTGTTTGTTGTGTGTTCTAAGAATATCTATAGGTTTATTGCTACCTTCATGGGATTTATAAGTGCTTGATAGTCGCGAGGAAGAACGACGTGGCACGAATATTTAACTAGAGAAATATGGTTACTTAATGAGCATGTAACTATTATTTTAATCATTAGAAGATTAATGATATGCTTGCTTGAGGTTGTTATTTGGATACGCGAATTGCTCATTATTTAGGATAAGATGCAAGAAAGGTTCCCTCACCTATTTGATGATTGAGATAAGCAACCAATAGTTAAGTTCTAATTTATACTCAATGTGAATTATGGAATATTGCTTGATATGTTTGTTTGCTATTCATGCTTGTTTGCTAGGATGTTATGCTTGTATGGGGTTCTTTTGAATTTTGAGGAAATTCTTTTAAAGGTGATAGTTTATAGCATTTGATACCGAAAATTTCCAAATTAGCAAATTACGACTTTAGAGTGCAATAGTGGTAGCATTGGTTAAATAGATATTAAAAGCTGTAAAAATACATTAGAAAAGCTTAGGAAAAGGTTTGATAATTTTTAAATTTTATTATGAATATTTAAAAGCCAAAACCCGTTTATTAATATTTATTTAATTCTAGGCTTTAGACTTTTAGAAAAATATTCGATAAGAATTTAGATCCCAAATTTTTATAGTGAGTCTAGAACATCATTTTAGAATTTCTCTAATTTTTCATAATTTTCAGGATTTATTTGATAATTATTTATATTTAATTAAGCTAGAACTAGTTATTGAATATGTTTCCCAATTAAAGAAAAGAAAAGATAATAAAGCAAAAACCTGCACAAAAACGGCACCCTCATGGGGTACCCGCATGTCCTCCACCCGCGGGTCAAACCAAAGTTTGACCCGGATTGTATCCTGCACAGTTTATTTATATAGAGGCATTTAGTATTTTAGGGTTATAGTTTGAGAGGAGGATTCCAGCAGCAACCATAGGAGAAATTTTAACTTTAGAGGCAATTTTGAGGGAGCAAACGAATAAATTTCGTTATGAAAATTTACAGGTATGTTCTCCTCCGTCTTAGCATTCCAAAACATATCCCTAAGTCAAAAATAAACCTCCTTTGACCCCTGAAAATTCATCTGATCATATGCGTTTTCAGCAGTGTATAACTCTAATCTTTGGGCTATAACTCTTAGCTTGTTTTTTATTTTTCAATGAAACAAATTTTGTGGTAAACCTAACATCGAAGGTTACTCGAATTTGAAAGTTTTAGAATTACTTATGATTCTCGTAAGGCAGCCTACCCTATTTTGATCTATTCAGAATTTACTAACTTTGAAATATCATAACTCAAGATTGGCACATGGCCTTTGCACAAAATTTTGTCAGGCCTCTAACGGATATGTGACAGCTCTGACCCAAATTTTAGCTTCAACGGGCCAATGGCTTTGGAGAAAATACTCTTCCCTCACCTGTTGTCCTATTTTAACGAATTAATTCATAGGAAAATATAAGGACCTATATTTTGTGAGAATTAGGTGCTGAAAAAAATTGGGTATATCATGGGGATATGGTAGAACATAACTCTATTTTCTTAGAATTTTTGAAAATATTTTGACAGTGTCTAAGAATTTCCGAAAGCCGAATAGGCAACATAGAAATTCCAAAAGTAGGTTTAAGCCCTAAAAACGTAATGTAGGTCAACTGTTAAATGTTATTTATTGATTAATGCTTTATTTGTGTGTTGTATGATATAAGTACAGTAAGGGCTCATGACCCGTGTAGAAGTTGTCAGTACACATCAAATCAATGGAGTAGATAATTATTAGTAGATGGTTTCACCTTTCTAGGGCTTAAACCAATTTTTGGGATTTCTGTTTGTCATATTCGACTTTCAAAAATTCTTAAGCACTGTCAAAATATTTCCAAATATTCTGAAAAAAATAGAGTTTTGTTCACATTGTTATTCAACTCTAGTTCACCATGACTATGACATGATTTCATTTCTTAGGTTACGCATGACTACTTGTAGCATTACTTGAATCACTTTGTTAATTGTTAAAAATGCATAAGTAATCTTAAAATTGTGTTATAGTTGGGAGGGGAAATATGAAGTGAGGTTGTGTCACGCCCCGATTCATAGAGTCATTGATTCACATATTTTATCTCTTGGAATCGATCGTCCTCGCTTGGGCGTGATGCCGTACAAGTCTGGTATTGCACTTGTACAAGGCAAAGATGGTACATAATCGATTATTCTTCAAATAGGAACACATCGCAGCGGCAGAAGCAGATAAATTGAATTTAATGAGGACAATCTTTCTTATTGAATAGCAGTACATCACTTCTTTATAGCAGTGGAGAAAAAGAGTAACTTGAAGCCACACAGAGATATGTAGAACTTTATTCTCTTTATTGATAATTGAAGAAGAGTACAAGACTTGTATTGAAGTACAATGATTACAGCACATCTCACTTTACATTGGAAACCAACTGAACAATGCTATACAGCTTACATTTGATATTTGGATACAATGGATTACAACTCGATATACCGACTTGGCTTACAATCTCACTGGTACAACTGATTACAATGTTCCATACATTATGCCCTTTATAAACAGAAGACATCATCTTGTGCAAGGAGAGCTTCTGTATGCCCAACAAATCTTCGATGCCACGGGACCAATCCAGCTAAACTTCGTGTGTAGAACATTCCAAGCACAAGCACCTGCCCACAAAACGTGGGTCAGCACATCATCTATGTACTGGCGAGCAGAATCCAACCCACTCGCATAAACCAACATTTAAGTGATCATTTAAGCATGCATTTATTAGAGTGATCTTTCTATTTGGGGCCTAGCATCAGTTTACAGTTCATGGGCAATAATCAGAGTGAAGCATGTAAACATATTCTTAGTAGCATTCATGTGGACATATCATTTATCATTCTTGGTGTTATCATGCAAAGGCATCATTGAGGCATACTAGGTGTTATCATGAAAAGGCATCATTGAGGCATCGTTAACATTAACAATTTAAGCATGTTATAACAGTTCTCACTTCAAGCATCACTTAGCATGGATGTTATGTTTGAGCACTATTTATAGCAAGGCATCTTTCTAGCATACTAAATAGAACATGTTAAGCAGGCAAGTTAAACCAACTTATACAATATCACAATTATGTGATTTCTTACCGATAGCCGACTCCTCGTACCTGTATCAATTACAGGTTATCTGATATACTTACTCTGCCTGCACAAAACATTCATTAGCATGCATCCTGACTACATGGTCACTGGTGTTGTTAAACCATATGGACTCTTCTCATTTCATTTTATTTTAAGATAATGCGGTCAGCATAGTAGGTGGCGAGCCTCTATGCCACCCCGCCTTATCCGTGCTCCCATAGCACTCATCATTATTTCCTCCTAGGCCGAATCGGTCCCCAGGACCCTAGGAACCGTTCGAGGAAATTATTACTCAAACCTTGTATACAAGTTGTCCATGACCATGCGAATGCGTGTCCGACTCGATTGTGAACAAAATCGCATGGTAAAATATATTAAGGAAAGTAAAGGCAACAGTGCATCATTAGTCATATTCAATGACTTATTCATTTCATCATTACCATCATTTCATTTGGTGATCTCAACGATCCCAGCTTTATCATTTCTCATTCATTGCTTCATTGCAACGTATCTCATATCATTCCTTTCTTAAGGGGAACTTAACATTCATTCATTTCATAGGGATATTTATTCATTCATTCATTTCTTATAAGGGGCAGGCAACATTTCATATTCTTGCAACAGTTATACAGATAGTACATGATTCTAGTGTTTCATTCAGTTCATTGGTTCGATAGCATAGCCAGTTCATTTCTTATTCTATCATTCATAAGGCATCTCATTATTCAAGTGTCTACTTGTTCCAGCAGTGTTAAGCATAAGGGGCAATGTTATCAATTCATTCTCAGGCAGCGAATCACATTAACAGTTCAATGTGTCGTACATTTCAATAATTCTCAACGAAAGCATCTCTATTACTCAGCAACTAACATAAGGGACATTTAGGGGCAGTTCATAGCATTTCAATACTTCATCTATTAAGCATGAAGGAGTAAGGAGGAGGAAGGACAGTTCCACTCACCCAAAATTCCACTAAGCGTAGCTCCACCAGCGAGCCACGTTCCAATATCCATTCCGTCTAGCCAGCTAAGAGAGACTGCATCAGTCTCAATTCTCCTGATTCCCAACATAAGTCACGGTCCAATATTCTGATCCCATCCAATAAGCCAACCAAATGCCTCGTGCGGAGCGGGGCATTACATAATATACCACTCAGAAAAAGTTTCGTCCTCGAAACTTAAGGAAACAAGTCTTCTACAAGATTCACTTAATCACCATGAGTTTACTCATTCAGCTTCAAATCAATATTCATTTCAGCCCACTCGGTCATTTCAAAATATCTATCCAACTGTACCATTTAAATCCATCAACGATTCGATCTGTCTATCTCTTTTTCAATTACTTGTACTTCTCATTGATTCGCCAACATTTTCCTTACATTTCTATTTCGATCGCAACATATCATTTCGTTTGGATCCATACACATATTTTTAGGCGTCCCCAAAACATATGCATTTCAGCCAAAGTCCGTGCTAGTGCGATAAATTCTTCCCATAATGTTATCTCAGTCGCAACTAATCACTTCGGCTGGATCCATACACATATTTTT
Source organism: Iris pallida (assembly GCA_029216955.1). Lineage (NCBI taxonomy): Eukaryota > Viridiplantae > Streptophyta > Magnoliopsida > Asparagales > Iridaceae > Iris > Iris pallida. The sequence continues at coordinate 18,039,128 of JANAVB010034420.1, forward strand.
AGGCGTCCCCAAAACATATACATTTCAGCCAACTTCCATGTTAGTGCGATTCGATCAGCCACAATATAACTCTCTTTTCTAAATCCAACTTAGCATCCTTTCAATTGACTTATTGCTTTATTCACTTTGCCACAATCACTATCTTCCAGGCCACCACTTAACATCAGGGACAATCTCCATCCAAGCATAACATTTCTAACATTCGATCAAGGGTCTAACTTAGAGCCAATCATATCAAGGTTTCACAACGACAATCATTTTCCTTCCCAAATCCAACAACATTTTTCACCGAGGCAATTCATCTTTTCTAAAAGATACAATCCGAAGTCACCCACTATCGATTACCCGAATCAGGGTATAATTCTATGCAACAGTCAAGGTTAACTTAGCTACCCGACTATAGGTACACTCAAGCCTTACCTTACGATTGCAATTCCCACTTATGGCCGACATATAATCCTCAATGGTCAAACATCTCTTAAGGCTCAAGTTGAAGCATACATTCCCTTAGGTCAATACTCATTAGCACCATCTCTCATTCAATGCCACAAGGTTATTCTATGGGTCTCCAATGGTCACCTATTATTCAATCAATCTCTAAGGTTAGCTACACTGACATCTAAACTTAATCATTCAGGTGACTTCCCTAGAGTGGACGGCTACTAGGGTTATACTAGTTTCTTATTCTTAAGGCCAACAAGCAACCGGCAGTTCTAAGGAACTCTACCCAAACCTATGGGTATCAATTCAGTCTGAATAATGAATCGCCAATTGGGCTAAGCCAGCAATTGGTAAATCATCAACTGGTCGCTAGGGTCAAGTCTATCTATTCAGGGTCTTCCTCAAGGAAATAATTCCCACAGAGGCTCATTCTAGACTTACCCAACAATCGACTAAGATCGATCTATCAACATTACGGTAAATTCCAAATCCGACATACGATCTTCATCGTTCTAATAATCCATCAAGTAAATTTCCAATGATTCAATTTCTATTCCAATTCCTTTATACTCACACAAACCCATAAGCCAAGGCTAACTATTCAAGGGTCATCGATTCCGATAGTTTAACATAACTATGGAATCATACTATTCGGTCTGTATGACAGAGTCAAACCACTAAGTCATAAGCCAACAATCTATATCCCAACCAACAATCACCTATACCGACATTATCCAACATGTTTGAAATTTCTCGTTTCCATTTGTTTCTCAATCATCAACTATCTTACGGCATTCTTAATCTCATGCAGTAATGGTCAAGTAGTTCATCCCATTCAATCCGACAATTTATGTATCACTTAACCATCCTCTAGGCAACGATAGTATTCTGAGTCACTACTTGTTATTTTTCTAGTACAATTCAATTCTTCAGCATCATGCATCTATGCAATGACTATCCTTTGGTGATCAAGATGGATTGACATCTATTACACCTTAGGATCAAGGCACAGATTTCTAATATCCCTTTGATTCACCGACAATATTTTTAAACTTTCAGCTTAGCAACCAACTTTGTATTAGCCACATTTGATTTGTATCCAACCAGTCGAAGTCAACATTCAGATGTTCTAAGCCACAATATTCTCTAGCCAAGTCTATTTACCCGTAGCATACTAACTGTCTTACTAGCTCGAGTCATCACTCGACTAAACAATTTCTAACCAAGCCAACCGGTTACAATTTCTAGAATCTTGCTACCCAACATAGCATCACCGTCAGGGGACACTCGAGTCATCTAACAACAATACATGACTCCCAGCTACGTCTCGGCACTACCCAGTACCCACAGATAGTCTCATTGCTATTCTATGGAAAGGGTCAACATACATCTCGTTCTGAGGTGGTAGATGCAATATACCACTCAAAAACGAAGCCATCCTTAAACAATACCAACTCAATCTATTCCGGACATTCATGATCTTATAATGATCATAATACTTAACCAACATCTCGGGGTCTCAATATCACAAGCCAACATTCTTAGGGTCTAGAAAGCAGTAGCCAGCACGCATGAGTCAATTCACCAATTCTGTTGAACTCATCCATCAATTATTTCATTCCCAACTCTTTCTGCATCACATGCAATTCTCAACTTGTTACAGCATACCCAGCCACTTTTCTATATTCCCACATTTCTAACAACATTCACAATATAGCATACTATGGCATCGAGTCATTGTTGGGTTATTTGTGTCCAAACCAACAACAATCATTCTTTCAGGGGCATCACAATGTATATAGACTTATTGTATGGAACATCCAGTGAGCAGCCAAGAGGGTCAATGATCTTTCAGACACGAACAGCATAGGATGATTACAGAACAACAACAATATAATCGCGGAAGCAATCTTTGATTTAATCGCGGAAGCAACGTTGAGTGATCGCGGAAGCAACTTTGGTCAATCATCGATGCAACTTTGATTTGAAAAGAACCAAAGAAGAGACCAAGGACGTAAAGCCGTGCTCTGATACCAATTTGTCACGCCCCGATTCATAGAGTCATTGATTCACATATTTTATCTCTTGGAATCGATCGTCCTCGCTTGGGCGTGATGCCGTACAAGTCTGGTATTACACTTGTACAAGGCAAAGATTGTACATAATCGATTATTCTTCAAATAGGAACACATCGCAGCGGCAGAAGCAGATAAATTGAATTTAATGAGGACAATCTTTCTTATTGAATAGCAGTACATCACTTCTTTATAGCAGTGGAGAAAAAGAGTAACTTGAAGCCACACAGAGATATGTAGAACTTTATTCTCTTTATTGATAATTGAAGAAGAGTACAAGACTTGTATTGAAGTACAATGATTACAGCACATCTCACTTTACATTGGAAACCAACTGAACAATGCTATACAGCTTACATTTGATATTTGGATACAATGGATTACAACTCGATATACCGACTTGGCTTACAATCTCACTGGTACAACTGATTACAATGTTCCATACATTATGCCCTTTATAAACAGAAGATATCATCTTGTGCAAGGAGAGCTTCTGTATGCCCAACAAATCTTCGATGCCACGGGACCAATCCAGCTAAACTTCGTGTGTAGAACATTCCAAGCACAAGCACCTGCCCACAAAACGTGGGTCAGCACATCATCTATGTACTGGCGAGCAGAATCCAACCCACTCGCATAAACCAACATTTAAGTGATCATTTAAGCATGCATTTATTAGAGTGATCTTTCTATTTGGGGCCTAGCATCAGTTTACAGTTCATGGGCAATAATCAGAGTGAAGCATGTAAACATATTCTTAGTAGCATTCATGTGGACATATCATTTATCATTCTTGGTGTTATCATGCAAAGGCATCATTGAGGCATACTAGGTGTTATCATGAAAAGGCATCATTGAGGCATCGTTAACATTAACAATTTAAGCATGTTATAACAGTTCTCACTTCAAGCATCACTTAGCATGGATGTTATGTTTGAGCACTATTTATAGCAAGGCATCTTTCTAGCATACTAAATAGAACATGTTAAGCAGGCAAGTTAAACCAACTTATACAATATCACAATTATGTGATTTCTTACCGATAGCCGACTCCTCGTACCTGTATCAATTACAGGTTATCTGATATACTTACTCTGCCTGCACAAAACATTCATTAGCATGCATCCTGACTACATGGTCACTGGTGTTGTTAAACCATATGGACTCTTCTCATTTCATTTCATTTTAAGATAATGCGGTCAGCATAGTAGGTGGCGAGCCTCTATGCCACCCCGCCTTATCCGTGCTCCCATAGCACTCATCATTATTTCCTCCTAGGCCGAATCGGTCCCCAGGGCCCTAGGAACCGTTCGAGGAAATTATTACTCAAACCTTGTATACAAGTTGTCCATGACCATACGAATGCGTGTCCGACTCGATTGTGAACAAAATCGCATGGTAAAATATATTAAGGAAAGTAAAGGCAACAGTGCATCATTAGTCATATTCAATGACTTATTCATTTCATCATTACCATCATTTCATTTGGTGATCTCAATGATCCCAGCTTTATCATTTCTCATTCATTGCTTCATTGCAACGTATCTCATATCATTCCTTTCTTAAGGGGAACTTAACATTCATTCATTTCATAGGGACATTTATTCATTCATTCATTTCTTATAAGGGGCAGGCAACATTTCATATTCTTGCAACAGTTATACAGATAGTACATGATTCTAGTGTTTCATTCAGTTCATTGGTTCGATAGCATAGCCAGTTCATTTCTTATTCTATCATTCATAAGGCATCTCATTATTCAAGTGTCTACTTGTTCCAGCAGTGTTAAGCATAAGGGGCAATGTTATCAATTCATTCTCAGGCAGCGAATCACATTAACAGTTCAATGTGTCGTACATTTCAATAATTCTCAACGAAAGCATCTCTATTACTCAGCAACTAACATAAGGGACATTTAGGGGCAGTTCATAGCATTTCAATACTTCATCTATTAAGCATGAAGGAGTAAGGAGGAGGAAGGACAGTTCCACTCACCCAAAATTCCACTAAGCGTAGCTCCACCAGCGAGCCACGTTCCAATATCCATTCCGTCTAGCCAGCTAAGAGAGACTGCATCAGTCTCAATTCTCCTGATTCCCAACATAAGTCACGGTCCAATATTCTGATCCCATCCAATAAGCCAACCAAATGCCTCGTGCGGAGCGGGGGCATTACAGGTTGTGGAACTGTATATATGAATGATAGCAGTCATGGTAAACCCCATGACGTGCCAGATACCCCTTTACCTACATGAATGATGTCAGACAGTGCACCATACGTACCGATGGGTCGGATTATCCCAACAATTCCACATATCAAAATAAGTATTCTAAATGACACATGTTACACGATTTATTATTTACTTAAGTGATCTTTCTTATAGTATCATATTGGTTATTCTCTCTTATCATATCCTGATGCGTCTTGATTACCTTTGTGTACATGCTACTAGTTTTCTTGCGCTGTCATGTTGATATATATTGTTTAGTACGATTATCGTTTGCATGTACTTTGCTCAGTCCTGACTGAAAATATTTACGTTGACATCTTTAGAGGAGGACCGATACCCTAAATACTATGGACTCTCGGAGGGTAATTTAGGTAAGCACTTAGAAGATATGGATCACACTCATGATGGGGATGCAAAAGTTTAGTAACTATTTCTATTCAGAAAGTTTGTTTCAAAAACATTATTATGGCCTTGGACCCTTAGACATCATTTAGTATTATTAGTTTTGGACCTATGGTTCCTTACGACCCATATGGATATTTATTTAGTTAATTAAACTTTTAGTGGATTATATGTGTTTCTTATTTGTCTTTTTCTACTGATTGATTTTGAATGAGTTAATTATGTGGAAACTTGTAGAATTGGTTACGGAATTGGGGATGGATATATATTGTGGATTTGATTATACAAATATTGTGGATATATTATGATCATAGAGGTATAAACAACATACTACCGCTGATACTGCGACATAGGCTGGACATGGTCATGTACTTGTGTCCCAAAAAACGGAAACGGATCGTGAAAGAGTCTCACCCGCTCATATAAATATGTAATAACTACTAAAATCACTCAATGAATGAATCCCAAATATTTCCAGCTTTCTATAAGGTAAAAGAGCCCATTTTCCAAAATTTCTAACCCTATATCCTGCCTCCATTTTCTCCTCGTCTTCCTCTCTCTAACAAAACTCAGTAAGTTTAATCCAAGTGTATTTCCTAACTCAATTGGATCCAAGGGTACTGATGATTGATTCTAATTAGTTTTCGACTCAACTTTATAAATCTTAAACTTGTCAGTGACTCATCTTTAGTCTTAAGAAGATAAGACATGATAGAAATTAAATAAGTCATCGGTGTAAGTCACAATATGTACTCATACCACTAATGGTCGGTCATTGGAATCAAGTACATAGGAGAGTAGTATTGCAAATATGAGAGTACTATTGCAAATGTTTTCTAGTAAACTTGTTTCTGACACAAATCTCACCTCTAGAGCTAGGGGACCACATGTTTCTTTTGAATGAAATTCATACTCATCATCCTCTTCATTCAAACAAAGGTTATATATCCCAAATGTCTATGCCATGCAAGGTTGTAAAAAGCACTAGGTGCTAGTCGGGTGGGCACTCGCCGCCTAGCGCCTAGCCCGCCTAGGCGGCCGCCTAGATCTAGGCGGTTCGAAAATAAATTAAAAAAATCCAAAAAACCTGCTGATAATTGCAAAAAAAGTCCATAAAACCCTAAAACATGCATAGTCGGGCGTCGGGGGATCTAGGCGGACATCGGGTAGGCACCAGGCACCTAGCGCCTAGGCGGCCGCCTAGACCACCTTTTAGAACAGTGGTGCCATGTGTAGTTAACTAGCAACACCAAAAAGGGAAGCATAAAAAGATGTATTTTCATTTATTTCAAAAGCAACTAAATTCTGTTCAGACGAGCTTTTAGAGGCATGGTGATGTTGCAAGACGTTAATAACTCTCGGCCCCCTAAATTGTTAAGGACAGTAGACTCCACTAACATGGCATTAATCATGTTCATCAAGAACCAGTTCTCGCATTCAACAATACCATTTGTTCAGGCGAATAAGTAGTCATTTGATGAACTATTTCATGTTCTTGACATAACTCGATAAGTTCCTTCAAAATGTATTCCCCACCTCGATCTAAGGGTTTGATGGTTGAGCCTTATTGGTTTTACATCAACTATACAAAACTTAAAGTTGTTAATGACTTCACCTTTAGTCTTGAGTATATCGACATAACAAAATTTGAAGAAATCATCAACGAAAGTCACAAAATATCTATTCCCATCTCTAATGGGTCGGCAGTTTGAAACAAATACACCATAGTGTACCACTGTAAACCTGAAGTAGTCTTGTCAATGGACTTGAATGGTTTCGGAGTAAACTTGGATTGACACAAATCTCCATATCTAGAACTAGGGACACATGTATCACAGGAATTATATTCATATTCATCATCCTCTTCATACAACAAGATTTTACATGTTACAATCGTGCCATGTGTAGTTAGAAACAACATAAAAGGAAACAGAAAAATATGCATTTTTATTTTATTTCGAAGTACACATACAAGCATTTAGAGCTATAGCCCTTACTAATACAAATATTGGTAATTACAATTTTATTATACTTTAAGACTATCTTAAAAAAAGTTTAAACCCTTCTACACAAACAAAGATCCACTAAGGAGAGTCCTCCATATGTCTGGTACAAAAAACATATCATGCACTAATGTTTTCCATAGGTCATCCAAAGATCTACACGTCCTCGACCAGGTACTTGTGCAGTGGTTGCATCTCCAAGGATCACGCTTCCTTCACTAAGGTCCTCAAAAGTGGCAATACATGAGGAATTAAAACGTACATGGACATTAGCTCCAAAATCTAGGGTGAAAGTTTAACATGAAGAAAAGAGGATTCATTATTTAACATGAGTTCGTCTTATTGATTATCCATTTAACATATGTTTCTCTTGTTGTAGAGGTAGCTGGAAACATATGGTTGGTTCGGCCACAAACATAGGAACACTTATATATGCGGACGCGAATTATTCAAAAGGGGTCCTCGGTCTATTTTTGGGTGGATAATGAATATTTGACTAAATCTTTTATATTTGTTTTCTAATTATCTTTTTATTACTTTCCTAGTTTAATTAAGATTAGTTTCTTAGGTTGAGCTAGGTTTTCCTATAATTATAGCTATATAAGAGACAAAAGTTATGTTGAATATTATTGATTTCTTATTGAATTAGAGTATCTCTTCTTGATTCTCGTGTTTGAAAATTGGGCTTTTAATCCTTGTTATCTTGGTTATTGGTTTTCAGCAATCGGCATTTTTGTGATATATCATGTGGTATCAAAGCCTCAAAATGCCTAGAAACATGATGGAACCAACGACGATGACGACGACCAACAACAACTTGACAAAGAACGAGGTTCCAGTGCAGTGGTCCATTGCATAAATTTTTCTCTACGGTATATGACCCTCCCGTCCAGCAAATCGAGCATGCGGTAGGCAATTAGGGCTCGTTGGCGCAACCGGTTCGTAATTCGCAAATGACGTCACTAGTGAGGAACGCCTGCAAACTCCCAGAATATAGACAAGTACTAGGGAGAGAGCATTGTCCAAGAGGCTCGTTTAGATTAGTCTAGTTCGAGCAAGAAGAAGTTAGATAATTTTGCCAGACGGGGTTGTGATGATCATCGTGACTGTGACAGGCGAGATTATAACATGGCGTCGTCAGACGCGGTTGATATGGCGACTATGGAAGAAATAATTTTTGTGGCATCAAAGATCAATTCGACGACAACTGTGCTTATCAACATGACAGTCATGGAAAAGATCCATATAGGAGAGGAAATGACTTCAAGTTGGAGATCGATATTTTGATATTTCTTGGAGATCTTGGTATCGAAGAATTTATGGATTGGTTATCAGGAGTGAATATCAATTTTTTAACTATATGGAGATCCCGATGGGTAAAAGGATGGGTAAAAGGTAGAGTAGGTGGCCTACCGACTGAAGACAGGAGCGTAATCTCGGTATGACAGGTTGCAGGCTGAGCATAGAAAGAAATAGAAGAGACGCATAACCTCTTGGGTAAGATGTAAAAGAAGCTGAAGATACGCTTCCTACCTTGTGACAATGACCAAAAACTTTTCCATCAATACCAGAGGTGTGCACAGGGCCAACGGAACGTCAACAAGTATACTATGGAGTATTGCGTCTTCTTGAGCTAAAACATCTCGACGAAACCAAAGGGCAACAAGTATCTCACTTCATGGATGGGCACAAACCAACGATTCGAGCTTGGATCAGCACTTAGTGCATCCCTAATCTAACAGAGGACAAGAATTTATCATTACAAGTCGAGCGACTGCTGCAAGAAAAGTAGCAATCAAACGGCAAGCCGAGGTAGTAATCACAGGTGGTGGATTGGCCCAGTACCGAGCCAATTGAAGAATCATCCAAAAAGGACAAAGTAGCGGAAAGACGACGGGCCCGACCCAACGACCCGTATTTGAAACATGTCATTAGCAAGTGTTTCAAAAACAAGCAGTCGAGTCACGACTCAAAATTTGGCTTATGTTGATCGGAAAGTGCTCGACGAAGAAGCTGGCAATAGCAATATCTACAACCCCGACAATTCCGATGAGAAGAAGTGGCTCTTAGTGTGGTACGAAAGATCATGTTAGCACGGGACGATTCTTTACAAAGGAAGAGGCTCTTCCGAACCCGATATACGGTTTGGAGTGGTGGTTGACAATGGCAGTCAGGAGAACCTAATTAGCAAACAAATGGTTGAAGTCACAGGTTTGACAGTTGACACTAAAGAAGGACCCGGAGCCATACTCCATCGGTTGGGTTCAAGACATGCCAAGCGTTAGAGTAATATAACGGTGTCGTGTTCCCTTCTCCATTGTCGCATACAGAGTTAAGATCTATTGCAACATGACGGACGGACTTAAAATTTGTCATATGTTGTTAGGGGACCGTAGCAGTTTGATATTGGCACATACAGTTTGATATTGGTGCAAAGCACGATAGGCGTATCACCATGTATTGGCTAGTGAAAGATGGGACGAGGAACAAAATTACACTATCAAAGAAGAATATCTGAACTGAATCTTTATAAGAAGAGGAAAAGGCTTTTCTTTCTGTTGCGTCTCTACGAAAGGAGCAGAAGCGTGGTCATCAAAGAGGCACAGGAGGTATATAACTTAGTAGTTTAGGAAAACATAGAGACCAACAAGTCAACAGAGGAAGAAGCGAGTCCAATAGAGGTACAAGCAGTACTCGAAGAGTTTCACGACTTCTCAAAAAAAAAAAAAAATCATAAAGGACTATCAACCATGTGTGATATCCAACAAATCCCCGTTTTTGTTCATGGAGCGTATTTGCATAACTTACCACATGAGTCCATAGGAGGACAAGTTTCTTGGAAAAAGAACGAAGAACTTGAAGGAAAAGAAGCAATTGAAGGAAGTTTAGATGGATCGGAGAAGAGCACGACGACAGAGAGTTTAGGAGATAAAGACCATAGAGTTCACAAGGAGGTTTGGGAGCGAGTGCATAAGGCTAGTTCAACATGGAACAAGTTACTACAAAAATAACCATAGTAGCACCGTAGGCGCAAGGTTTCAACATTGGTGGTGACATCATTGTGTGCTTTCGGAAGGAGATGTATTGATTGGGTACTTGATCCAAATGACAATGCAAGAATTCTACAAGAGAAGAGGTCTGTTATGGACGAGAATTATTCAAAAGGGGTCGGTGTCTATTTTTTAGTGGACTTTGAATCTTTTATGTTTGTTTCATAATTATCTTTCTATTGCTTTCCTAGTTAAATAGAATTAGTTTTTTAGGACTTAAGTTAGATTTTCCTATAGATATAGCGATATAAGAGAATAAGTTATACTGAATATTACCGATTTCTTATTGAAAGAGTATATCTCTTGTTGATTCTCATGTTTAAAAATTGGGGTTTTAGTCCTCGTTATCTTACGTCGTTCGTTTTTTCAGTAATTGGCGTATCAGTGTTGTGCTACTTATCCTAGTTTGATTTAGAACGACCAAGGCTATGGAGGATAGGTGCTCATTTATGAAAGCATACACGTATCGGTACTACTAATTGGGTACTCCTAGGTACGTACCACTTACGTGCCAAACTTTTATTTATTTTAATTCTGAATTTCAATTGTAGGTATTTTTCTAGTGCAACTTAGTGGATATGGCCTCTCTTAAAGTACAAGTTGGGTACTTTTATTTAGAAATTTAATTGTCTTAATTTTTTAAACTTAAACTAACATAGTTTTTAGACAAAAAGTTGGTTTAAACTTTATAGTTTTTTATTAAAATTTATCTATGAGTATGGTAAAGAAGTTTAAACTCATGAAAATATATCACTTGTCTTTTATCTTTATAAATATACATATATCCCAATTCTACCCATACGGTAGACTTTTAGAAATTGTTGAATGGACAAACCTGGTACATCTGTACCGAGTACTCGTATATACCTATGCTTCACAGGATCAGACTGATGAAAAGGTCTAGGGTTGTAAGGGAAGTTAGGACGACGCTCTTGGTTAACCTTATGGATAGGTTTCTTGAAATTCCTACCCTTGGGATTTTGATGATTCTTGAGAGCCTACAGCAGGTTATCTAGTTGCAACAAGTGTTATTTTTGTCATGTTGGATTCCTCAATGCGAATTGCACTAAGAACCTTGTCAAAGGTTGGCTAGCTCTAAGCTTGATAGAAAAAATAGGCCAAGAAGGAGCATTTATTAGATAAGCAACAAGATAGTCCTCGGACAGCATTTATTAGACAAACCACAAGATAGTCCTCAGACAACATTTATTAGACAAGCAAGAAGATAGTCCTCAGACAGGATTGAAATATTGGCTCTAGTCCTTGCTAACATCTCTTTAAAATGGTGCAACTTGCAGTTCATAGGTTTTGAAGCATCTACTTGAAATTTATGGAAATTGGATAAATTTAAGTGTTCAATTCGGCCATTATCAAGGTAGTAATGTGCTTCGAGTGCATTCCAGAGTTCCTTAGCAGTGGGGTTCTCTAAGAAAAGACACACACACTCTCTCTCTCTCTCTCTCTCTCTCTCTCTCTCTCTCTATATATATATATATATATATATATATATATATATATATATATTGGAAACAGGTAAATTTTTTCTGGAATCGCTCCCACTGGGAATCGAACTCCTGACCACTCGGGCCGCATGCATCTCTCTTAACCACTAGGCTAGAGGTATATATATATATATATATAAAATTACACAAGATGGAGACTCTCGGGCGGCTTGGCGACTCTAGGGTTCGGGCTTCCCACCCCCCCCCCCCCCCCCCCGCGGCCACCGACCCCCTTGCCGGCGGGGGGAGGAAGGGTGGAAAGAAGGGGGGGCCGGGCAGCCCCCCCAGGCCAGCGGTGGCGCCCCCCCAGGCCACGGGGGAGGGGCGGGACCATCTGCGGGTGGGACGACCGGATCCCCCCGACGGGCGGATGCCACCGACGCCCCCCCAGGCGGGCAGGGGGGGGGATCCTCTGTGTGGGGGGTCAGGCGGACCCCCCGGCGCGGGTGCTGGCGGCAGCCCCCCGGTTGGCGGCGGTGGGGGGGCTGGATCGGGTGTGGGGGGGTCGGGCGGTCCCCCCGGAGCCGTGGTGACTGTGGCGAGTTCCTCTATCGGGAGCGGCGAGGATTTAATTCCAAGCCCCCCGGCTTTCGAATTCGGTGCTGGCCCTAGTTCTCAGGGGACTCAGAAGGATGGAGGAGGGTGGACCACGGTGTCACGGCGTCGGGCGGCAAAGACAGGGGGGAGGGCAGGAGGTGGTCAGGGTCATGTTCGGGATCGGCATCCGGCTGACGGTCGTCAGATCAGATCAGGGGCGAGGACCTTGGCTCGTGGTCCGGTGGGGTCCGCGGGGGGATCGGTGGGCTGGCGGCCAAAGACGACTGCGGCAGATAAAGGGAAGGGTAAGGTGGGAGATCCCGCTGTGCTGAGATCTGCTCCTCCCAGGCCGGGGGTTACACCCCGGCCACATGGGACGACTACTCGGCCGGCTGGAAGATCCTGGGCAGACATCTGCAAACCTGTGGGGCCGAAAAACCCCACATCGATGGAGTATGTTCCGCCGATCAAGGCGCGGAGGGGTTTCCGGGCCTCGTTCCCCGCGGAGGAGATTGAGAAGGTGTCCGCATACTGGGAGAACACCCTTGTCCTTTATGTCCTAGGCAACAAGCCTTTCTACGGACAGATTCGGGGTACGCGGCGCGTGTCTGGCAGCCTAAGGGGAGCATGTAGTTCTTTGTCCGCGAGAACGGCTTCTACTATGTGAAGTTCGGTCTCGCGGAGGATGTCGCTAGGATCCTTCAAGGCGGCCCCTGGACGTTTGACGGCCGGCTTATCATTATTAAGGAGTGGACTCCAGAGCTTCGCTGTGAGCGGGAAGTACTGAATGCCATCCCTGTATGGATTCGCTTCCCTGAGTTCCCTGTTCGGTTTTGGAGTATTCCTTTGCTGATGCGACTGGCGAGCTTGGTGGACACCCCGATTAAGGCTGACGAAGCCACTGCTTTTCGATCGAGGTTGATGTACGCCAGGATTTTTGTGGAGATCCGTGCTGGGAGGGAGTTACCGGCGGTGCTGGAGTACGAGATTCCCTCTGGAGAGATGCTTACCCAGAAGGTAGAATATGAATGGGTCCCCCCTACCTGTTCACGGTGTTCTTGCTTCGGACACCTGGCCAGTGCATGTTCGGCGGCCGGACATCATGTGGAGCCTTCTATCCCACAGGGTGAGACTCTAGACTCTCCCTGTGATATGGATATCATAGTTGACAGCGGAGAGGAGGCCTTGGTGGGCGAGGATACGCTTTCGGTGAGTGAGGGTGGGACGTGCCTCGTTGTATCTACCCAGCTGGCTTCCACGAGTGGGGCGTTGCCTACTCCCCAGGGACAGAGTAGCATTGTTACGAGAGGCATGGCGGCGTCGGGGATCGAGGTGCGAGGGGGTGGAGGTTCTGCTGAGGGGCAGGTTTACTGCAGGAAGAGATGTGTTGTCGGACCGCTGAGTGACAGCTCCTCCAAGGAGGGGATGCATACTTCTGACAGAGAGGAGGCGGTGTGTGTTGACAATCCTTCCTGGGCTTTGGTTCTCTCTCCGGACTCCACACGGCAGTCCGCCCCGTCTGGGATGGAGGAGGATCTTGTAGCGACGGATGCGGCACCTTCCCCAGGTGCCAATCCGGGTGTTTTGTCAGGGGACCCTTCCTCTAATTAAATTAATGGCTATTATAGCCTGGAATGTGAGGGGGGCGTGTTCGCTTGGTAGGTGGAGAGAGATCTGTGGGGTGTTGCACAGAGAGAAATGTGACATCTCTATTCTGTTAGAAACGAAGATTAAGGGTGACAAGACTCTTGCTTGTAGGACCCCAGCACATTGGGCCCAACTACATAACCTGGCTCTGTGTGACATGGCCAGAATCTGGGTTAGATGGAACTCGAAGAGCTGGGATGGAGATCTGATTGTGTTGACGGAGCAGTTGATTGCTATTTCCTTCTCCAACAAGGGTGGCTTCCGATTTTTATTGGGGGTAGTCTACGGCCACAACGATAGACGGAGGAGGGAATCCCTTTGGAGTGACATTTCCCGGGTCGCAGCTGCAGCTGATTCGGCATCTCTTCCTCTCCTGTTGATCGGGGACTTCAATGCCCTTCTTCACCGTGGGGAGAAGGTGGGAGGTAGACCAGTTCCAGATCCTATTCTATATGATTTTCAGAGATGTCTCCTTCAGGCAGGGCTCCAGGGACTGTCTCGCTCGGGCTTCATCTGGACTTGGCATAACAAAGCTATTCGGAATAGGGTTGCATGCCAGCGTGATAGAGCTCTGGGTAATGGGGAATGGTTCCGTCATTTTCCTAACACTTCGGCGGAGGGTTTAGCTGCTGGGACGAGTGACCATTCCCCCATCCGGATTGGATTCACTTGTCGGACTCCTGGGAAGGCCCGTCCTTTTAGGTACAACAACAGTTGGTACCTCTCTGAGGGCTACCTGGAGGCTGTCACAGAGGGGCTTGATAGTGGTCAGCAGGGGGCGACCCAGTTCCGATTGGTTCGTCGTCTCAAGGCTACGAAGCAGGCTCTTCGGAGTTGGGTGAAGGGGTTGCCGAAGACTTCCTTAGAAGATAAGGAGGTGGAGTTGCGAGCCATCCAGGAAGACATGCAGGCTGACATGCTAAATGGGAACTTGGCGGCTAGAGAGAAGGAGCTGATTAAAGAAGTCAGCATCTTGCGGTTGCAGAAGGAGATCAGCACGGCTCAGCGGGCCAAGTGCTCCTGGCTCAAAGACGGCGACCGGTGCTTCAAGTTCTTCTATGATGTCATCCGGACCAGTCAGCATAGGAATCACATCTCCCGGCTTCTGGATGTGGATGGCAATCTTGTGGGGGAGTCGGCTGCGATTCAGGGCGAGACGGTCAGGTACTACTCTGAGTTGTATTTTCAGACTGACTACTTGTCTGTGTTCCCAGAGATCATTACAAAGAGATTGGTGACTCCGTACGGGAATAGTATTCTTCTTGCGCCCGTTACATTGGAGGAGGTAGAAGCTATTGTCAAGCTGGCGGATCCCAACAAGGCTCCAGGCCCAGATGGTTTTAGCAGTGGTTTCTACAAACGCCACTGGGATACTCTGAAACACCAGGTCTTGGAGGTGGTACAGGAGTTCTTCACCAACGGAAAGCTGCTAAAAGAGCTGAATCACACCTTCCTGACCTTGGTGCCTAAGAAGGAGGGAGCAACAGCGCTGGCGGACTTCAGACCTATTGCGTGCTGCAATTATCTTTATAAGATAATTACGCACCTTATGTGCCGGCGTATGGAGGGGATCATGCAGGGCTTGATATCCCCGAACCAGGCTGCATTTATCAAGGGAAGATCGATTGCCAAGCACAGCCTGCTGGCTCATGAGATGGTGAGAGGTTTTAACAAACCTGGAGGAGAGAAGGCTTGCGTGAAACTGGATCTGCGGAAGGCGTATGACATGGTCAACCGCGACTTCCTTTGCCACCTGATGACTGCCATGGGTTTTGGAGACCATTGGGTAGACCTGATACGGGAGTGTATCACGACCCCCACTTTCTCGGTCCTCATACAGGGCATCCCCTATGGGTATTTCCAGAGTAATCGTGGGCTTCGGCAAGGCGACCCCCTGTCCCCTTACCTGTTCACGATTGTTATGGAATATTTTACTTGCCTGATGGATTTAGCAGCACACCGAGGGAGGCTTGTCCCACTATTCCGGAGGGTAGATCCCCCTGTCACCCACCTCATTTATGCTGATGATCTCTTGGTGTTTATCCGGCCTTCGATGGAGGGTATGCAGACGCTTGCAGAGATTATGGGAGAGTTGCATTCCTTATTGGGACTTCAGCTGAACAGGGAGAAGCGCCGGGTGTACTTCAGCTCCTTATGTCCCCAGAAGGAGGAGCGGGCTTACGTGCTGGATATCGAGAGGAGTGATCTTCCGGTACGCTATTTAGGAGTGCCCCTCACGGTCAACTATGCCCGGGATCATGATTGCCATAGTTTGGTGGAGTATGTCCAGAGGAGGGTGGAAGGTTGGCAATCCTCGGGATTGTCATTTGGAGGTCGCATTGAGCTGGTTCGGTCAGTGATTACAGCTGTTGCTCATTTCTGGCTACAATCCATCCTCCTTCCTGTCGCTACTGTTAGGAAAGTGGATCGGATTTGTGCAGATTTCATTTGGAGAGGGGGTATGCATGCGATCTCTTGGGATCAGCTCTGCCGTCCCAGGAAGGAGGGAGGAGTGGGGCTTCGGCCTCTACTGGAGATTCGGGAGGCCTCCGCGCTTAAGCTGGCATAGAAATTCCTAAATGGGGGGTCTCTCTGGGCTGCCTGGATGCATAGCAGATATGTGAAGCAGGGCAACTTTTAGACGTGTACTTCTGACAACAATCATTCCGTCACGTTCAAGACTGTCCTGAGACACAGGGGGATTCTCAAGTCTGCTATCAGGAAGGTCATGAAGGATGGGGTTGGAACGGACCTCTGGCGAGATCCCTGGATAGATCGGAGCTCGTTATTGGACATCAGGGGGGCTCAGACTCACCAGGAGGACAGGCGGGGACTGACGTGTAGTCGGATCATTCGTGATGGCGAGTGGAGGCCGGAGTCCTATCGTTTTACCATGGAGCTGGGAGAGATCATTAGCACTGTTGCCATTGATCCGGACTTGCCTGCAGATCGGTGGATTTGGGAGCCGACGGGTGTGTCCCCGAGTTCTGGGGAGTTCCAATTCAGGAGTTGCTACAATCTCATCAGGTGCACTTTTCCTCAGAGTCCTGACTACGATTTTGTTTGGTGCAAGGGCCTGGCAAGGAAGATGCAGCTCTGTCTTTACAAGCTTCTATTGAGTCGCCTTCTTACTCGAGATCGGCTGTGTTCTTTCGGAGTACCGGTTCCGGATCCCAAGTGTGTGCTGTGCGGGGTGGAGCTAGAATCTATCAGCCACATCTTCTTTGAGTGTGTCCTGACTTGGCAGATTTGGAAGGAGCAAAGTAGAATTTGAGGAGGTTGTGACTCCGGGAAGAGTACTGGGGACATCATTACGGTGATCCGAGATAGTAGAGGTCGAGGGGAGGACTGGTTCCGGACTGCCAGGGTTCGTCTGGCTGCTTCGGTTTGGCATGTCTGGCGGGAACGAAACCGTCGGATCTTCGAGGGACTGGTTACACCTCTTGTGGGCTTGCTTCATAACATCGAATCTGATGTAAATGTTATGAGGTCTTGATGAGTGGGATTCCCCACTTCGATTGTATGTTGTACGATTACTGTGTTTCTTTGGAATAAAATTTACCCTTTTTCAAAATATATATATATATATATATATATATATATATATATATATATATATATATATATATATGAAATGGTAATTCTACATCTATGTCTCCCTTAAGCTCGCAACTTTTTATAACATTAATATCCCAAGACCGTGCCCGAGCCAAAGTTCTTTGCACGCTGATCCTTGACCTTTTACATTTGTTGCATCCATTCTCAATCCACCAATTGGAGTGGGTGGGGTGAGGCTCTTCTCACAGCTGCTTATGTTATTAATTTATCTCCTAGTGCTCCTTTGCAGGGTGATGTGCCTGACAAAGTATGGTATGACAAAGAGCCGTCATACAATCACCTGCGAGTGTTTGGTTGTAAGGCCTTCGTGCATGTACCGAAGGACGAGAGGTCCAAACTTGAGCCAAAGACGAGGCGATGCGTCTTTGTCGGCTACGGTCGGAATGAGTTTGGCTATAGACTCTACGACCCAGTGGGAAGAAAGCTCTACAGAAGCAGGGACGTGGTATTCATCGAGGATCAGACCATGACCAACACTCAAGATTCCGAGACGCCTTCTGAGGCTGAAGAATTGTCTGAGTTAGAGTCATTTTGCTTCGAGCAGTTTCCAGAGGACATCGCAGAGGATCCAGTTATGGGGGAGCCAGTGCATGGAGTTGCTCCCAACCTTGATCATCAGCCTACTGATGGTGGTCAGGGTGTCCCTCAGGAGGATGAGCATGCCGGAGAGGCAGTTCCTGAAGGGGAGGAGACTGTTGGTGTACAGCCAGCACCGGTGGCTCCACTGAGAAGGAGAGACAGAGATCGTCGACCATCTACGATATACTCACCGGGTGAGTATGTGCTACTGACTGACGGGAGAGAGCCCGAAAGCTTTGTAGAGGCTATGGAAGACGAACACAGGCAGGAGTAGATGCAGGCTATGCAGGAGGAGATGAGTTCTTTACACGCCAATTTCACTTATGAGCTGGTGCGGTTGCCAAAGGGAAAGAAGGCTTTGAAGAATCGATGGATGTTTAGAGTGAAGCAGACGGATGATGCTACTCGCCCTCGATACAAAGCGAGGCTGGTAGTTAAAGGCTACGGTCAGCGGAAAGACGTGAATTGTGATGAGATCTCTTCGCCAGTCATCAAGCAGTCGTCTATTCGGGTGGTGCTAGCATTGGCAGCCAGTTTCGACTTGGAGGTCGAGCAGATGGACGTGAAGACGGCATTCCCCCATGGTGATCTTGAGGAGGAGTTACACATGGAGCAGCCAGAGGGATTCTGTGAGAAGGGCAAGTCATATTTGGTCTGCCGGTTGAGGAAGAGCTTGTATGGTCTGAAGCAGGCTCCGAGGCAGTGGTACAGGAAGTTCGAGTCGTTTATGGGAGAGCATGGTTATGTAAGGACGACGTCGGACCATTGCGTATTTGTGAGGTACTTTGTCGAGGATGATTTCATCATTTTATTGCTTTATGTTGATGACATGCTATTAATGGGTCGAAATGCCACTAGGATAGCGGAGTTGAAGCGCCAACTGGGCGTGGCCTTCTCTATGAAGGATTTGGGTACAACAAAGACTATTCTTGGGATGGAGATCAGCCGAGAGAGAGTACAAGCTGCTACACTTGTCCCAAAAGAAGAACATTCATCGGGTACTTCAACGTTTTGGGATGGACGGGTCGAAGAAAGTAAGTTGTCCCCTTGCGGCTCACTTTAAGTTCACTGAGGAGCAGTGTCCATCTACCGAGGACGAAAAAGAAGATATGGAGCGGGTTCCATATGCCTCAGTTGTGGGAAGTCTTATGTATGCTATGGTGTGTACGAGGCCAGACATCGCTCATGCAGTTGGCACAGTTAGCAGATACCTTTCAAATCCTGGAAGGGTACATTAGAGTACGGTCAAGTGGATTCTACGATACCTTCAGGGCACTGCTGATTGGAGACTTTCTTTTGGTGGTGACGAGCCGAAGTTGGTTGGGTATACCGACGCTGATATGGCTGGAGATGTTGACACGAGGCGATCGACTTCGGACTATATGATGATGTTTGCTGGAGGAGCGGTATCGTGGCAGTCACGGTTGCAGAAGTGTGTTGCCTTGTCGACGACAGAGGCAGAGTACATTGCGGCGACGGAGGCTTGCAAGGAGTTGCTATGGATGAAAAAGCTGTTGCAGGAAATGAGGCTGAAGCAAGAGCAGTATACTTTGTTTTGCGACAGTCAGAGTGTTATTCACCTTGTGAAGAATCAGACCTTTTATAGCCGGTCCAAGCACATTGAGACTCGGTATCATTAGATACGGGATGTGGGCGAGAAGAAGGACGCGGAGCTTGAGAAGGTTCATACAGATGATAACGGAGCAGATATGTTCACCAAGATTCTATCAAGGGAAAAGTTTGAGTTCTGCAGGCAGATCGTCGGGATGACGACCTCCTCCACATAGTTGTGAAGGGGGAGAAATGTTGGAGTGGGTGGGGTTCCCAACCTATGTGGAGAATAACCCGGAGAGCGACGAACGCCATCCGTGTGTCGAAGAAGTTCGGGGAGTACATGGATCTTATTTTGGAATATATATGGTAAGAAAATATATGATTGGATTTCCATATTTACTTTGATCATATATTTATGATTGGACCCTTCATATAGTAGCTTTCCATATAATTGGGCTTCCAATTATGGCAAGCCAATTATGATTGGAAATATATGATTGATGCATATTGGAAGTTTTCATATATATTGGCCTTCCATGTATGGATTACCAAGGGCTTATAAAAGGGTGATGCATGCTAGTTGTAAAATTATCTCAAAAACAAGAGTGATTTACAATCTTTGAGAAAGAGAGGATTAAGGACTATTGTGAAGGAGAGATTGTTTCGAATAATTTTTCGGCATCTCTTGTTCTTCGGAGTCCGCAATCAAAAAATTTCTTCTTTCAAGTGAGTTGTGGTGATCCGTATTGGATCGGGAGGAGCTTGTAGAGGGTGTATTCTCATTATTCCATTAGTGGAGGTTCTTCAGGGTTGGACTCCGATCATCCCGTGGTTTTTCCCGCAAGGGTTTTCCACGTCAAAAATCTTTGTGTCTGCGATTGTGTTTGGCGTTTTTGGTTTGTGTGCTTTTGCTCGGTTCTCTCGCTGGACTTTCTGGTTTGGGGAAACGGTTTCCGCGCTTCGTTCCCAACAAGCCAAAGTTTTTTGCACGCTGATCCTTGACCTTTTACATTTGTTGCATCCATTCTCAATCCACCAATTGGATCAATCTTCTTCGTAAGCTCCACTCCGATTGACCTGCGATTGACCGTCAGCACCACGATCCTATAGCCAGATAGACCTCTTATTCAGGTCCCACTCTCAATCAACCGCTACATGAATATTCCAGTTCCTATCCTCTTTTTAATTAAGAGCATGGTTCTCCTAGGGGATTCGAATCTCCGAATCGGTTTTTCGGGGTCCCGGTCTCCAAGACTTGACCACTTGCTTGAGTCACTTGAGTCAATATTTATCGACTAATATATATATATATATATAATCACTCTCATGATGATGGTGGCTAGTAATTCAGTGCGATTTGGGCGATCCAGAGACATCTAGGGTTCAGGAAGGAGCCATAGCAGGAGGTAGTGGCAATCAGAATAAGGAGGAAAAGACGTACCTAAAGGGTGGACCACGTTGGAGCGTCGACGTAGAAGAAAGAAAGCGGTGCGACGTAGATCTGGGTATTTGAATGGGGCTGATCTATAGGAATTAAGTATGTTTGTTTGTTCCCCGACAGGAACTGATGGGGGGGTTCGAGGGTAGACATATAGTGAGGCGAATACATCCAAACTACAGAGTCCGAAGCCTCCTCGGAATACTCCAAATGGGGGCAGGATTTGATGGGTCAGGGTAGTACTCGACTGGCCTTGAATGGACAACCGAATAGGAATGTAGCAACCGCTCAAGGAGGGAAGGGCCAACCTAAAGCACGTACAGACAACCTTGCCCCTCCTTAAGTCCTACCTATAAGAATTCCTCCAGTTGTGATCTCCAATTCACATCCGGTCTCCTGGGCATCATTGTGAAAACTAGCAACATTGTGCAAATTGTGCAAACCAGCAATAGTATAAGATGACATGGAGCTCCAATATATTGAGCCGATCGTAGTGGACGAAGTGCACATGGAAGAGATTATGTTAGAGGACATTGCCGAGTCGGTAGAGTATGGAAGAATATTATACGTGATTGGGTCTAAGCCGTATTACGGCCGATTGCGTGCATATGTGAATCGCTTGTGAAGACCTAAGGGAAAGATGGAGGTTTCTCGAGAGAGAATGGCTTCTACTTCATCAAATTCTCTCTTGCAAAAGACCTGGACCGGATCCTAGAGAGAGGACCATAGACGTTTGACGATCGCTTGGTGGTAATGAGGAAATGGGATCCGTCAACCAATTTTGAGCGTAATCAGCTATTATCGATGCCAATTTCGATCTAGTTTTCGTGGTCGTGTCCGCAACTAAGGAGCATTCCATCTATTATGAAAATGACGCCACCTCTAAATTTCTAATGATACACCCATTTTTTATCGTATTCTTTAATTCATTTACGCCCATCCATCTTGGCATTCTCATTTCAACTATACTAATTTTATGGGCATGTTTATTAATTGTCCAACACTTTGAACCAAAAAGCATGGTTGGTCTTATAGGAGTTTATAGAATTTTTCTTTCAACTTCATAGGTATCTTACCATCATCAAGTGCTCCAGAAGCAATCCTCTATTTCATCAACACAATATGATGAGTCACTTGTTATAGCCGATATGGAACTAAAATTTTGCTACGTGAAAAGCTTTGAAGCTTTCCCTTCGAGACTGATGTTTGTGGTGTCCTAATGCCGAAGAAAATTTAAAAATTAAAAACGAATGAAAAATTTAGAAAATATGCTTTAAATTCATAAATAAAATAATTGATAAAAATTTCCTAGAACAATCATATTCTCCACAATTTGACCAGTCAAGCCAATTGTAGGGAAAAAAAGCATGAGCAGATAGTCTCACATAAACCCTAATTGGATGCAATTTGACCAATTTAGATGATATTATACATCAAGATATTCATTTTAATTTTTACAAATCCTCTAATTTCTTGCTCTCAAAACTTCTTTCATTAGAATATATATGTAATACAGACACCAAGAAACGGGTTAGGGTCTTTTTGAATACCCTTTTTTCCCCTTTTTTGAGTTTAAACTCAAAAACACCCGTAAATAGTTTTTGGCTCTCCCAACACGTTTTCTTCTTCCCAAATTTTTTTTTCCAAAATCCGTGTTTAAACACTAATTTCAGAGATGAGAAAAGAATCTATTTTCCCAAAAAAATTCTCTCCCTCCCTCTCTTTTTCCACCTTCCCAAAATTTGGAGTCTGCTTCTTCCTACCCCATTGTCTCTTGCGTTCCACCACCATCATAGCCGTCACCTCCCGCCCCTACCTTCTCCTCCCTGTCGTCCACTTCAACTCCCGAAACCCATAGCCATCATCCTAACGAAATCCTCAAAAGAAACGGATCCATCCCCGTCCGAACCCACAACCTGAATCATCCCCCTTCACTCCTCCGACGTGCACCCTTCCTCCCCGAACATCGTCGCAAACACATTGAGAAGCTCCTCTGCCGAGATCCTCATGTCCCCCTTCACGTCAAACATCCTAAACGTCTCCTTCAGCTCCTCCGGATCCGACACAAAACTCGACCCGTCGGCATCGAGGGACTCGACCTCGTCGTAGCTGACGCACCCGCTCCCTACCCAATCCGCCTCCGATAGCATGTCAATCACCTCCTTGTCGGTGAGTGGGTCAGGTCCGAGCCGGCGGAGAGGAGTTCCAGCTCCCTTGTGGTGATGTTGGGAGGGAGCACCGAGGTAAGGGTCGGCTGGCCAACGAGGGATTCTGGTTCGGATCCAGAGGAAGAGGTGCAGTGACGAATCTGGACCCGGTTTTGCTCCTCTTGAAGAAGTATGGCTTCTTGAAGCTGGTTATGATCTTCATTGTTGTTGGCAATGGTGGGACGAGGAAAGTGTTTGGTCTATAAACTTCTTTGGAAGAATTGGGCTGAAGAGGGCAAACGGTGTCGTGTCCAATTCGTATCATGTTTGTTGTTGTTTCGGTCCATGTAACATAGGATTAACAATCTAAAGTTGTTTTCTAAAAATATTTTTACCAAACGAAATCTTCAAACTTTTATTTCTTAAAATCATTCTTTAGATGAAAGTAACCAAACCGAATCTCTACTTTTATTTCTGAAAACAAGTTTATAATATCTTCTTTGAAAAAATATTTCAAAAGAAAATTTCAGAAAACCAATCCAAATGGAGCCTTAGACTCTTAAAAAGGAACCAAAAGTTGATATATCCTGGAAACCGCTGCCGTGTCTGTGTCGCTGTCGTTTTGTAATAGTGTTGTGCATCTTAGTCCCGGAGACGATTAGATTGAGTAAGGAAAAGGAGCTAAAAGAAATTCATAGTGTGACGAAGGGGCTAAACATAATTTTCCTAAAATCAATTTCGCATAGATTTCACATGGTAGCCCATAACTTACAATATAAATCTTGACAAAAATTGATCTTTATAATCAGATATCCATAATAATGTTAAATCGACCTAAAATTCTAAAGAACATAATGAAGATCACACCAAAGAGTAATTAATGGAGCAAGCAAAAACGAAGGAGAGATGGAATCACCATTAATGGCGGCAGATTTTTTCTGGCTTCTCGTGAGCACCATCAGAGAACGGAGAGTTTGTAAACCCTAGCGAATATTCTTTCTCCTCTCCAAGTCAAGGGAGTACTCAACACACGAGAAAACAAGATAGATGGAAAAAAAGAGTTGGCGATCGAGAGAACATATATAGGCTTCGGTGGGGACCAATGAATCCCTTTCTTTATTTGCTACATGTTATTCATGTTTTGGAGTTTTGCAATGTTTTTTTTTTTTTTCGTGGCCGTAGTCCGTTGGGAACGGTTGAGCATCCAGACGCAGTGGCGCGGATTCGAGTCCCCTTACCATTAAGAAGTGGACACCCTCAAAAAAAAATAGATTGACAAATAAGTAATTTATATAAGTACTTACACCAGTACATTAATCAATACACATTATCTATTGATAAATGTAAAATATGCATTGATAAATATGTTGATAAAATATCGATATACTATACACATTTTGTTGTGATTTGGATAACCCAAATATGGATGCCCTTATCCATACCCACAACCACCTCTATCCCATTACTCTGTATATGTTATCAATGAAAAAAGCTACGTACAGATTTTCTGGCTACCAATATTTCTCTTTTATTTTATTTTCATAACACGTTATCAGCACCATTTTTTTAACCAGAATTAATATTTACTCATCTTTTATCCTCCATCCAAGCAAGGTCAGAATTTCTTATTCATTCTTCTACATATATTATTAGATAAATAAATGTAGAGATGTAATCAAATATCTACATAATATGGCATTGCTGTTTCTGGATTGTATATATACTTGTTTTTCTTCCGGATTGGTATTATTGTTTCCGGATTGGTACTAACAGCATCATTTTCTTCTGGATTGATAACATCAAATATCTACATAATATATTATAATCGACCTGGTGTACATAAATAATGAGCACAAATTTTTTTTCTTCCAGATTGGTATTGTTGTTTCCGGATTGGTACTAACAGCATCATTTTCTTCCGGATTGGTAACATCAAATATCTACATAATATATTGTAATCGACCTGGTGTACATAAATAATGAGCACGAATTATTTTTTCTTCCGGATGATCCAACATAGCATAATTTATTATGTTTGACTTAACATTGATTTAATCTTTTATCATTATCTTTTGCGCTATGTAAGTAGTCTTTGATAAAATTGTAATCGTTTTAAGTTAGTGGATTTTATTCTTTGAATTAAAATCTTTTAAATGACCATATACAAACTCAATTATCTTTTTCCCAATGCAGGTCCGTCGTGACACTGATGTTATGCCAATCTTTTTCCAGTGTTGATATGTTCCTAGAGTGTCATTGACGGAGAAAATTTATTGCTTTATGTTAGCTTGCGTTCTTTATAAGCTAAGCAAACACATTGATTTTTGAAGTATTCGCACATCTCAAACTTTGGCACATCTCGGACATTATTGAAAATATGATTTTCACAGCTCATGCCTGAACAAGTATTCGCACATCTCAAACTTTGGAACTTTAAACAGGTATGCTTTTTATATGCAACTCTATTAAAAAAAATCCTCTCTAAATAAAGCCTGCAAAGATAGGAATTGAAAATTTACATTTCAACGTATGGATTGGATTCATATTTTAGTGAGTATTTACAATTTGTTGTTGTAGAAACAAGAGCTCTCTTCAAATAGATTATTTGTAGAATACAAAACTAATAGAACCTGTTAGATTTTGAATCAGTAAGTTTTGGTTGTTAGATTATTGAACCAAAATACTGGGGATGCGTTTTGGATCGAATTCTTTCGAGACAGGCCGGTGGTAGCCTCTCAAACAAATAATGCCTTCTATGATCACATGCTAAGATTTGTTATCATATATTATTGTGGTAGTTAGATAAAATCTTCATTCTCAAATGATTTATAATAACATTGATCATTTTTTTCCCAGAATATAGTATATAACATGATTAAACACGATTGCTTGCACATATTTTGGAGCACCCATATAGGTGCATGCATGATAGGTATTGCGCTGCATGCTTGGGGGAACCAAGTCGCCCACAAATTAATTTTTGTATATCGCAACGGTGTAGAAGCTAAAAATCAAGGGGCGCCACTCATTAAAGTGTGTCATCATCAAGTGGCGCCACTCATTAAAGTGTGTCATCATCAAGTGGCGCCAGATCATTAGGTTGCGTCAGCCTCAGGTTGCACCAAAGCCAAGGTGCGTGGCGCCACGTGGCAAGCCTCATCGAGAAGCTGTAACGGCTGTCATCATTACTGATAGCTCTGACAGCACGAAAATCGAAGAAAATTCATTCGAATCCCGTGCAATGTGGCGCTCGAGAAGATTTTGTCAGCATGTAATTAATGCTGACAGCTGGCCCGCGCAAGTTGTCAAGTGGCGCGCGAATTAATCAATACAATACAGAAGACCCAGTCAGAGGCGCCAGTTGTTGAGTTGCGCCCGCACACAACCTAGCTAGTTGGCGCCACTTGATCAAATTTTATGTCCAGAAGTAGGATGACGTAGCGCGCATGCCACTAATCTCGAAAAACGTGTCCAATACATTGCCCACGACCACGTGCATCTCACTCAAACGATACCACGCGTCCCCAGTAGTTGAAGTAACCGCTCGTGCAACTGGACAAGAGACGCGCAACCTGAAGTGCGCGCCACTCAGAATAACTACTTAACAGTTATTTTAAGAACTCTATAAATAGAGTTTCAAATCAGTCTCAAAGCATCACTAAGGATCATAATCTCCTGCAAAGTGTTGTTGCATTCTCCAGAGGCTTATGTCTTCGATGTCACATCATCCAAAGGATAAAGTGATCGTCTTCTGATCAGATTTCTACAGTTGTACTTCCCTACAAATCAATTGTACTCTTGTACTCTTTTCTAAGTTTGTAATAAAACTTTTGTTTTTGCAAACAAAATGGCGACTCTGCTGGAGATGACTTTCTCTTCCGACGAGAAAGTGATAACTCAATGTGATACCGCGTCGATCAGCAAGACGCAGAAGACTTTGGTCGTTCAAATCGACCAAACCACCTACGAAGCAATAATCAGTGCTGGGGGTACTAGGCACACCTCAGTTGCTGCCAAGAGCAAGACGCGCACTGTATGGACTCGTAAGCCCTCTGCAGTACCAACCACTACTTCTGCGCAACCTGTGCCTACTGCCTCTTTGGCTCTGAACAAAGGAAAATGCCTTTTGGCTACTCCCTTCTCTTCACCAGTTCTGAATTCTGAGAAGAACCTATCTAGTGGGAGTGCTAGACAGAACAAAGGAAAGCACCCTTTGGCCTTTCCTCAACTTGCGCAACCTGCGTCTGTGGCCTCACAGCCACAAAACAAAGAAAAACGCTCTTTAGCTACTCCCTCTCTTTCCTCAAATATGAACTTGGCAAAGAATATATCTATTCCTGCCTTGTCATAGAACAAAGGAAAGCGTCCTTTGGCTTTTTCTTATTCTTCCTCGGTTCTTGGCTCGGCAGAAAACAACTCTGGTTACACCCTTGCGCCAATCAATACAAAAGCTCTTTTGGGCAGAAACCTTACTCCTCTTGACAGAGACAATCAAATCTCTGCTAAAAAAGTGAGTTTTGTCCAAACTGAACTTCCTGCCATCCAGTTGCGCCAGGCCAAGTGCACATAAACAGGTTGTACAGCACAAAAAGGGATTCTGCCTACTCCCAAGAATGCAACTCAGGATCTTCCAAACCTGCGCATCTCAAGATCCAAGCAAGGCAAACTATTAGTATCTCAGACAGATACACAAGTGCCACACCTTTCTGACCTGCGCACATATCTCAACAGGCGCCAGCCATTATCAACTTCAGCAAATGCAAGCAGCCTGCGCCAGTGGCTAACTTACGCCAGAGACAGACTTCTAAAGTCAAGAACCCTCTTACATATGCTAATCAACTTAGCACTCCCTTGTACACTCAGGGAACAGGACATCTCAAGAATCAGAATCATGTTCCTAACATCGTTAAAGAATATGTTCCTCCGAATTCTTCTCACCCTGTTGTGGTAATCAATCTTCGTGAACTTCTTAAACAAAAGCAAAAGATCACAAATCTGTCTCATCCACCTGTAATACAGCCACAAGAACACCACTATAATCATCACCATGAAGTGGTTATCAAATGTTATTGTCAGTCAGCTAAACGGTCTGTCTTCGACCGTCTTAACTACGCTCAGGTTCCTCAACCAATGATAGTAGATGAAGATGAATTGTTGTATGTTTCTGTCATGACGTCTCGAAGTACTGGTGGAAAGTGTCCAAGATGTAATGCATCCCGTAATCCCAGTCAACAGTACTTAGATCGGATTCGTGATTACGACAAAGGAGTATACCGAAACACCAGATCAAGAAACCAAAAAACAATCGGTCAAAGGAATCTTCCTTCTGACCAAGATACAATCGGTCAAAGGAATCTTCCTGATTCCAGCTCGTCTTTTCTACTAGCTCATCTTCGATAGTGAAACCAAGAACTTTGATGCCGATAGTGAAAGTTCTGAACGGACCATCTTTTCTACTAGCTCGTCTTCGATAGCTAGAGAAGTGGCTACTTACATCGTTATAGAAGATCAAGATGCTTCCAGTTCTAACAGTCAAGAGCAGAGAATTGCTGCTTTAGAGGCCAGTTTAAAGAGCATGGTTGAGATGATGACAGGCATGCATGCTGTGATTGTGGCATAATATACGGTTCCACCAGTTGTGAATCTGATTCCGACCCAAGAACCTGTAACGACATCTGCTCCAGTCAATATTGGTCTGGGGGTACAGTCTTCTCATAATGCTTCCATACTAGTGCTGGCTATTCCAAGTCAATCTGGTGCTAGGGGTGGTACTTATCATGCAGTACCTCCTCCTAACACATCAAATCAGTCCACTGCTCCACAATCATCGGGAGATACTAAAGAGGTCGTAAAACTTTTACGTACTCAATTTGAAGCCTTCAAGCAGAAAGACGGCTTACAGAAGCTTGGGATCAAGCAGCCTTATCCTATAGAGTGGAAGAAAGTTCAATTTCCTCCCAAATACAAACCCCTTGCTAGCTGTTTGATGGCAGCACATCCCCAAGTCAGTACCTCAATAACTTTGAGGTAATGACTGATTAATTATAGCTAAACGATGCTCTACTCACTAGGGTGTTCGTCGGATGCTTAGTAGGTGCAGCTTACGACTAGTACCGCAGTTTGCCAGATGGTTGTATAACCTCTTTCTCCGGATTCAAACAAATGTTCCTGGAACGATTTTATGAGAGAACAAACGACATAACTATGTCTGCCCTCATCAAAATTAAGTAGCGACATAACGAAACGATCGAACGGTTCATTGAACGATTCTGCCGTGAGGCACTCAAAATGCTTTCGGAACTCCAGATGCTTTGACTATAGACACTTGCAAATCAAACTTGTTGCCTATAATCAGCATGTGGACTGGATCGACGCAGTTCCAAGATTGGCCTTCATTCATAGTGAATGCTAAAGCAGCAGAAGAAAGTGCTGATAAGTTCAAGAATTAGGTATTCAGATGCCTAATCATGACAGAGATGAACATGCAACATCAAATAGTGGTGGCCGTTAGAACAACCGCAAGGACAATAAGACTTTGGCTATCAATGTCAAAGGCAAAGAAATTCTAGCTGTAAATATAGGTCAATCAACACCTACTCCAACTGCACCACCACAGAGAGCACCACGTCCGAAAGCAGAATACTCCTTCGATGAAGATAATGTCATAAGCATCTTTGATTGCCTGATCAAGAGCAATAAACTTCAGCTGCCGAATGCAAAATGGCTAGAGGAAGTAGGTAAAACTGACCACCCTAAATATTGTGTTTACCACAGGTTTATCGGACATCCGACTCGAACATGCTACGTGCTCAAAGGCAAGATCCAGAAGATGGTCAATTCTGGTGCAATCACTCTCCAACAAGACAAAAAGACTGTAACGACTAACGTCGTCTCTCTATAGTTTGGCAATTTTCCTGCTCAACTTATGTAGGACGGCGTCGTCCCCATCCCGAAAACTACTTTGGAGATTGTTAATCTCCCACCTGCACGAACTAATGATCTTGTTCCTCTGTCCACTGATAAGAAAGAAATCATGTGGATCCATCCGGATTTAGTGGCTGATTTTGAAGCACCTTCTTCATCTACAAAGTCTAAGAAGACGACCAAATACAAGTTATGTCATATGACTTCATTGGATGAACATTGTCTTCCACCTTTAACTGATACCTTCATCTCGGTGGCAGATTCTTCTTCTTCCTCTGAAACAACACTGCCAAAGTCAGAGGACAAATATTAACCAGCTTTCCATTTGTATCGTCCACAATCCCGTGAACTAATGACAAAGATGGAATATGATCTACAGAAGGCCCTCGGCTTGAATCATGGAAAAGGATCTCCAATACCTCTTTCTCTATGCCTTCCACACAATCAATCTCGTGTTGGCTTGGGTTTTTGGACGAACTCTTCATCCTGTCAAAAGAAACATTCTAAAAACAAGTGCCACACGAAGAATTGCAACATGGTGTCCTTCGAACCTGTATCTGAAAAAAAAGCTTTAACTGGTACCAGGTCTGGGAGACTTTACTTACGAAACTACTCAGAAGGTCAAGAGAACCCTGCTCCAGCTCCGAAGGCTATCCCAGCACCTTCTTCCCCTGCTGTGAATGTTCCATCTACTTCATCACCTTCAGTGGAACCGACTCCCCCCAAACCAACGACGGCAGACAAGGAAAAATAGCCAGTCCGTTTCGATAAAGTATTGAAAAAGACCCTACCTCTGGGACTCGAGAAGCCGTATAACTTTGATATACTGGCTCAGCTGGCTAATACCCCGACAAGGTTATCGATCTTTGAGCTCCTACGTCTCTTAAAGGAAACTCGAGAAATATTGAGTGAAGTTTTGCTGCAAGCCGATACTTGTCTGACACTCCTCAGGAAGCCATAGGAGGAGCCTGTAACCTGCTTTTATTGTCATAGTGTGATGGAGCTGATACCCAACATCACCTTTACACAAGATGATATGCTGCTGGAAGATAATTGTCATGACCAACCCCTCTATTTCATGGGATATGTCGATACCATGAAAGTTGAACATATTTTGATCGATCCTGGGTCTGCACTCAGCATCATGTCGAAGACTCTACTGGATGCATTGAAGATTCATTTGCATAATCTTTCCACAACTATCACAACGATCATGGGATTTAATGTTGGAAGAAGTGAACCTTTGGGGAAAATTTGCCTAAAAGTTCAAATCGGCAATCTTCGTACAAAAGTTACCTTCTACGTGATCGATAATCATGGCTTCTATAATCCTTTGTTGGGAAGACCATTCCTGCATGAGCATAACATTCTACCATCCACTCTCCACCAATGCTTCAAATATATGGACGTCAATGGAGAAGTCCAGAAGAAAGTAGCTGATCTAAATCCTTTCAGAGGCATCGAAGCATATTATACTGATTCTCGGATGTACAAGGAAGAGTTCATGAAGGTTGTACTGGCGATGGATAGCGAAGAAGATCAGAGAGACACCTCAGATGATGTTCTCATAATCCCAGTCAAAGGACGTACTAGTCGTCCACCTTCTTCTCAGATATTGACTATCCATCTTTCCTCTCATAACAAGCAGCCTCCTGCTGGAAAGATTGAACAAAGGGAGCTCACCTCTTCCGAGCCACTTGTTATTGACCTTCGTCGTAACAAGCCTCATCCTTCTTATTCTCCTTCTCTGGTTATCAATCTGACTAAGCCTTCTGCTAAGGCCACGAATCATGTTGTAAATGATGATATACAAATCAATAAAATAGTATCACTTTTGCAGTATACTGATGTCTTTTATTATGCTCGATGTTATTTGAAAATACTAGATAACTTTGAACCACTTACAATATGAGCAGTTCAACCTCTCCAAAATAAAGTACTACTTGAACCAGTATTAGATTCCTTCTTTTTAGTTCCTTCCAGGAAAAATGATAAATTTTCAATACTTTTTAGTAAAGGAACAGAACAGGAAACTACTCTCAATAGCTAAGACAAAAATAAAGATAATGGGAGACTCCAACTTCGTCGTTATATCCAACAATCAAAAGATATTACTCAAAAGATGGGTTATAATTTTAAAGCCGGTCTCAATGACGGTAAAGGAAGGTGAACTCTCATTCGTATCTCCGCTCCAAAAGGAAAATCACTGCAATACTACAGCAAAATAAAGCATGGATTAGGCTATACCTCGCCAATTCCAACCCAAAAGCTTTCGAATCTGACAAAGAAGAGCGATCTAACTCTTCTGATTCTGTTTCATGGGATTCTGACACCAGCGTCGAACACGTCCATCGTGTGACACTATCTTCTAATATGATGTCTGCTGAATTCTCAGAGGATGATGATGATGTAGTAAATGAAGCTCCTGAAGTAGATCCTTGAGCACAAAGAATGGACACTCAGTGGGAACTTTGTTTCGAACAACGAGAACCACCCACTGAAGATCAATTAATTCAGGTTGATGTTGGAGAAGAGGGCTCGCCAAGACCTATCTTCATCAGTAAACGCCTCCCAGAAGCAGACAAGCAAGAATTAATTCAGCTTATTTGGGAATACATTAACGTCTTCGCCTGGAGTTATGAGGATATGCTAGGACTGGATCCTCAGATTGCTACCCACAGGCTCAGCATCTTGCCCAATGCAAGGCCGGTCAAATAACAACAACGTCGATTCCGACCTAACATGATGGATGCCATAGAAACTGAAGTCAAGAAACTTATCTCTTGTGGTTTTGTCAGAGAAGAACAACATCCTGACTTGGTGGCTAATGTCGTCCCGGTTATGAAGAAAACGGGGAAGGTCCGAGTCTGCATTGACTTTAAAGATCTTAACGATACTTGTCCCAAGGATGAGTTTTCTCTTCCGATCACTAATGTCATGATCGATAATACTTACGAATTCGAAGGAATTTCTTTTATGGATGGATTCTTAGAATACAATCAAATCAAGATGCATCCAGAAGATAAGAAACATACATCTTTTCGCACTCCTCTTGGAGTCTATTGTTACATTGTCATGTCGTTCGGTCTTAAGAACGCTGGTGCTACCTATCAGCGGGCTATGAGTACCATCTTCCGTGATCATTTGTGGAAGACTGTTGAATGCTATGTCGACGATATTGCTGTCAAAAGTCATCTAAAGAAGACCACATCCAAGACTTGAGAACTACCTTCGATTTAATGCGCCAGCATCAACTCAAGATGAATCCCACCAAGTCATTTCTGGGAGTTTCTAGTGGCAAATTTTTCGGATTCGTCATTACCTCTAAAGGTATACACGTTGATCCCGAGAAGGTCAAAGCCATTCAAGAGATGCGTCCTCCCCGTAACCTAAAAGAGCTACGAGGATTCCAGTATCGGCTTGCTTACATCAGGAGATTCATTTCGAATCTGTATGGACGTTGCAGACCATTCACTCAATTGATGAAAAAAAATGTGTCTTTTATTTGGACTGAAGAATGCCTGCAATAATTTGAAGACATAAAGCGGTATTTGATGAACCCACCAGTCTTAGTACCTCCAATCTCAGGAATACCCTTCTTGATGTATGTTCAAGCGATAGATCATTCGTTAGGTGCATTACTAGCTCAAAAGAACAAAGAAGGTCATAAGCAAGCTATCTATTATCTCAGCCGTATAATGATCGGGGCTGAACATCGATATAGCCTATTAGAAAAAGAATGTCTAGCTTTGATGTTTGCTGTTCAAAAGACGAGACATTGCATCACTGGCCAAACTATTCACGTTATTTCCAGAGTTAACCCTCTTCGGGTCTTAATGAAGAAGCCCAGTACACTCAATTCCAGGCTTGCTATATGGGCTGTATTATTAGCAGAATATGATATAATTTATGTTCCTCAAAATTCTGTTAAGGGTCAAGCCCTTGCTGACTTCCTAGCGGCTCATCCAATTCCCGAAACGTCTAAACTCTATGACGAGATTCCTGACAAAACTTTGGAATCTAACATGATTTCAGAAGAAATTCTTGCCTGGCATCTATTATTCGATGGAGCATCCAGAATCGGACCGAAAGGAGCCATTGTCGTAGGAGTTGGAATTATCCTCATATCACCGGAAGGATTAGCTATTCAAAGAGCTTATTCCTTAGATGAGTCATGCTCCAACAATGTTGCCGAATATAATGCCCTACTCATTGGTCTCCAATTAGCTAAACAATTGGATATTGAATATCTTGAAGTGTATGGAGACTCTAAACTGATTGTCAATTGGGTCAGAGGAACATATGAGGTTCGATATCAAGATCTTGTCTCATATCATGAGGCAGCAGTCAAAATGGCTTCATCGTTCAAAGGATTTTTTATTGAGCATGTACGTCGAGCATGCAATACTGAAGTTGATGCATTAGCAAATCTTGCAGCAGTATTGGCAATTCCAGTCATAAGACAGCAGATGATTGTTATTACTAATAGAGAGTTATTTTGCATTGAGAATAATTCAAACATTGAGTCAACAATTTAACTAAAATCAACGTCATTAGCGAAGACTGGAGAGTTCCTTTTATTGACTTCGTGGTACATGACATCTTACCCGAAGATCCTAAAGAAGCTACAACCATTTGTCGGCGATCATTCCGATTCTATTATAATCATACCACCAAGACCCTTTATCGACAAACATTTGACGGTTTACTACTACGGTGTCTTACGGGAGATGATGCAAAATAAATACTACGGGAGTCTCACGATGGTGTTTGTGGTGCACATCAGCCAGGTCCTAAACTGCAGGATCGTATTCGACGTATGGGTTACTACTGGCCCACTATGGTATCAGATGCTATTGAGTATGCAAGAAAATGTCGAGAGTGTCAAATCTATGCAGACTTTATGCACCAACCATCGAAATTTCTTCATCCGACTGTCGCATCATGGCCCTTTAAAGCTTGGGGCATAGATGTCATTGGTCATATCAATCCACCATCGTCTAGAGGACATCGGTTTATACTGGCTATAACCGATTACTTTTCGAAATGGGTCGAAGCTATACCTTTATCCTAAGTTAAGACCAACAATGTCATTAACTTCGTCAAACATCATGTGATATACAGATTTGGCGTTCCTCGACGAATCATTCATGATAATGGACCATAATTCATCAGTCAGAAGTTTACTCAATTCTGTGATGACAACAGAATCGACAATATCGCTTCCACTGCCTATAATGCTGCAGCTAATGGTTTGGCTTAAGCATTCAACAAGACTATCATTAGACTCCTCAAAAAGTTTGTTTCTACTAACAAACACAATTGGAGTGAAAAGCTTGGAGAATGTTTATGGTCCCTATGGAAGCGCTTTTGTAATAAAGGGAGCATATCTTATAATAGCACAGAAGCTCCTCAAACACAGCTACCATTTGAGGGTTCTCTGTAGACAGAATATCCAGTTCCTTATTAGTGGGCACATATTCTTCATATGGGTTGTTACCCATTTGAATTGTTACCCATTGGAAGATGTGAGAGATATTTCATCTCATGAAGTGCAAAACCAATTTTCTCGTGAGGGGTCATGAAGGTACCAGTTCTGTCGTTGTATCTTTCAATCAGAGCCAAGAACATATGAGCATTTGGGCGAAAGCCGTGAACAGTGGTCCAGATGGCCTCATAAAGTTCTAGTTCGAGGAGTTTGTCCTTGAACTAATCCAGAATCCAAATCACTAAGCTGCTCCAATGTTTTATGTTAAGGTTTACTAGGCCTGTCAAACGTATGGCCTGATCTGGGTATCTTCCTTCAGCTTTAGCAAATATGTTCGCAAAGATGGGTACCCTGACAGAAAGAAGCATCGATGAATCTTCCGGAGGTATACAGCTTGGCTTCAAACCCCTCAGATGGGAGTTGTACCTGTCTGAAGTACTATAAAATAGGTCCTTGCTCTGCGGACCTAACTTGTAACATATTTTCCCGACTCTGGCTTGCTGAATCGGAGTCATGTCCTATACCATCCGTCGAGAGTGACTAGAGAATTCATATCGGGACAAGGACATGTGTCTTGGCATCTCAGTGAGATACATAATTCTGTCCCTACATCGATAAATCCTTTCTTCTTTCTTGGTCTTTGGCTGAGATGTCTTCTTGACTGCATCTCCAAACAAGAAGGCCGGTTTCTTATGAACCACATTGTCTACACTCTCCAAACCGTTCATCAGACATAACAAAGTGTTACTTTCTTGAGCAGTGAGTATGGCCTTTCTGGATTCAGGTGCATCATATTGTGGATATGAGATATGAGATAAGTCTTCTTTATATTCTGGTACATTAAAAGCTGAAGCAAATTTCTCAGCATCAGGGTCTTCTCTAAGATCAACTATAAAAAGAAGAAGAAAAAACACAAGTTAGTCTCAAAAAGAGCCTGATTCTATGAAGCAGAATACACAAAATCACAGGTTGTGCGACACCTGTGTTGCGCGACACCTGTGTTGCGCGACAATCTGTGTTGCATGACATCTGTGTTGTACGAAATCTGTGTTGCGCGACACCTATGTTGCGCGACACCTGTATTGCACAACATCTGTGTTGCGCGTGGCCTCAAGTTGTGCCAATTTGACATGTGCAATCACACAAAATTAGAAGGCACAAGTTTAAAACTCGCGCAACACAGTTCGTAAAAACGAACAATGTGTGGACATTAACCAAACCCTTAAAAGGGAAGGCGCAAGTTATGAAGCGCGCCTACACTCTAAAAAAAGAAGGCACATGTTATGAAATCATGCAGAATAAAACCAAAACTCTAAAAAGAGTCGGTCAATTCTGTCGATAATTGGTTCGTTCTCGAAGAGTCACCTTCCAGTACCGGGTTGGCTGTCTCAATTCTCAAAGAGGGCGGTACATATTGAGATACTCACTTCGATGATGCATGCGACGAAGACCCAGCAATGGCCTTTCCCTTGTCAACAGCGGATCTCTTTGGCGCCATTAGAGGATTGGAGAAGCTCAGGAAGAAGAAGGCAAGAAAGGGTTTTAAGGAAATTAACTCTCAGTAAAAAATGAAAAGTTTCTCTTTGAATGGCTATTTATAACCTAAAGAGTATTTCAGACTGTTGCACAACTTGCGCTTAAAAAACAGAGTTGGTTAAACAAAGATAGGCGCAACTCGTGTCAAATTTTTTTAAATTCAAAGTATTTCAAAAAAATTAAAATCTTTCAAACTTTGAAAACTTTGAAGGGGGTCATGTAGAAGCTAAAAATCAAGGGGCGCCACTCATTAAAGTGCGCCATCATCAAGGGGCACCAGTCATTAGGTTGCGCCATCCTCAGGTTGCGCCAAAGCCAAGGTATGTGATGCCACGTGGCAAGCCTCCTCGAAAAGCTGTAACGGCTGTCATCATTACTGACAGCTCTGACAGCACGAAAATCGAAGAAAATCCATTCGAATCTCGTGCAATGTGGCGCTCGAGAAGATTTTATCAGCATGTAATTAATGCTGACAGCTGGCCCGCGCAAGTTGTCAAGTGGCGCACGAATTAATCAATACAGTACAGAAGACCCAGTTAGAGGCTCCAGTTGTTGAGTTGCGCCCGCACGCAACCTGGCTAGTTGGTGCTACTTGATCAAATTTTATGTCCAGAAGCAGGATAATGTGGCGCACATGCCACTAATCTTGAAGAACGTGTCCACTACACTGCCCACGACCACACGCATCTCACTCAAATGATGCCATGCGTCCCTAGCAGTTGAAGTAACCGCTCGCACAACTGGACAAGAGGCGCGCAACCTGATGTGCGCGCCACTCAGAATAACTACTTAACAGTTATTTCAAGAACTCTATAAATAGAGTTTCAAATCAGTCTCAAAGCATCACTAAGGATCATAATCTCCTGACAAAGTGCTATTGCATTCTCAAGTGGCTTGTGTTTTCGATATCACATCATCCAAGGAATAAAGTGATCGTCTTCTGATCAGATTCCTATAGTTGTACTTTTCTAGAAATCAATTGTACTCTTGTACTCTTTTCTAAGTTTGTAATAAAACTTTTATTTTTGTTTTTACAAACAAACGGTTTGTCG
The DNA here is from genome assembly GCA_029216955.1 of Iris pallida. Classification (NCBI taxonomy): domain Eukaryota; kingdom Viridiplantae; phylum Streptophyta; class Magnoliopsida; order Asparagales; family Iridaceae; genus Iris; species Iris pallida. The sequence continues at coordinate 18,077,351 of JANAVB010034420.1, forward strand.
GGCCCCGAAAGCCATAAGTTTAATGTTGGTATTATAAGCTATCATAGACCTGGAGTCTATATTTAGAATAAATTTTTATTGATTAATACTATTTTTATTACAAGTGTTGATAAGGATATTGTCATATCTAGGAAATGGAATCCATGGGAAATCTAGATAAAGACATCTTTTGCCTAATTGATAGTGCTACCACTCACACAATCCTTAAAAATATGATCTTTTTCTCCAACATCACTACTAGTGCAAACGTAGTATCCACGATAGTCGGTCCCGCTCTCGCTATCGGAGGCTCCAAAAGAGCACAATTAATTTTACCCAATAGAACCCGCCTATCTATACAAAATGCCTTATACTCTTGTAGTTCCAGAAGAAACTTACTGAGTTTTAAGGACATAAGGGCTAACAGGTATCATATTGAAACCATGAGCGAGGATAATCAAGAATACCTTTGTGTAACCTCTAGAATAGGGAACCGGAAGTTCATTCTTGAGAAATTTTTTGGCTTATCACTAGGGATCTATTTCACTCATGTTGGGGTAGTTAAGTCTCATACCTCTATGAGCCAGCAGGTCATCTTTAGTTAGGATCCATCACTGGCCATATACCAAAAGATACCCTCAACTTTAAACTTTGGCATGATCGTCTGGGCCATCATAGGACTACGATGATGAAAAAATTATAAATAATTCCTGTGGCTATTCTTTAACAACTCATAATATACTTAATGGTCATTTTTGTGTCCCATGTTCCTAGTAAAAAAATTTACGAGACCCTCAATCCTGAAGATTAACTCTAAATCACCTCATTTTCTTTACAGAATTCAAGTAGATATTTGTGGACCAATTCATCCCTCCAGTGGACCTTTCAGATACTTCATGGTAATGATTGATGCTTCATCTAGATGGTCTCATATTTTTGTTTATTATCCTGAAACTTGGCTTTTTCTAGTCTATTGGCCTAAATCATAAAGCTTAGAACCCATTTTTCTGATCAAGCTATCAAATCAATATGGCTAGATAATGCAGCTTAATTCACCTCTCAAACTTTTAATGATTTATGTTTATCCTTAGGAATAGAGGTTGAGTATCATGTTCCTCATGTGCATACCCAGAATGGTTTGGCAGAATCTATGATCAAAAGACTCCAATTGATAGTTAGACCTTTACTTATGCAGTCTAGATTACCCCTCAGTGCTTGGGGTCATGCAATACTCCATGCTGCATCCTTAATCAAGTTAAGGACAACATCTTACCATGAGTTATCTCCTTCACAATTAATCTCTGGACACCAACCAAATCTTTCTCATCTTCGAAAATTTGGTTGTGCAGTTTATGTCCCTATCCCTCCACCGAAGAGAACCAAAATGGGTCCTCAACGACGATTGGGAATTTATGTTGGTTTTAAATCTTCCTTGATTATTAAATTTTTAGATCCCTAGGCTTGCTATATGGGCCGTATTATTAGCAGAATATGATATGATTTATGTTCCTCAAAAGTCTGTTAAGGGTCAAGCCCTTGCTGACTTCCTAGCGGCTCATCCAATTCCCGAAACGTCTAAACTCTATGACGAGATTCCTGACAAAACTTTGGAATCTAACATGATTTCAGAAGAAATTCTTGCCTGGCATCTATTATTCGATGGAGCATCCAGAATCGGACCGAAAGGAGCCATTGTCGTAGGAGTTGGAATTATCTTCATATCACCGGAAGGATTAGCTATTCAAAGAGCTTATTCCTTGGATGAGTCATGCTCCAACAATGTTGCCGAATATAATGCCCTACTCATTGGTCTCCAATTAGCTAAACAATTGGATATTGAATATCTTGAAGTGTATGGAGACTCTAAACTGATTGTCAATTGGGTCAGAGGAACATATGAGGTTTGACATCAAGATCTTGTCTCATATCATGAGGCAGCAGTCAAAATGGCTTCATCGTTCAAAGGATTTTTCATTGAGCATGTACGTCGAGCATGTAATACTGAAGTTGATGCATTAGCAAATCTTGCAGTAGTATTGGCAATTCCAGTCATAAGACAGCAGATGATTGTTATTACTAATAGAAAATTATTTTGCATTGAGAATAATTCAAACATTGAGTCAGCAATTTAACTAAAATCAACATCATTAGCGAACACTGGAGAGTTCCTTTTATTGACTTCGTGGTACATGACATCTTACCCGAAGATCCTAAAGAAGCTACAACCATTCGTCGGCGATCATTCCGATTCTATTATAATCATACCACCAAGACCCTTTATCGACGAACATTTGACGGTTTACTACTACGGTGTCTTACGGGAGATGATGCAAAACAAATACTACGGGAGGCTCACGATGGTGTTTATGGTGCGCATTAGCCAGGTCCTAAACTGCAGGATCGTATTCGACGTATGGGTTACTACTGGCCCACTATGGTATCAGATGCTATTGAGTATGCAAGAAAATGTCGAGAGTGTCAAATCTATGCGGACTTTATGCACCAACCATCGAAATTTCTTCATCCGACTGTCGCATCATGGCCCTTTAAAGCTTGGGGCATAGATGACATTGGTCATATCAATCCACCATCGTCTAGAGGACATCGGTTTATACTGGCTATAACCGATTACTTTTCGAAATGGGTCGAAGCTATACCTTTATCCTAAGTTAAGACCAACAATGTCATTAACTTCGTCAAATATCATGTGATATACAGATTTGGCGTTCCTCGACGAATCATTCATGATAATGGACCATAATTCATCAGTCAGAAGTTTACTCGATTCTGCGATGACAACAGAATCGACAATGTCGCTTCCACTGCCTATAATACTGCAGCTAATGGTTTGGCTTAAGCATTAACAAGACTATCATTAAACTCCTCAAAAAGTTTGTTTCTACTAACAAACACAATTGGAGTGAAAAGCTTGGAGAATGTTTATGGTCCCTATGGAAGCGCTTTTGTAATAAAGGGAGCATCTTATAATAGCACAGAAGCTCCTCAAACACAGCTACCATTTGAGGGTTCTCTGTAGACAGAATATCCAGTTCCTTATTAGTGGGCACATATTCTTCATATGGGTTGTTACCCATTTGAATTATTACCCATTGGAAGATGTGAGAGATATTTCATCTCATGAAGTGCAAAACCAATTTTCTCGTGAGGGGTCATGAAGGTACCAGTTCTGTCGTTGTATCTTTCAATCAGAGCCAAGAACATATGAGCATTTGGGCGAAAGCCGTGAACAGTGGTCCAGATGGCCTCATAAAGTTCTAGTTCGAGGAGTTTGTCCTTGAACTAATCCAGAATCCAAATCACTAAGCTGCTCCAATGTTTCATGTTAAGGTTTACTAGGCCTGTCAAACGTATGACCTGATATGGGTATCTTCCTTCAGCTTTAGCAAATATGTTCGCAAAGATGGGTACCCTGACAGGAAGAAGCATCGATGAATCTTCCGGAGGTATACAGCTTGGCTTCAAACCCCTCAGATGGGAGTTGTACCTGTCTGAAGTACTGTAAAATAGGTCCTTGCTCTGCGGACCTAACTTGTAACATATTTTCCCGACTCTGGCTTGCTGAATCGGAGTCATGTCCCATACCATCCGTCGAGAGTGACTAGAGAATTCATATCGGGACAAGGACATGTGTCTTGGCATCTCAGTGAGATACATAATTCTGTCCCTACATCGATAAATCATTTCTTCTTTCTTGGTCTTTGGCTGAGATGTCTTCTTGACTGCATCTCCAAACAAGAAGGCCGGTTTCTTATGAACCACATTGTTTACACTCTCCAAACCGTTCATCAGACATAACAAAGTGTTACTTTCTTGAGCAGTGAGTATGGCCTTTCTGGATTCAGGTGCATCATATTGTGGATATTTGACATGAGATAAGTCTTCTTTATATTCTGGTACATTGAAAGCTGAAGCAAATTTCTCAGCATCAGGGTCTTCTCTAAGATCAACTATAAAAAGAAGAAGAAAAAACACAAGTTAGTCTCAAAAAGAGCCTGATTCTATGAAGCAGAATACACAAAATCACAGGTTGTGCGACACCTGTGTTGCGCGACACCTGTGTTGTGCGACACCTGTGTTGCGCGACAATCTGTGTTGTGCGACATCTGTGTTGCATAAAATCTGTGTTGCGCGACACCTATGTTGCGGGACACCTGCATTGCACAACATCTGTGTTGTGTGTGGCCTCAAGTTGCGCCAATTTGACATGTGCAATCACACAAAATTAGAAGGCACAAGTTTGAAACTCGCGCAACACAGTTCGTAAAAACGAACAATGTGTGGACAGCAACCAAACCCTTAAAAGGGAAGGCGCAAGTTATGAAGCGCGCCTACACTCTAAAAAAAGAAGGCACATGTTATGAAATCATGCAGAATAAAACCAAAACTCTAAAAAGAGTCGGTCAATTCTGTCGATAATCGGTTCGTTCTCGAAGAGTCACCTTCCAGTACCGGGTTAGCTGTCTCAATTCTCAAAGAGGGCGGTACATATTGAGATACTCACTTCGATGATGCATGCGACGAAGACCCAGCAATGGCCTTTCCCTTGTCAGCAGCGGATCTCTTTGGCGCCATTAGAGGATTGGAGAAGCTCAGGAAGAAGAAGGCAAGAAAGGGTTTTCAGGAAATTAACTCTCAGTAAAAAATAAAAAGTTCTCTTTGAATGGCTATTTATAACCTAAAGAGTATTTCAGACTGTTGCACAACTTGCGCTTAAAAAACGGAGTTGGTTAAACAAAGATAGGCGCAACTCATGTCAAATTTTTTTAAATTCAAAGTATTTTAAAAAATTTAAAATCTTTCAAACTTTGAAAACTTTGAAGGGGGTCGTGTAGAAGCTAAAAATCAAGGGGCACCACTCATTAAAGTGCGCCATCATCAAGTGGCACCTGTCATTAGGTTGCGCCATCCTCAGGTTGCGCCAAAGCCAAGGTACGCGATGCCACGTGGCAAGCCTCCTCGAAAAGCTGTAACGGCTGTCATCATTACTGACATCTCTGACAGCACGAAAATCGAAGAAAATCCATTCAAATCTCGTGCAATGTGGCGCTCGAGAAGATTTTATCAGCATGTAATTAATGCTAACAGCTGGCCCACGCAAGTTGTCAAGTGGCGCACGAATTAATCAATACAGTACAGAAGACCCAGTTAGAGGCTCCAGTTGTTGAGTTGCGCCCGCACGCAACCTGGCTTGTTGGCGCTACTTGATCAAATTTTATGTCCAGAAGCAGGATGATGTGGCGCACATGCCACTAATCTCGAAGAACGTGTCCACTACACTGCCCACGACCACGCGCATCTCACTCAAACGATGCCATGCGTCCCTAGCAGTTGAAGTAACCGCTCGCACAACTGGACAAGAGGCCCGCAACCTGATGTGCACGCCACTCAGAATAACTACTTAACAGTTATTTCAAGAACTCTATAAATAGAGTTTCAAATCAGTCTTAAAGCATCACTAAGGATCATAATCTCCTGACAAAGTGCTATTGCATTCTCAAGTGTCTTGTGTTTTCGATATCACATCATCCAAGGAATAAAGTGATCGTCTTCTGATCAGATTCCTATAGTTGTACTTTTCTAGAAATCAATTGTACTCTTGTACTCTTTTCTAAGTTTGTAATAAAACTTTTATTTTTGTTTTTACAAGCAAACGGTTTGTCGGCCCCCGAAAGCCATAAGTTTAATGTTGGTATTATAAGCTATCATAGACCTGGAGTCTATATTTAGAATAAATTTGTATTGATTAATACTATTTTTATTACAAGTGTTGATAAAGATATTGTCATATCTAGGAAATGGAATCCATGGGAAATCTAGATAAAGACATCTTTTGCCTAATTGATAGTGCTACCACTCACACAATCCTTAAAAATATGATCTTTTTCTCCAACATCACTACTAGTGCAAACGTAGTATCCACGATAGTCGGTCCCGCTCTCGCTATCGGAGGCTCCAAAAGAGCACAATTAATTTTACCCAATAGAACCCGCCTATCTATACAAAATGCCTTATACTCTTGTAGTTCCAGAAGAAACTTACTGAGTTTTAAGGACATAAGGGCTAACAGGTATCATATTGAAACCATGAGCGAGGATAATCAAGAATACCTTTGTGTAACCTCTAGAATAGAGAACCGGAAGTTCATTCTTGAGAAATTTTCTGGCTTATCACTAGGGATCTATTTCACTCATGTTGGGGTAGTTAAGTCTCATACCTCTATGAGCCAGCAGGTCATCTTTAGTTAGGATCCATCACTGGCCATATACCAAAAGATACCCTCAACTTTAAACTTTGGCATGATCGTCTGGGCCATCATAGGACTACGATGATGAAAAAATTATAAATAATTCCTGTGGCTATTCTTTAACAACTCGCAATATACTTAATGGTCATTTTTGTGTCCCATGTTCCTAGTAAAAAAATTTACGAGACCCTCAATCCTGAAGATTAACTCTAAATCACCTCATTTTCTTTACAGAATTCAAGTAGATATTTGTGGACCAATTCATCCCTCCAGTGGACCTTTCAGATACTTCATGGTAATGATTGATGCTTCATCTAGATGGTCTCATATTTTTGTTTATTATCCTGAAACTTGGCTTTTTCTAGTCTATTGGCCTAAATCATAAAGCTTAGAACCTATTTTTCTGATCAAGCTATCAAATCAATATGGCTAGATAATGCAGCTTAATTCACCTCTCAAACTTTTAATGATTTATGTTTATCCTTAGGAATAGAGGTTGAGTATCATGTTCCTCATGTGCATACCCAGAATGGTTTGGCAGAATCTATGATCAAAAGACTCCAATTGATAGTTAGACCTTTACTTATGCAGTCTAGATTACCCCTCAGTGCTTGGGGTCATGCAATACTCCATGCTGCATCCTTAATCTAGTTAAGGACAACATCTTACCATGAGTTATCTCCTTCACAATTAATCTCTGGACACCAACCAAATCTTTCTCATCTTCGAAAATTTGGTTGTGCAGTTTATGTCCCTATCCCTCCACCGAAGAGAACCAAAATGGGTCCTCAACGACAATTGGGAATTTATGTTGGTTTCAAATCTTCCTTGATTATTAAATTTTTAGATCCCACAGGAGATATATTTACCGCAAGATTTGATGACTGCCATTTTGATGATATAGTCTTTCCGACGTTAGGGGGAGATAAAAAGGAAGATAAATGCCTTGTTCCAGAAGAACATCGTAAATTATCATGGTATACTCCAACTTTATATCATCTCAACCCTAGAACTCCCCAATGTGAACAAAAAATTAGGAGAATTATTCACTTACAGTCTATTGTAACTGAATTACCCGATGCATTTAATAATGCTGCAAAAGTGACTAGGTCACACATATCAGCTATAAATTTACATTCTAGAATAGAAGTGGCAAAAGATCAATATAAAGCATCAAATGAGTCAATTCCAAATCAAAAACGTGGAAGACCTGAAGGTTCCAAAGATTTAGCTCCTCGGAAAAGGAGACTGAATAATATTACATATCCTAATGCTCCTGAAGAAGCAGCTCTTGAAATAGCATCCCATGTAGAGGAAGTTCATGACGGTCTGGAAGATGTCATGAAACAAAAATACAATTTCTCCAAAATAACGCATCTCACTCCGATCGAGGATATGCCTTGGATCCCAGAAGAGACCGAGAAAGAGGTACTGGTACCTAACAATAATAAGATATCTGTGTTTTACACATACTCATGAGAAATTTGGAATCGAAAAGAATTTGTCATTGATGACATTTTCTCATATGTAGTAGCAGTGAAATTAAAAAGGGTAACAAAAATGAGGATAACACTGAACCACGGACAATCGTTGAATGTCGAAAGAGACAAGATTGGCCAAAATGAAAAGATAAAATTCAAGCAGAATTAGATTCCTTCACAAAATGTAGAGTGTTTTGTCCTATTATACAAACACCAAAAGGGATAAACCATGTAGGTTTAAAATGGGTGTTTGTAGGAAAAACAAATAAAAATAATGAGATACAAAGATATAAAGCACGATTAGTTGCTCATGGATTCTCACAAAGACCAGGAATAGATTATGAAGAAACATATTCTCCGATCATGGATATCATCACATTTAGATATCTGATAAGTCTCGCCGTTTCTGAAAAACTGGATATGAGACTTATGGATGTGATGACAACTTACCTGTATGGTCACTTGGATAGTGATAATATATACATAAAAATCCTTGAAGGATTCATATTGCGAGAAATCAAGTCTACCAATACGCACAGTATTAAATTAAAACAAGACCTATATGGACTAAAATAATTCGAAAGAATGTGGTACAATAGGCTCAGTGAATACTTGTCCAGGGAAGGATATAATAATTATCCTAATGTCCGTGCGTATTCATTAAGAAATCTATGAATGGATTCGTCATAGCAGCCGTTTATGTAGATGACATAAACTTGATAGGATCTCCAAAAGAGATCGAAAAGGCTACTAGCTATCTTAAGAAAGAATTTGAAATGAAAGACTTGGGTAAAACAAAAAAATTTCTTGGCCTGCAGATCGAGCATAGTAAAAATAGAATTTTACTCCATCAAGCCAAATATGCTGAAAACCTTTTGAAGAGGTTTAACATGAGTAATTGTCACTCACTAAGCACACCTATGGTGGTTAGATCGTTGGAAATTGACCAAGATCCACTTCGGCCAAAATAAGAAAATAAAGATATTTTGGGTCCTGAAGTACCATATTTAAGTGAAATAGGTGCACTCCTTTATTTAGCACAATGCACTAGACCTTATATCTCTTTTTTCGTGAATTTGTTGGCTAGATATAGTTCTGCACCTACTCGTAGGCATTGGAATGACATAAAACACATTCTTACATACCTCAAAGGAACCACTGATCTTGGTTTATATTATTCATATAAACATGCTGATCTTGTTGGATATGCAGACGCAGGTTATTTATCTGATCCCCACAAGCATGAGGGAACAACAGTAAAGGAAAAGATAAACTAGGCATGACACAATACGATAAGAAAAGTATAATTATAATAAGATAACAATATGAAAGTAGACTCGATAGAAGAAGAACAATTAAACAGTAAACAACAAGAAATTATGTACTGTGTTTTAGAATACTAATTTTTTGCATGTAGATGGCTTGGTATATACGTCAATCGTAAGTGTGCTGCACGATTGAGATTATTCAGGTTAAACAGGAAGGGATTTATACAGGTAACGTAGACTACATGCATACTCATAGTATTTCCCCGCCCACAACTCACAAGAAAATATGTTCACTTCATATAACAATACAGATAAATAGGATAAACAGGTAACCACAATACAACATGGTAAACAAGTATAACAGGTGAACATAAACAAGTAACTAGAGAAGAACTACGCTCGTGCATAAGAAATCAATCATGATGAATTAAGAACAATGACAACAGGATTGTGAAGAAGTAACCATGAAAAGACGATATAAAGATACATGCAGTACAAAATAAAGGTAACATAGTGTCATAGTGAAACTTGTCTGATTTTTTTGACAAACCATTTTCATAAGTCGAGGACGAGAGTAACTCCAGCCTATAAGCTACTAAACCATTACGGAAACCACAAGTCAGTTCTAACATTCCTAATCTAAAATCATAAAAAATAGCTAATGGGTTAACCTAAATTAATATTATTTAATTCTGAAATAATTACTTAAAATTTTAATTTAATCTAATAATAATCTAAAATATAATTTAAATAAGAAATTTTGGCTATAGAAAGTCACGGTTCCAATTTTGGAGTCTATGGCATGCAAATCGAGGCGTACCGTTGACTAACTAGTCAAACGTTACAAACTCAATAATTTGAGGGTACATCTTAGATTTTAGCACCATGAGTACCTGGAATTGACCGTGCCACAAAATCATGATTTGGTCAAAAGTTATCGCTGTTATGGCTAACCGTGACCAAATTAGTGAATCATCGATCAAATCTGAGTGCAACGAATTAAATAAAATAATAAATAAACTTATGAATTTTTGGAAGATGTTTACTTTTAAATCTTCGTGTCAGCTTTCCAAAACTTCAAACGGATCGCAAATCGGAGTTCGAGATCTCCCGAAATCTCAAAAACCGTACGATGTGTCGAGTTTTGGACAACCTGCAATCAAATAAATTTCCAGAAATTCACAAAAAAATATATAAGGAAAATAATTACATATTCTAAAAACTGACCTCGTTACGATTCCAACAAAAAAACGACGCATGAAAAGACTTTTGGATTGTCCGCAATCGCTTCGCGAAGTCGAGGAATTACCGAGATCAAAAAGATCCAAAATCGACCAAAAGAAATAGGTTTTCGGAAAAATAATAAATATATATAGCTGAGTCGAGGCGGTAGCTCGAACCAGTGGTTGGCTTGCCATGTGTCATCATTTGGTGCATCCCCCACAAAAAATAGACGGCCATATGGCGACCCGGGTTGAGCCAAGCTAAGCTGGCTAGCCCGCTCCAAATAATGAAACCAGAGCCCAGTCAGCCGCTGACTCGGCTGACACGTGGCCTGTCCAGCTCGGCCTGAGAAGCTGACGTGTGGTCCAGGGTGCTGAATGTGCGCTGCTGACTGGGTAACTAAATTCAGAAAATATTTTTAAAACCATTATAAATCCAAATAAATTGCAGAAAAATCCAAAAAATTCTAGAAAATTCTAGAAAAAATTTCTAAGTGTTTAGAACCTAAATAAAATTACTTGGTCACAAAATTCCTCCGTATGACCCTATAGTAAATCCCAAAATTCTATGGAAAAATAAATTCTATATGTTTCAATTATCTAAAATTCTAGAAAAATTCTAAAATATTCTAGAAAATATTTGTAGTCATCTTGAGACCAAATAAAATATTTGGTCCCAAAATACCCCCGAATGACCTTATAGTAAATGCTGAAAGTCCTTAAAAATAATAAATTCTTAAATATTAAATACATAAAAATATCAAAAAAAATTCAAAAAATATAAAATAGATAAATAATATATCTAGGGCTACCTGGAGACCACAGTAACCACAAGTAACCTAATTTTACTATACTTCACCTATGCTTAGGTACAACCTCCTTGTGATTCCAAAACAAATCCTAAATAAAATTTTAAAAAATTCTAGGAAGTAGGTGCTATAAGTTAAGACTTCATTTGGATTCGAGAAAGTATTTGAGTCTGTAATCTTTTATTTTCTGAGTCTAGAAAATATTGTACATCGAGTCTTTCTTGGCTAACTCACTATCTCATTTTCCTTCTCCCAGTCCATTCAAATACTAGTATAAAAGCCCAATCCAAAAAGTTCACAAAACCAAAATTAAAAAGCCCATCTCCAAATCCAAACCAGCCTGAATTGGTCTTCCTAGATAATTGGTCTTCCACCTGACCAGGAGCTCAACGTTCGAATTTTTGAACGTTGGGGACCGAACTCGGCCCAAACTCGGTCCCCCTAGCATCTTATAAATAGAGATCCAATTCTTCATTCTAAAATCAATATATTCTCACTTTCATATCTTCTACCATATGAACTTAAATCTTCTCATCTCCAAGAAACAACTTCCTAAGCCCTCTAAGTGCCAAACTGCAATTGCGATTAGAACTTGTTTGAGTTGTGTAAAGCTTGTGTTGCTATTTACACTTGTGGTTGTGAAGTCGCGAGTTCTTCGTATCAAAGCTCGTAGTTATGAAGTCATCGTGTTCTTCGGATCAAAGCACGAGGTGTAAAAAGTCGACGTGCCCTTCAGATTAAAGCATGTGGTGTAACTACTATTTTAATAGTGGTTTAACATCAAACAAGAGTTCTCGAGACTAGATTAGTCCTCTCAGAGAGAGACCAGCATATGGTGTTATATGTTTGCTCTCTATTCTTTACTTATTTGCAAGTTCTTTAAATTTCACACACTTTACTTATTTGCAAGTTCTTTAAATTTCACACACTTTACTTATTTTTTGCACATTATATAGACATTTAGTCATACACTTTTTTAGTTGGTAAAAATTGACACGAACTATATTCACGCCCCTCTATAGTTGTCAATTGGTATCAGAGAAGGTTCTCTGTTACAGGCTTTAAATCCTAAGAGTTATACACATGACAACTGTGAAATCTATATTCAAGGGTGAAGTCCAATTCACAAATAGACCTCCTCTATTTGATGGTACCAACTACACGTATTGGAAGGCTACAAAATTCCTCCTAGAATTGTTGTTGATGACAATCTTGTTGAAAAGCCTAAAGACAAATACACTGTTCTAGAGAAGAAGTAATCTTGCGTTGATGCTAGAGCAATAAATGTCTTATTCTACGCTTTAGATAGTACTGAGTTTAATAGGGTGTCTACTTGCACAACTTCAAATGAAACCTCTTGAGGTAACTCATGAAGGTACTTCACAAACGTAACCCCCTGTTCTCGATTTGCTGAATTTCTCGAATAAAGTCTAATTTCTTTTTTCTAGAATAATTTTGTCCATATTTTAGGGACAATTTGGTAATTTGATTATTATTTAGCATCATTCACCAAGGGAATGGTATAATTATATATGGAGTGGCACAGTCGTAAATATTAGGAATGGAGAGTAACGGTCATGACCCGCTACCGAATAATCGGATAAGAGTCGGACACGTCCAGCCTACGTTGGAAGACACAACGTAGTAAGCTGTACAATTCTAAGAAAAACTCCAAGTACAATCATGAAAGCAATATCATAACATCTAGTACGTCCCCAGAGCATCACTACACTACTAGTCATTATTACAACTTTAAAAGAAATAATACCGGAGACAAATCCGGTAGCAAGAATAAAAGAGACAACTCACAATACAAATATCCAAAGTAAATCACTAAACAAATCTAGGAACTAAAACTAAATCTCTGTAGCTCCTAAGTCCCGAGTCAAGGCTCCATCCTACTCAGATAAGGTCCCGGGCTCTGGTCCATAAAATATTAGACAAGATCCTCAACCTCACCTGCAACATATCTAGTCAGGAGCAGAGCAAAGTACAATCTATAATAATGAAACAAGTACAACATGTGAACAAGTAATGAGACAATGAAACATGATGAACATAAAGCTGTAAATGCATAATCTAAACTTTACATGAAACATGTATCAAAAGATCCTGACATGTGATTTGAAATAGATACTAGAATATGTGATCGGCTGGGGAAAGATCATGAATAAGCACAATGTAATAGTCCAACTTAGAATCCCACGTGCACGATGTGAGACCTAAGCTATTATGCAATGTCCTAAGTTGGACTTTGGTCACATATCTGTAGTATTTCCCCTCCCCACGATACAAGTAAAGATCATGAACCACAATATAGACCAAGTCGTGTAACAATGTATCCAATATGAAAAGAACATGACATGAAGTAAATGAGTCAAAATCATAGAAGTACTTGCCTTGCTATGCAAGATCGGTAATGGGTAAGTAGAAATCTCTAGGTCCACCTAAAGCAGTTGGGGTTTAATTAAAATCTAAATAATGGCACTAGCTCAACTATTGCTAACTATCTAACTATTCATTTACTATTGATAACTAATTACAAGTAAGTACTTAATTTGTATACAAAACAAGGAAAATAGTTTACTAGATATGCTATATGAACTAACATATCCAAATAGACATATCTACTAACATATGTTTGTAAGATAAAACATATTAATAATAGCTATTATACTACAGTAATAGTAATAAGGGAATAGTAATTTTATTACAACAATCTATACATTTCCTATAGTTGATTCAAAAATCCAGTCTGGCCCGTACTACCAGACCCAAACCAGCCCAAATTCACAAAACAATTAACAAGTCCAGCTAAATAGGCATGACTCATCAATAAATCATTAGGACTGCATTAAATAAAGCTCAAATATTGGAAAGAACCACTAGCATGTAGTAAGGTCCAAATATTAGGGAATAATCAGATTTATTTTCAAAGTCCAATGCCAGACCCAGTTTTTTGGGATTTTCTCCCACATGCATTTGGCCTCCTTTTTGTGCCAGACCCTCATTTGTATTAAAACCAAAGCATTTGTATTAAAACCAACGCACAGACCAAACTCCCATCAAATATTGCTCTCCCACACACACCCAAATCAAAATTCAAAGTTTAGTAAACCATATAGAGAACTACAATCCAAAATTATTTACACTTTCGAATTCAGCAAGCAAAACCCATTAGGCCCAATAGGATCATACACAGAAACCGAACTGAGAAGAATAAACTCAAAATTGAAGGTTTGCGCCACTGTAATACTCTATCCCAGCTGGTCCTCTGATCCTGACACCGACACTAAATGATGCTGGACATGAACCATGCTGGTTACGGACTAAAGCTGGACACGAACACTGCTAGATACGAACAAGGATGGACACATCCAACACTGGACACGAACAACTCAATTATTCTTCATGACCGATCCCCTGTCCAGTACTTTTAATAAAGTCTAGGTACAAACAATGCATTATTCAACACTAGAAAGGATAGGGTGTTACCTGAGAAGAAGGATCTGATGAAGGCGTGATCCCAAGAAGTCGGACACGACCTCTTCATGTCCGGATATGGTTCGAAGTCATGTTTAAGACATTTTATCAAAAAAATTCAAGGCAGATCATAGATACCAAAATGAGAGTATTCTCTATATTTTTTTCGAAAACTTATGAAAGAACGAACAGAAAACACAGGAACGTCAAATTGATCCTTACCAAATGGTTTCAGACACAAACACTCTCAGATCACTCAATAAAATCTTCCAGTCGAACTCTATCAACCTGGTAAGATTTCAAGCAAGGAAAGGCCAAGGATCGATCATCAAGCAACCAAAAACTTGCGAATCTATCACTAAATTAAAAAGGAATTGGGATGCAGAACTCACCAGTTCTGTCTTTGACTTCGACCTGTTCAAGAGATGGTCGAACGACCTAGATCAACTTGTTCTACTTCACTATTTAGATTGGAAGAAAGAAAATTAGAGGAATCGATCCAATCGAGTCTAGCATCTATAGGAAATGGGGAGGATCGGCGGAGAACCCACCGAAAATTGGATCGATCGATGGATAACTCGTCGATCCACGACGTGATGACTTGACGGATTCGGAGGAATCATTGACGGAGGAAGACAATGATCTTGAAATAACGGAGAAGACCAGATCTGGTGGAAGTGATCGCCAGAGAGATATCCTCGCACCGCTGGGAAGTCGGAGCCTAGTCTTCGTCGCCTCTCGCCATCGCTGGGGAAGATGAACGACTTGCCGTCGCTGTCGTCCAACTGTAGGGAGAAGGTCGCTCAGTCGTCGCGCGTTGTGGAGGAGTCTTCGCCATGGCCGACCATTAAAAATTAGGGTTAGGGTTTGAAAAGGCTTAGAGAAGAGGAAAGAAAAAAAGGGAAGAACTGAGAAGAGGCTCTGCTCTTTGAAATTTTAGGACAGGGGAATGAGAGGGTGTGAGTGAGACCTCAATCAAAATAGGATTTGAGAGTGGTTTGTTTACTCGGAGAAGGGAAAATAAGAAAGAAGGTAAAAATTTGGCCCGCTCTACCAAATGGGATTTGAGGAGAGGCCCACTCTTAACAATAGGCTGGAAAAAGGAAAAAAATAGGGATTGGGAAAAAATAAAATATTTTATTACAATAATAACATTATATTACAACCATTCTTCCTTCAAGAGTCATAAGGATGTTTTATTAAAGCAGGAAATTAATATTCCTGAAAAATTAATTAAAAATAATTATTTCTAAAATTCTAAAATATCAGGAAAATACTAGACTTTATTAATTCGAAAAAGTGGGGTTACAAATCTACCCCTAGAAAAAAAAATTTCCCGAAATTTCAAATGGCACGACTAAAAAAACCAATTACGGAGTTTTGAGAAAAAACAGGTAAGCATAAAATAGAATCAAAATTTAGTCATGGCTAGTAGAATAAAATTATCTTGGCACGATCACCTAAGCATGATAAAAATTTAGGCACAATAGTGAGTAATAATATAGCCACGATCAAAATCTTAACATGATCCGAAATCGAGATTTACACATGACCAAGAATAGAAACAAAATCTAAATACGATCAAAACATAGGCATGATCAAAATCAAAATCTTAGCACGATTATGTATAGAATCAAACTCTAGTAAAACGAAATCAAAATCTAGCAGTATGCATTTATTGGGAAAATCAAATGTTGATTTACGACGATAGAAATACAAGAGGAAGGAAAACTATAGGGCTTACTGAGAAGACGTATGGAATCTACTGATGAGATATTAGTATCAAATCGAGGTAAGAGTGCAAGGATTTGTGATTCAAAGAAAATCAATAATTGTATGGTAATATGATATAGTCTCTATAGTATCCGAAAACCATATATAATCTGAAGTCACTTTACCGAGAATTCATGCCCCGCCAGTGTATATTTGGCTGCAGTAAAACTCTTGGTTTTGTGACTCAAATAGTAATAGGTCACCGAATATTCTATCAACTTTATCTACTTCAATCAATGTTGATGGGGCAACCCAAGAGGTCAGACAAAGTCCCAATATTATTCGAAAATCAATGAATACCTGAAATCACTTCAACTTAGAGTCCATGCCTCACCAGTACGCAGCTGGCTGTAGTGAACCCGCAGTCTCCATAATCCAGATAAATGGCTATAGTGCACAAATATTTTGCCATAGTAGGCCATCGAATAGTCTTTCAACCTTATCCATAGGTATTACAAAGGAGTGTCGGGGAATTCAAAATGGTTTATCTAAGAGGACTAGAAATATTGGTCATTGGTGATAGGTCCCCTAAACAAGGAATTTATGTCATGTCCCAGTCCCAAAATACTTAGGACTAGGTACGTATCCATGCTAGCTGCATACATACGAAGTATACTCCAATATATGGAAACCTCGTATGAATACATAAGCTGTAAAATGCAGTAAACCAAGAGTAATCTAATCTCATCCACAAATGAAGAATAAAAGATATCATATAATCAACTGTAATAAGTCTTTGTACAATACGTTGGGCGGAGACAAATCTACTACCAACAAGTAAGGAAAAATATACATGAAAACGAAAATGATTTGGCGAGAGTAGCAAAGAAAGACCCAAGACACGTCATCTCCGAATGAATAGAGAAGATCGCGACCTCGACTAGAACACCTGCAATATCACAGAAGCACACACCTGGAGAGATAACCAGGTCCTCAGAGGGACGTAACAAGACACATAATATCATTCCATATAAACTATGATATATAATAGAAAATAAGGGATGCATGCAATAGGGTACCTAAGCATACTATAGTGAATATGCAATAAAGAACAATCCTCCACATATAGGCACTTGGGCTGTATAGCAGTGGCATCGTCCCTCTCATCGGGAATCAGTACAATCCGTCCATAACGTTCGACGAACGTCAGAGGGAATCAGTAAGAAAACGTCCATAACGTTCCATGAATATCAGAGGGAATCAGTACAATAAGGTGAACCTGCATCTCCAACGGAGCTTCAGGTACAATAGAAGTATGTAAATATGGCCCATACACCAAGGAACTGTTCTTCCCTCCCAATGCCTAATGGAGTCACATCCATGACTCATATGACCATCTAGTAACTGCCAAGTCCACTAGCATGCAATTCTATTGGCAGTTACTCCTAACCGTCGCACGCTTCATATGTATCGGTGGCCGGCCGACTACGCGAGTACGTGTCCTATATGTGACTCACAATACCTGGTAAAGTACGTGTCAAGGCCGTATGAGATATACCAATACCTCATCATTAATGGGTGGTCACTAAGCTAAACCAATGCATGTAAATAATATAAGGCAAATGAACGACCGATATGGTCGCTTGCACCCAAGTGTGACTAGGACGCACAGTGATATAAAACATAGAACAATATATATGAATACTAAAAATAAATAACTAAAAAATAAAGTAAAGTAATCACAGAGTAAGGTGGCAAGGTATCTTGCCTGAGGTTATATGCAAAAGAGAATAATCCAGTAGCTCGAACCGACAAATAAACAAAGCAAGAAAAGCCAAATCCCGCAGATGACTCCGGATGCTGCAACAAACATCACGAACGAGTTTGGAATAAAAGATATGCCTAGGAAACGTCTGTCCAAAAGTGAAATTCTGGAAAAGGGGTAAAATCGTAATTTCGGGTCAAAACGATGTCCACCGTTGGATCCGCTTTGCACCGAAATACGTGCCAATATCTACGATCTCTAAAGTCGTTATACTATATGTCTACAGATTTGTTTTGATGAGACGAACCCAACGGTATGTCCAATTTTTGATTTCGGTGGGCTATGCACAAAATCGCCCGTTGAGTGGGATTGTGGGCCCGCCAAGATGGCGTCCCGATCAACGGTCTCTGAATCGGACCAAACTTGGCTCACAGGACCAGAAAAATATTTTGAGTCCAATGGCGCAAGTTTTGTCGCGATTTGATGAGTGTGCACAAAGTTATGGCTTAATTTGCAAAAGGATCAATACGGGGTATCTCGACGGACACGCACTGATTTCGTTGCGCACATGCAACAAAATCGAGTTCCGTCAGTTCCCACACGTCGACAACATCCATACGCGCCTTTCGATGAGTATAGTGTGCGACCACGTCGCTTGGTTTGTCGGGACGCACGCTGTATCGGGAAATTTTTTCATATTTTTAATGTTTCAAAAAACAGTTTTTCGCACAAGTTCATCGATCCATTACTTTCTGTACGATGCGTTAAATCTGATTCTACAAATTGCATTATAGTCTCGGTTATGTTGTTATTCTATGCCATCGATTAGTTTCTATAAAAGTTTAATGGACAGCGAGAAAAGTGGCCGACAAGTTGTCGTTTCAATTCAGTTTCAACAGTTTCAGAAAAATAGTTTTTCTCCAACTTCGTCTCGATTTTTCGAGCAAGTTGGATGGCCATGTCGAATTCGACCTGGGGGATCTCGAAGAGGATCATGAGGGCTTTCTACGCGAGTTTACGGATCTACAAACGGATTAAAAATGATGGAGAAAACGCACGGTGAAGTTGGGTACCTTGCTTAATGTTGCTACCGTTGTTGTCGTAGTTTGTTGTTGTCGCTGCTATCGCAGGGCTGTGTTGTGGCGCACGAGGCTGGGCGCACTTGCCGAGGAGAGGCGGAAGAGGGTGGAGGAAGGAAAGTGGAGGAGTAATTGGAATTTAGGGTTTTAATTTAGTTGAAGCGGTATATATATACATGTATAATGGGAGGGGGGAAGGTTCGGCCATGCTTGGGTTGCTGCTGCCTACATAAGGGGTTGGGCTCCCCATTGTATTGAAGCAGTGGCTGCTACTCCTTTGTCAATGTGTGGTTGGTTCCCACTTTGTAGGGCCGACCACACATTAATCTTTTCTAAATCTTTATATGATATATATATATATATATATATATATATATATATATATATATATATATATATATATTTTATATATATATTTTAAATATATATATATATATATATATATATATATATATATATATATATATATATATATATATATATATATATATATATCTAATCACAATAATTTCTCCAACTTTCAAACAGATTTAATGTTATCTATTCCATATATATAATATATATATATATATATATATATATATATATATATATATATATATATATATATATATATATATATATATATATATATATATATATATATATATATATATATATATATATTCAATTAACAATAAAATGTCAACTAATACTAATATTTAATAAAAACTATTTATTTACTCATGACGAAATTATCATTGATAATAATGTACTACTAAAATAAACAAATTGTGGTCTTTGTGGACTTATGCCACACACCCTTATTTGGTCCCAGGGAATTATACCATTATTGGAAAATATTATTTAATAATAAAAATATCCATGTTGTACAATTATTTGAATAATTAGAAAATGTACATTAAGTTCTAAAATAATTTAGGAAATATTTGTACACACATAAAATATGGCTACAGGGTTGTCTCGGTCACACAACATGCCTACTTGGGCCTGGGTTTGGTTCGGGCCCAGTTCGGGCTGGTTTGGTCCAACCGGGTCAATAAAATCATTAAATAAAATAATAGTTAAATAAAATATTTTAAATGAGTCATTACACAACTCGGCCTGGTTTTCCTAGTTCGGTCATCCCCATGGCAAGGCTTCCCCTAGCATGGCTAGTACACTAGTCATGGCACACTGCTACAACTTTCGTGCTAAAAGTCATGGTCGTCTAGTGCTCAAAAACTCAACAATGGCTAAGGTCATTTTTAATAATTAATGAAACCATAAATTGTATAAATTTATTTTTAAGTATAATAAAATAATAAAAATAATAATTAAAAATAGGGATTTTACATCCTACCCAACTTACAAGAATTTCGTCCTCGAAATTTAGGATTAATAGGGTAGATAGGGTTGAGGGATCGGGAGAGATCGTTAATACCAAAATACAATTAAATTTTGGAGGATTCGAATAAACGGCGTTCAACACAACTATGCATTTAGGAACTTGTTAATTCGACACACACAAAATTCCTCAGGGTTATGGGATTGATTGAGGGTCGCTAGTGAAGGTAACAAACTTGGTTAACACGAATTAAAGAGTAGCAAAGAATTCAGTAGTTCAAGGAAAATAATTTGACGATTGGGATATGTGGTTCCCTGAGAGAAAACTGGATACTAATCGTCTTGGTTGAGAGCTGGATTTAAGTGAACGATTGGAATCATTCTCGAGTGCTCAAGAATAATTGGGAGGGCACGATAACAATTCTAGGGTCGAGGAATGAGGAGTAGTTAAAGGCGAGGATATAGCCACATGAGTCGGTCGGTGGTTATCTACATTTCGTGTATAAATAACTGATAGGGCAACCAAAGATGATACCTTGAATCTATCTAGCAAGTACAGTGCCTTGTCTTTCCAAAATAAATAAAAGACAAGAACAATAAGGGTTTCAAAGACGGTGCTATTGAGTACGAATGCGGGGTTCATAGGCGACAGAAATAATTCAAAAGAAAATTGCCAAGGCTGTCGCGAATGAGACTCTAAGGCAAGTTTAACTATGTCTCCATCCACGTAGAATAATACATGAAAAGCGAACCAAAGTACAATAGGTTGATCAGACCATCATGTACCGGTTCTGATTAGACAATATGCTAGTGGGTGCACCCAATAAAATATGTCATGATCAAGCTTGATAACGAAATAAGCTTGCAAAATTGAAGCTACATTAGCAGCATAAGATAGTCAAAATATGAGCAAGGGAGGTACTGATGAAGGAAATTTTAAATAGTCCAAGATCTTTTAAAATCAAGGCTCGCCCGAAGTTTGGGCCTATACAGTTGTCCTAGTTTTCTTCACTTACGGTTTGGTTGTCAAGATAAGTTAAGGTCCTTTGAATTTATAGTCTGAGTAAACTTACCAAAATGATTCATAAGGACAAAGGATTTGTTTGGTTGTGAGGTATTCTACCCAACTTACAAGAGTTAAACTAGTAGTATGATGGGACAATGGTCAAGCAATCATGGTAAGGCACAAGGTTCAGCATTAAGGGATTTAGTAGAACATATTTACATATCGGGTTAAAGGATTGAGTCAAGGTTGGATCTCTTAATTGAAGTCGGAAAGTATTTTGGTGTCATGGTAGAGGTTATAGTTTGGCCATTTTGACTATAAAGTCATACCATAAAAATAGAGTATAAGGAGATGGGTTTTAGTGGGGCATGATATGTCTACAGGAAGGTGGGCTCGTCTAGGCCTCGCATATAAAATTTCATGGAAGGTAACAACTAGTTTTACACTCCCAATATCAAAGTCATGGTATGGGACTCCAAAGATCTAAAACAGAAAATAGGAGTTCACGAGGTGATAATTAATGCACAAAATAAAGAAGATCAAGTTAAAGCATGAAATAAAATTAATTAAGGAATCCAGTAAAAATAATTTAGGAACACAATTCCGGAGAGAAGATAGTCTCCTAGATGAATACAGTTAAGAAACAATTAAACCATTATTCAAATTGCAATGGTTTAGAAGGTCGCAATTAAAAGATCTAGAATTGAGTGAAGGTCGAGTAAGTCAAGATTGGAATACTGTCGCACAGCTTAGTAGATGACTAACAACACTTGTGTATATACTACTATCATAGTCATGAGTGACATGGCATTTTGGATGGAATACTTCTAACTTATTAGGGTTATCTTGGTGGCCTACCATTAAAATTTTAACTCAAGTTTCCTCCAAAAGTTTCTTAATAAAATTTTCAAAAATAAACCACCAAAATTTGTATTCACACCGAGCCGTTCAAATTTATCATGAAAAATTTAAATCACTATCATAAATCTCAAAGCAAATTTTTATCATGTTACTACTGACTTTTTCAAAATTTTACATTTTCAATTCAACTTTTAAACTCAAGAGTTCATAGATCATGAATCTATATATAAAATATCCATAATCAATCATAACTTTAAAACTCTACAAAAATTAATAGCTCTCCAGATAAATTTTTTAGCACATTACAAAGCGATCTCAAAATTTTAGCTCAATATTTTAATGCACTCATCAATTATAACTTATATTCATACTAAGTCATTCCAACATAATCACAACTTTTAAATGGTAACTTTATTTGATCAATTAAAACAACCTTATCACATCATTGATATATTTGTATTTTATTTGTATTTTATTTTTTCCAAAAATTTGTAATATTAGCAATCCAACATTAAACAAAATTTTCAAAAATCTTATTAGTCATAAAAATTATTTTTTTTAACCAAAAATCTAAATAGATTTGTAAATCCTCCATCATAGGACACAATTTTTAAAAAAAAATTAAAAATAGTTTTCATAACTTTCAAATATTTTAAACCAAAAAATTAGAAATTATTACTTCTGCAAAAAAAAAAAATTAAAATTTTAATAAACATATTAACCGTAACTTGTACGACTCAATTTAAATAATTCCTTCTGCCACAATTAAAATCTAAGATCATTTTCAAACCAAATTTATAACTGTTCAAAGGTGTATAACCATAATCCAATAAATCATAAATATCACAACTCGAAAATCAAATCAATTTTATATTTGTTCAAAGTCGTATAGCTATAACCCAATAAATCATAAATATCAAAACTCAAAAATCTAATCAATTTCTTAAATCAATGGTATAAAGATTCTAGCTACATATATATATATATATATATATATATATATATATATATATATATATATATATATATATATATATATATATATATATATATATATATATATATATTCCTGCAGTATCAATCCTATGGTGTTTACTATTTAGAAATCTCAAGATTAAAACTTTCCTTGGTAATATCCTACTTTACTAATTACTAATCATTAAATCACACTTTTTTTTATAAAAAAAACCTTTTTTTAACTCAATTAGAGTCTTAAATGTATTCCAATTGCCAGTATAACCATTCTAGCCATGTGTTTGACCTATGAGCATATACTAGTGTAGTCATCTTCCTAGTTGACACTAAGCACGAAAATAAGAATCAACGGTAGAAAGGAATCAAGCAAGATGCAATTCAAGGAAGTCGAACGAGAGTTCAAAATTTGAAGCCAAGGGAAGAGGTCAAGCTGTATGGATGAGATTCTAATCCTATGTTGCAGGCTCACATCGGTACAGTAACGTAACCGAAGTGACAAACTCGACCTGCATGGGCCACCACAAAAATATGTCACGTCCCAGTCCCAAAATACTTAGGACTAGGTACGTATCCATGCCAGCTGCATACATACGAAGTATACTCCAATATATGGAAACCTCGTATGAATACATAAGCTGTAAAATATAGTAAACCAAGAGTAATCTAATCTCATCCACAAATGAAGAATAAAAGATATCATATAATCAACTGTAATAAGTCTTTGTACAATACGTTGGGCGGAGACAAATCCACTACCAACAAGTAAGGAAAAATATACATAGAAACGGAAATAATTTGGCGGGAGTAGCAAAGAAAGACCCAAGACACGTCATCTCCGAATGAATAGAGAAGATCGCGACCTCGACTAGAACACCTGCAATATCACAGAAGCACACACCTGGAGAGATAACCAGGTCCTCAGAGGGACGTAACAAGACACATAATATCATGCCATATAAACTGTGATATATAATAGAAAATAAGGGATGCATGCAATAGGGTACCTAACCGTACTATAGTGAATATGCAATAAAGAACAATCCTCCACATATGGGCACTTGGGCTGTATAGCAGTGGCATCGTCCCTCTCATCGGGAATCAGTACAATCCGTCCATAACGTTCGACGAACGTCAGAGGGAATCAGTAAGAAAATGTCCATAACGTTCCATGAACGTCAGAGGGAATCAGTACAATAGGGTGAACCTGCGTCTCCAACGGAGCTTCAGGTACAATAGAAGTATGTAAATATGGCCCATACATCAAGGAACTGTTCTTCCCTTCCAATGCCTAATAGAGTCACATCCATGACTCGTATGACCATCTAGTAACTGCCAAGTCTACTAGCATGTAATTATATTGGCAGTTACTCCTAACCGTCGTACGCCTCATACGTATCGGTGGCCGGCCGACTACGTGAGTACATGTCCTATATGTGACTCACAATACGTGGTAAAGTATGTGTCAAGGCCGTATGAGATATACCAATACCTCATCATCAATGGGTGGTCACTAAGCTAAATCAATGCAAGTAAATAATATAAGGCAAATGAACGACCGATATGGTCGCTTGCACCCAAGTGTGACTCGGACGCACAGTGATATAAAACATAGAACAATATATATGAATACTGAAAATAAATAACTGAAAAATAAATTAAAGTAACCACAGAGTAAGGTGGCAAGGTATCTTGCCTGAGATTATGTGCAAAAGAGAATAATCCAGTAGCTCGAACCGGCAAATAAACAAAGCAAGAAAAGCCAAATCCCGCAGATGACTCTGGATGCTGCAACAAACATTACGAACGAGTTTGGAATAAAAGATATGCCTAGGAAATGCCTGTCCAAAAGTTAAATTCTGGAACATGTGCAAAATCGTAATTTCGGGTCAAAACGATGTCCACCGTTGGACCCGTTTTGCACCGAAATGTGTGCCAATATCTACGGTCTCTAAAGTCGTCAAACTATATGTCTATGGATTTATTTTGATGAGACGAACCCAACGGTATGTCCAATTTTGAATTTCGGTGGGTTGTGCACAAAATCGCCCGTTGAGTGGGATTATGGGCCCGCCAAGATGGCGTCCCGATCAACGTCTCTGAATCGGACCAAACTTGGCTCACAGGACCAGAAAAATATTTCGAGTCCAATGGCGTAAGTTTTGTCGCAATTTGATGAGTGTGCACAAAGTTATGGCTTAATTTGCAAAAGGATCAATACCGGGTATCTCGACGGACACGCACTGATTTCGTTGCGCACATGCAACGAAATCGAGTTCCGTCAGTTTCCACACGTCGACAACATCCATAAGCGCCTTTCG
Source organism: Iris pallida (assembly GCA_029216955.1). Classification (NCBI taxonomy): domain Eukaryota; kingdom Viridiplantae; phylum Streptophyta; class Magnoliopsida; order Asparagales; family Iridaceae; genus Iris; species Iris pallida. The sequence goes on from JANAVB010034420.1 coordinate 18,102,902, forward strand.
ATGCGTATAGTGCGTGACCACGTCGTCCGGTTTGTCGGGGCGCACGCCGTATCGGGAAAATTTTCCATATTTTTAATGTTTCAAAAACAGTTTTTCGCACAAGTTCATCGATCCATTACTTTCTGTACGATGCGTTAAATCTAATTCTAAAATTGCGTTGTAGTCTCGGTTATGTTGTTATTCTTTGCCTTCAATTAGTTTCTACGAAAGTTTAATGGACAGCGAGAAAAGTGGCCGACAAGTTGTCGTTTCAATTCAGTTTCAACAGTTTCAGAAAAATAGTTTTTCTCCAACTTCGTCTCAATTTTTCGAGCAAGTTGGATGGCCATGTCGAATTCGACCTGGGGGATCTTGAAGAGGATCATGAGGGCTTTCTACGCGAGTTTACGGATCTACAAACGGATTTAAAATGATGGAGAAAATGCACGGTGAAGTTGGGTACCTTGCTTAATGTTGCTGCCGTTGTTGTCGTCGTTTGTTGTTGCCGCTGCTGTCGCGGGGCTGTGTTGCGGCGCACGAGGCTGGGCGCGCTTGCCGGGGAGAGGCGGAAGAGGGTGGAGGAAGGAAAGTGGAGAAGGAGTAATTGGAATTTAGGGTTTTAATTTAGTTGAAGAGATATATATATATGTATAATAGGAGGGGGAAGGTTCGGCCATGCTTGGGTTGCTGCTTGCCTCAATAAGGGGTCGGGTTCCCCATTGTATTGAAGCAGTGGCTGTTGCTCCTTTGTCAATGTGTGGTCGGTTCCCACTTTGTGGGGCCGACCACCATTGATTCCCTTTTTTTATCTTTTCTAAATCTTTATATGAGATATATATATATATTTTATATATATATATATATATATATATATATATATATATATATATATATATATATATATATATATATATAATACACAATAATTTCTCCAACTTCCAAACAGATTTAATGTTATGTATTCCATATATATAATATATAAAGATATATGTACACACACACACACACACAAACACACACACACACACACACACACACACACACACACACACACACACACACGCACACACACACATATATATATATATATATATATATATATATATATATATATATATATATATATATATATATATATATATATATATAATACACAATAATTTCTCCAACTTCCAAACAGATTTAATGTTATGTATTCCATATATATAATATATAAAGATATATGTACACACACACACACACACACACACACACACACACACACACGCACACATACATACATATATATATATATATATATATATATATATATATATATATATATATATATATATATATTCAATTCACAATAAAATGTCAACTAATACTAATATTTAATAAAAACTATTTATTTACTCATGACGAAATTATCATTGATAATAATGTACTACTAAAATAAACAAATTGTGGTCTTTGTGGACTTATGCCACACACCCTTATTTGGTCCCAGGTAATTATACCATTATTGGAAAATATTATTCAATAATAAAAATATCCATGTTGTACAATTATTTGAATAATTAGAAAATGTACATTAAGTTCTAAAATAATTTAGGAAATATTTGTACACACATAAAATAGGGCTACAGGGTTGTCTCGGTCACACAACATGCCTACTTGGGCCTGGGTTTGGTGCGGGCCCAGTTCGGGCTGGTTTCGTCCAACCAGGTCAATAAAATCATTAAATAAAATAATAGTTAAATAAAATATTTTAAATGAGTCATTACATAACTCGGCCTGGTTTTCCTAGTTCGGTCATCCCCATGGCAAGGCTTCCCCTAGCATGGCTAGTACACTAGTCAAGGCACGCTGCTACAACTTTCGTGCTAAAAGTCATGGTCGTCTAGTGCTCCAAAACTCAACAATGGCTAAGGTCATTTTTAATAATTAATAAAAACCATAAATTGTATAAATTCATTTTTAAGTCTAATAAAATAATAAAAATAATAATTAAAAATAGGGATTTACAGTTTATTAGGTACTAAGATACAACAGTAAGGCAAAGAGACTACAAAAATAAATCTCAAACAGGAAACAAGCAAGTTTTAGGAAAGTTTAGATGCTAAGAGAAAATCTAAATGAAGGATTGGATTGCGAGTTGCGATCCACGATCTTCTCCAACCATGTGAGAAATGAGTCCGTCTTCAGTATTCTTCCAGAACTGGAATAGCCTCAACTTCTTTAGCTATCATGACGTAGGCTCGTCCCTGCGGCAGTGCTCCATGCGGCTGCTGAGTCTGAAGAGATGGGTCCCTCTGCTAAGGTCCTGGAGCTCCTCCAAGGGCAATACGATCAACGGCCAGCTGGCAATCCTTTATCTGATGGGCATACGATCCGCAGAACAAGCATAGTCCCAATCACTTGCGACACTCATCGAAGTGGTGACCTGGGCGGTGGCAAAAGGCATAAATGGTTGTCGTCTGAGTCTGTCTCTGATAATACGGCTGAAGAGGCACCATCTGAGTATTACGACGCTATGTGGGTCCAGAGTAGTTGCTACCTTCGTCATAAGTCTTGATTTCTCTCTTTGGCTTCGGTTTCCCGTCTCGTTCTACTGTTTGTGCTACGTTCGGGATCTCCTTGTGAGAGCATACTCGACTGGTGGCGTTAATCCTCAGAGACTTGAAAGATCATCAGATGTGGCGGTTCTACGTTCTCGATCCGCTCATCAGTGTAAGGAATATGCTCGGTGTCGAGGATGTCGAAAGGTCCGAGATTATGAAAATCAGAAGTGCTCTCTGGCTCGGATAGCGCATCTACAAGTCTGGCTTTAAAAAGGGCGACCTGCTCCCTCTGGACATCTAGGAATTCCTGAAACATCTTTATCAACTGGGTACTACCAATAGTGATATTCGGGACGACAGGAGGTGGTGGAAGCTTTGGTGCCTCGAGTGCAGTGGGCTTAGTGGTCCCTGTGTTCCGTGTATGAACTATCCTATAATAGAAAGATAAACAGTTGATCGTAATGTCTTAGAAAAACACTACACCAAAATGGCAAATTAGAAACGCTAGGTATTTTTCAATCAGAAACACTTATTTTTTGTTCCTAGGTTCTGGAACA